>JAWNLU010001584.1:3600000-4200000 GCA_035042165.1 Drosophila kuntzei | reverse complement strand
ATGGCAAAAATTTAACTCAACACACTTTCAAATTCATGAAAAAAAACACTTCTATTCCATATATTCGTATATGAACTCAGCGAGCTTAACAGCTAGAGCTATCAAATTTGGTATGTAGATTTCGGTGGCACAATTAAAGCATTATGTCTTATTTAAGTCTCAAGAAAATGTGAATTCTATCCCATATATCACTTAATATATGACTGATAGTCTATATAAACCCAGGAATTCTAATATCAAATATAATATAATATAATATTCCTTAAACAGAAATACAACTCTGTTTTCTCTAAAATTCGGAAAAATTATCACTCTAATCACGCTTAATTACAAAAAAAACTTAATTTTTATAAATTACCTTCACAGGGTAACTCTTAGTAAATCACTCGCTATTTTTCTATCTTTCACACATGCTGTAGTTGTTGACCAAAAAGTTTGCCAATGAAATTTGTGTGCCTTTTGCGCCTGAACGTGGTCAGGATAATGCTCAGACTGGCAAATGGCAACTGGCAAGTGGTAAAGTGGCCAAATGCATAAATAAAGGCACTCAGAAGTGCCAGAAACTAGCAGTAGGGTGTCCAAGGGAGGGAGTAGGGTGTGCATGTCAAATAAAGCTGCCTACTTTTTGGCGCCTCGCTGATACTAACTGAAACTCCTTATGGCCGACAAAATGTCCTAGAAGTGTCGCTACTCTCAGCTACTTGTCTGGCAACTTCTGGCCATGAGTTGGCACAAAAGTTTTACTCGCCTTTCCACACGTCAACTTTGGAAACAACTTTTGGACAAAAAAAAAAGAAAGAAAAAAGAAAATAATGGTATTGAGCTGGACTTTAAGCTTGCAATTGCGTGGCAGAAAACCAGCAAAGATACTTAATTAAGTGACTTGATGCAGAGCGGGATTTGTAGAGGTAGCAGGAGAAATGACTGCAGTTGATTCAACAGGACGAAGAGAGAGCAAAGGAAATACGCTGGCATTTTCGCTTTGCCTGTCAAAAGCGAAATAAAACAAGAAAAAAATGTATATTTAAAAAACCGAAACCGACTGTTTAATACACTAAAAGATAAAAAAAAGGGAAAAATCAATTTTCGATTGCTCCGAAAAGGGGTACACTATTCTATTCTATTCTATTATTATTTTAAAACAAGACAACTTTTAGAGATAAATACCACAATTACAAAAATGTTGTGATTTTCGCATTAAAATGTTTCTTTTGTTTTGGGAAATTTTTGGATGTCGGTGAATTTATTAGAAAAAATTTGTAATTTTGAGAAAATTTGAATTTTTCTAAAAAAATTTCATTTTTGGACTTTTTTAAACTATTTTTACGTAGCATTATTAAGACAGAAGCTCTTAAAATTAAGATTTTTGTCTCAAATCAACAAGTTTTCGTATAAAAAATAAATTTGTATCATGTTTTGATATTCAAATTTTAATAGAATGTGAATTAAAATGTGAAATATATATAGGTAAACCTAAACTAGGATAAAAGTAAATAATTTAAATATAATAATAATAATATATCAAATAAATAAATGAGAGTAAGTTACAGAAATAAAAAGTGCAATCAAATTTGAAACTGCATTAAATGACTAACAATATTAAAATACCCAATCAATGGAAGAGTATAATAAAGCGCATGGATAAAGAGGCCGAGCCCAGACACAGAGCAACTGACAGGCCACAGATCTCTGGCACTGAATCTGAATCTGAATCCGAGTCTGAGTTAAAGTCTGGGACTGAGTCTGGAGTCTGGAGACTGGAGAGTTTACCTGCAACCCTCAACCCGTCAGACGAAGCCACGAGAAGAGAATTGCAACATGCAGACAGGCAGCCAAATCAAAACGGCGGCCAACAATCGAACGACGACGACGTCGACGGCATTCAACTCGAATTAAATTGAATGAAATGTTGCAAAATCCCTGAATGCGATGCAGTCACAGTTTGGAGTCGGAATCGGAGTCACAGATGCAGAGAGAGAAAGAGAGAGAGAGAGACGCGTTTGGTCAAGCTGGGCGACTGTCTGCGGACTGCGAATGTGATTACATTAAAATTTATGTGCATTTGTAAATCGAAGCTGCAACAGGAGTGAAGGTGGGGAGAGGGTAGAGGGTAGAGAGAGGGGGGCAATGTCCAGACACGGACGTGCAACATGTGGAGCAACAGTGACGCCCCAACACACACACACACACACAGAGAGAGAGACCCCGCAGACATGTTGCCAATGCCAATGCCAATGCAATTTCAGCGACAGCAACTAAAGTTATGGACAGGATGTTGCATCTGTCTCGGCCCAAAGAACCAAGATGTTGTCTACAGCGAGAGAGACAGAGAGAGAGAGACAGAGAGAGAGAGAGAGAGAGGGGAATTGCATAGACGCTATACTCGCTCAAGAATCTCTCAATATCCTGTCGCTATAAATCTTGCATTTTGTCTCACACAATGGCTTATCAAGCGACTGGCAATCGCAAAATGCTAATTATAAACATGCAGCGCAGTAGCCAACACAACTAACCGATCGAATGTATCGATCCCCTCCCCCCCCCCCTCTCTCTCTATCCCTTTACCCGGCTACTGGGCATGCGCGCCGCCAGTTCAAAAACTCTTGCCACATCCATATTTAGATGAGTGGTCATTACAAGGACTTCAGTTCGTGGCCAAGAGAAACTGGTTATTGTATGCCGCCGAGTTGTATTTCATAATTCCCCCCCCTGACTGTGTGTGAATCCCCTTCGCTGTTTCACTTAATGATCGCCAATTAGAATAAGTGCTGCTCTATAGTTTCTTTCTGGCTGGCTTGCCATAACTAATAACTACCTTTTGGCATTTATTAAACATAATGATTGCATATCTGAAAGATATGATTAAAGAGCCTGCACTATCAATTGCAATTGAATGCAATTACAAGCAAATAACACACTTGATTGATCGATACAATCAGTTATCGACAGTTGCAAGCGATTTAAGTGCTTTTTATTGTACATCGATTAAGTGTATATTATCGATAAGTTGATTAATTGAATGCAATTATTATTATTAGTTATCGGCAGTTGCAAAGAGCTTTTTATTGTATATCGATGAAGTGATGTTATCGATAAGTTGATTAATTAATTACTTGATTGATGAATACAATCAGTTATCGACAGTTGCAAACTACTTAAGTGTTTTTTATTGTACATAGATCGACCAAGTGTATGTAATCGATAAGTTGATAAATTGAAGAGCTTTTCTTCGATATCGATTACGTGTGTGGAAACGATAAGTCGATCATTTAAATGCAATAATTATTATTAGATCTCGACAGTTGCAGAGAGCTTTTTATTGCATATCTTTTAAGTTTATGTCATCAATAAGTTGATCAATTGAACACTTGATTGACCGATAAAATCAGTTATAGATCAGTTATATATGCATATCGATTAAGTGTATGGAATTACAATTTTATTGTTAGTTATAAAAAAGTGCAGCCACACTACAAATAAATAAATGATAGTTAAATAGTTGTTATAAATATCAGCTATTTACTGTCTATCGATTAAGCGCATGTTATCGATATGCCTAGACAAATTGCATTTCTATATGTTTGCTATCTCGCTCACTCTCTCTCTTGAAGATCAACAGCTTGCCACCATCTTGCAAAGCTCTCTCTTCCTGTTCGCAATGTCTCTCTTCCTTCACCTTCACTTTATTTTACAATTGGTTTTTTTAAGTAAATACTAAAATACTTTTTTGCTTTAATGCACCTTGAAACAGAGAGAGGAACCCACAAAAAAGCAAAAGGCTGAAAAAAAAAGTACGAAATAAAGCGAAACGTTGTTCACATCCCTTTTCTTCATTTTCATCTGTTTTGTTTTGCATGTCTGGCTGCGCTGCCGCAGTCGCCGCCGCAGTCGCAGTCGCTGCCATAGGTCCCTAGGCGTCTGACGTCAAAATGCAGCCAACACACACACACTTACACACACATACACAGAGTCGAGTTGGCGCGCAGTCGACGTCAAAGTCGCATTTGCCTTTACAATTTTTGTGGCGCGTTCAATAAAAAACAGCCAACTTCAAACATACGAAGAAAAAAAAAACGTTAAAACACAGCAGCAACAAAAACAACAACAGCAGCAACTCAAATTGTACGCAGACAACAAGGAAAATGCAGACAGCAACAACAAATTCAACGGCGACGTCGACAAACACCAGACAGCAGCAAGAGACGTAGGCAGAGGCAGAAGCAGAGCCGCAACAGCAACAGCTACACAAACAACCACCGACGCAGACCGGCAACAACAACAACAACAACAGCAACCAAGGAATACTTTTCAAGGTCACGCATAGAATTTCGGTATTTTGTTTCATTGCGTCTGCTGCACACACACACACACACACACAGCCAAGAAGAGAGAGAGCGAGCGAGAGCGCAGAGTTAACGACTGTCGCTATCCCTTTTTGCGGCAGCGCTTAGGCAGAGAGCTTTTTATTTGCCTGCATTTTGAGCTGCATCGATAAGAGAGCGAGAGAGACCCTCTAGTACGGCTCACTGGTGAGAGATTGGAGAGCTCACTGCGATAGCTTACCCGTTAGCTTACCTCATTGGTGAATTTAACATGGGAATGTCACTCGACACCTGCTGCATTACCAATCAGTAGTGAATTCAGCAACATTCACAATATATCAGAAATCAGTGAATAACTTGGTTAATTCACTGGTGAATTCACTGCGTACTTTGTTTGAAAATTGTTACAAAATTGCATTACTTATCGTTGGTAAATTTACTGCTTAGTTTGGTGAAATCAACAACATTTTTCGACTGCTACCAGTTGTACTAGAGGGAATAAAGAGAGTGCGTATATGTGTGCGTGTGTGTAAGCATTTGAATCATTTTGACGCGTAAGTGTCGCTGTATTTGTATTTGTGTCTGTGTCTGACATTGAGCCACTTTGCCTGTCTCTGTCTGAGCCGGAGACGCTGTAATGACACAGGGGAGTCGAGACAGAAAGAGAGAGAGAGGGGAAGGGGGACTAACAGTTAGTCAGAGTATGGGGGAGTCTGGGGATCTCATCAAATTGCCTTAATAGCGCATTTTTGTTGATTTTTTGGCACTCTTTTTGGCAGTTGTTGTTGCTTTTTTGTAGTTGTCCTTGAAGTTGCTCATGTTTCGCTTCTCTCTGTCTCTATCTCTCTCTTATTGTTGTTGTTAGGGACCCTGCCGCCTGACTTTAAGGACTTGTCTTTATTTCTTTTAATGAGACACTTGTGTATCCTTTAGGCCAGGTATAAGAGTCCTTGCCGTAAGCTTCAGCTTCGACTCTGTCGCTTTTCCTTCTCCTTGTCCTTGTCTTTGTCATTGTCGTCCTTTTTTTCGGCAGCTTATTTAATAGGATAATAAGTAAATAGGCTTATGTTAGGTTCCTAGTAAAAGCTCAGTTGACAAAGCCACACAGAGTCCTTATTGTAGAAAATACAACAAACAGAGTGCTTTCCTGGTAGCTGACAACATTCCCCAACTTGTTCCTTCTCAGAAGTTTTAGTATTCTAAAGCAAGTCCTTATAAAATTTTAATTTTTCATAAGTAGTTAGTAAATATACTGAAAGTTGCACTTTCGGAAATTTCGTCATTTATTTTAGTGATAAAAGCGAAAGTTTTTCTTAATTTCTGTGTTCATTAAGATAAGTTTCTGAAATTTACCCCCTGTACATATAGTTTCTCATACTTTATTTATACCAAACATAAGCTTGATATTGTTAAAATTGTTGTAGGAATATGATAAAATTTATTTGAGGATCAGCATAATAAAAACCACTAACTAAAAATTTAAGATTTTATAATAGCAATAACGTTTCTTAAGAGATCCTTATTAAAGTTGCATAGCTTTCAGATAGTCTATAAATTGTATTTATACAAAATTTCAGGAGTATATGCTCAAAATACAAGAAATAGATACATTTTTATGTCATAACTTATTTGTTTATTAAGATATCCTTCTGAAATTGGCAGGATATACAGATAGTATATCAAAATTTATGTCTGACAAATTTCAACAGGATTTGCTGTAGCTCTAGATGAAGAAATTCTCTATAACTTTTGTGCTGGTAAAGTTATTATTATGAAATTTTCTGGATACACAATTATTATATCAAAGTTGATGTATACCAAATTTCCGAGGTTATCTCAAATTTCGATAGATAAATTTAATTGTGTGCTCTATCCCAAAACTCTAGACTGGTCACACTGGTCGTCCAGGGAGACCTCTGTCCAATTGTTGACTGCATTTTTGTTTGTGCTCCCCTTCTCGACTGGAAGCTGAGATTGTCTTGTCAAAAGTTGATAGGCTGTGTGCAGATGTTGAATGAAAGAGAAGAGGAGAATCGAAGGGAGTGGGAATGGGAATGGGGAAGATCAGACGCCAAAAAGCGCGCGCAACATGTTGAGGTAAGGTGGCCAGCTGCCAGCTGCAGTCCGAGGCAGACAGCACTTTATACTCTACTCTGCCGCCCCTTTGTCACTCCACTTGAGAGTTGCAAGTTGAGGATGAGGATGAGGCGCATCTTGAAGGATGCCTTTGGCTTTGGAGAGCGAACAGAACACACTTCACCGTCTCAAGTTGATTGATGCGGTCTTATATAGCCTGACTATAGTCAGTTGGCCATATGGTCCGCATGTTGCAAGTTGCAGCCAATTCCTTGATTAAATCACTTTTCAGCCACTGACAGTTAATCAAGGCGCAAAGGCGCAAAACTTTCAAGGTGCTCTTTTTCCTTTGGGGTGCAGACGGACGCAATCGTGACTGAGTCTGAGACTGTGGCACATACTAAATGTAAGTTGCAAGCTGGTGCTCTCTCTCACTCTCACTATCTGGTTACCCGGGACAACATCATCCCGCCACCATCCCCATTCCACAACTTCCGCCTGCTCCAATTGTTTGCGCATACAAAGAAGCGTCGCGTCTCGTCGCGTTTTCGTTGCGTTGCGTTGCGTCTCGTTGCGTTGCGTTGCATTGCATTGCGTCCGTGTCGCGTCGCATCGTTCGGTTCAACGAGGGGTGTTCAAAAAGTTTGTTTTTATTTATTTATTTATTTTTTTTTTTGCCGGAAAAGGTTCAATATTTTATTCTGTATGAGCTTAAAATCACATTTATGACAACATTGAGCGCGTTCACCAGGTTGAATTGCTCCCTGTTAATTTTTATAATTGCTCGGTTCTTATTGGAAAATTTGACAGACAATGTATACCTGATCATGTATCATAAAAATAGAATACCCTCTGTTGTTTTCATATAAAAACTTTATAATAATTAGGCGTTGACAGAAAAAGGTTTCAGAGCGTCCAGGAAGAAACATTTTTGTTATACTTGATCAGGGAGCAAGTTTCCTGTTGAACGTGGCCATTGCCGCGATGTGTATACACATCTAGTTTTCGAACTGAAATAAAGTTATATTTGTTGGCAGGTCGGGACTCTAAACACAGAGCCACGAGACCACCAAGAAGTAAGTTAGGATAGTTATTTGTATGCTATTATTGAAAAAGGTATAAGGAAAAGCACATCAAGTCAAGATAATTTGTTTCAAATATTTCATTTCAAACAAAATTAACAAAGTTTAGAGAAAAACTAAAACGATAAAAAGTAAATGGTCTTACAATCAAAATGTTTTCTCTATTTTCACGAATTTTCTCAAATTTCTCAAATTTCAAAAAAAATAAGTCCAAAGCCAAACAAATTTGTATCATGTGGTATTAATGTTTTTTCGTCAAATCTGCACTGCAAGAAAATTTGGCAATTTCGGAAGAAACTTTGCTGTCCCACGAACAATTATATCCTACGTAAATACTGATCAAATACATGCTGAAATCGGTTTTTTGATTTTTAGAATGATTTTTTATTTGAAAATATCACTTAGTTATGAAACAGACCTCGTATGCACCATATAATCCAAACAAACATATTGTTTTGTCTGCCACGGTCTGGTCTGGTCTGGGTCGGTAACATCCCCCTTCTCTCTTCTTCCTTACGTCTCCCCCTTCTACACCCCTCCCCGTACCATTGTTAGTTGCCGCACCCGTTGCACGTTTTCTGTCTGTGTGCGTCAATTGTTGGCGTCGCTGCTCTTGGCTGCAACAAAAGCAGCGTCTGAAGTGCAGCAGCAACAGCAGCAGGGCAAAAACTGGAAAACATGCAGGAGAATGGGACAGGGATAGGAACAGGGACGGAGAAGGGAACAGGAGAAACGGGGGCAGCAACAGACGAGACTCAGCATGCATTTCTTTTTTTTTGTGTGTGTTGCACTGTTTTTTTTTATTTTTTTGGGGTTACAGACTTTGACATGCCCTGCAGCAGGAGAAGTTGATTGGCTGACCGTTGCAAGATGCAATTGGCATATCAGTTAAATGTCCATGTGATGTCCATAGTGTGCCATAGCAGTTAGCTTTATGTTGGCCAGCTAAGCTTTCCCTTGAGTGCATTTAACAGCTCCTTGAAGGCTGTCTCTCACTCTCTCTCTCTCTCTTTGTCTCTCCTTGTCTCTCTTTTTAAGCCCAGTAGCCAAAGGGTAAAATGGGCTTATAAGTTTATGGCAATTTATGTAACTGACTGAAGAAAGCATCTCCGAACAGCATTAACAGTCCGATTGAATACCTAGATCTGAGAGTTAATAAGAACTAGAGCTACCAAATTCGGTGACAATACTCTTCATTAATAAATAATACTCTTAATTAATAAAACAAAAATTGTCTATCTATCTTTCTCTCTTTTTTTCACTGATTTAACATCTAGATCTGCGAGACTAGAAGAGCTAGAGCTACCAACTTAAATCCTTTTTAAATAATGTAAAAAAATTTATGTTTTTTTATATTTGTATATTTATATATTTACCTTTATTCATTTATTTTTCGCCGATTGAACGCCTAGATCAGAGACTTGAAGAGCTAGAGCTACCAAATTTGGTGACATTACTCCCATTTATACAAAAAAAAAAAAAACTTGTTAATTTAAAAACAATTTGATGGTTTCTATGTTTTCGTTTATTTCTGATTGAACATCTAAATCTGAGAGACTGTAAGAGCTAGAGGCACCAAATTTGGTAACAATACTCCTATTTAAAAAATTTTAAAAATAAAGAATGATTCGATCACTGTTTGTCTCTCTCTCCCGCTCTTATTCTTTATACACATATCGTTCTCTCTTTTTTCGTCAATTTGAACATCTAGATCTGAGTGACTAGAAGAGCTAGAGCTACCAAATTTTGTGACAGTACTCCTTTTTTAAAAATTATAAAAATAATAAAAATACTTGCTTCTCTCTATCTCTTTTGCACTCTCTCTCTCTATCTTTCTCCATTCTCTCCTCTTTTTCTGTCTGCCTCTCTTTATCTCCCATGTTTTCTCTGTCTCACAATATATTTCTTTCACTCTGTATATCTGTCTCTAGCTATTTCATGCTACTGCCATTATTGTGCACTTCTCTCTCCCTTCTCGCTGTACTCTCTTCTCTCTCTACTGCCTGCTTCCTTCTTCATTAAACCTTGCAACAAAAGCACTTTTGTGTCAGTCAGCAATTCGTCTACGTCTGCGTTTTCCCCTCTCTTCTACCCTCTCTCTCACTTCTCTCTCCCCATCAATAAGCGTTTGCAGCTCCATTTTGAAGTTGTCTGCGTCTCAGACACCGGGCGACAACAACAACAACAACGACAACAACCAGGAACAGCAACAACAGCAACAACAACGTTGCCCATGCGGCCTTTTAGTTTAAGTTGTAGTCAACGTCTGGTCTGGGCCAGGTCTGTGCCTGTGCCTGGTTTGGTTTGGTTTGGGCCTGATTCTGGGCCTGCTGCCTGGTTCTGTTCATGGCTTAAGTAGGTTGGCTCGTTGGCTGACTGCCTAGTCAGGAAACTCAACAGCAGGCAGTCTCTGCCCATTTCCTCCAGCTTCTCTTTTCCTCTCTCTTCACTCTCTCCTTTCTTGCCCCTTTTACCCCGTTAACCCATTTGCTATTCGCGTCTATGTCTACGCCTGCTTTGTTATTCATATTATCCGGCAAATATTTGTCGTTGTCATACGAAAAATGTCTACAAAAAAAAGGGTTGATTCGTCACCCTTAACCCCCCTCAATTCCCCCTCTCTCTCTCCCTTCATCACTATGCAGCCTCCTCTACTTACTAATGGCCGCAATTGTGGCTAGCAGCGTGTGTGTGTGTGTGTGTGTGTGTGTATTGTCCCGACCCATATCGACGTCTGCAACAATTGCACTGATTCCTTTTCTACCCTAACCCCTACCTCTAACCCTATCCTGTTCCCTCCCCTCTTGTCTGGTTGGCAACACTTGCCACTACTCTAGTGTTGACATCATTTTAAGTCATAAAATAGCAAATAGGATTCTTGAAAACCTGCTAGAAATATTTAAAAAAAAATACTTCAAGATTAATTATTAGGAAAAATTCCTATAGTTTTGACGGAATTTTATTTCTTGAAATTCGAAAAAATATTTACTTAATTTTGTGCAGTTTGTTATTAAAGAACAGGAAATTCAGGAATTTTAAAACTCTTTTCCTAAACTTTGCAGTATACGTTACTTTTTCCCAACTGACAAAATAGTTTTCGGATTAAAAAATCTAATTTTATTAATGTTATGAGATATTACTCTGGTATTTCAGGAATTTTAAAACCTTTATCCAAAATTTTGCAGTATTCTTTTATCCCAACTGAAAAAATGGGTTTCGTGGAAAAAAATCTTATTTCATTAATATTTTCTCCATAAGAATATTTCAATATTCCAATTATAGTTATTTTTAATTTATAGATGCAGATTATATGGATGTTTTTAATTATATTGTAGTTGTCAAATCATTTTTAAAAAAAAGACACATTTCTAGTTGCTAGCATTTCATGAAATTTTTCATAAGCCTTTCTTGCAATTACAAAATAGCCAAATCTAGCTATAAATAAGCTAAAATGACAACACTTGCAACTGCATCCACATTTCTTAGCATCTCCTCATCTCTCGTCTTTCAAGCTGTCTCTGATAATATCTTAATAGATTCTTTTGCTTCGGCTTCATTTGAATTTGAATTCATAAGGTAGGACGTACGTTTGTCAGTGGTTCACTTTATTCAGTATTCAGTATTCAGTCATTTCGTCAACGCTTCCATTCACTGAGTCAACATCAATGCCTTCGCTTTCAGACCTTTTGGCCTGCTGCATCTTCCACAGCAGGGATGAGGGGAAGGGATTTATTTTACTTCTTTAACATCTTGTTGTTGGTCGACGTCTGAAACTGGCTCAGTGCAATTTGTATAATGAGCACGATGTCTATTATGGTTTAGCACAAGTCTTTGACTTTCAGCACCTTATTGTGCACCTCTCTCTCTCGCTCTCCCTCTCTCTTTCTATTTGTCTGCATTTTATCTTGGTAACCCTTTACCTTTACCTTGTCTTTGGCTTCTTGGCAACTGCTGCCTGTCTTGACTTCTTATTCATTTGTCATCATTTAATGAATAGAGCTTGTTTCTCGCTTATTTCTCTCGACTCTTCTGATGTCTGATGACATTTGCTTAAAGTGACCTTGCAACTTTCTAATAAATATGCAAACAGATACTTTAATAGTACATATGTATTTAAAAGGAGGCTAAGAGATTTTCAAACTCAAGAAAGCTTATTTCCTTCATAACAAGCAGAAGCTTTTAAAGCACATACAAGCTTAAAATATTTTAAAAATTTCGAACTCTCATAACTTTGTCAAAAATTAACCAATTTGCGCTCTAAATTGATTTTTCACCAAAATTTTATTCAATTGAAAAATTTAAAATTTTTTCCAACACTGTCTACTATATTTTATTTAAGTCTTCAAACTGTCATAATATTGTCAAAATTTAGCCGATTTCCTTACGGAATGTTAATTTTATCATTATTTAACCTCTAATTTGATTCTGCATCAAAATTGAACAATTTAATTTTTTTTTGTCACTGTCGATTTTTTTCATACCTACCCCTTGTCACATTTTCGAAATCTTCAAACTCTAATAACTTTGCCAAACTTAACCAATTCTCATGTGGATTATCAATTTTTTCATAATATGACTTCAAAATTCTTTATTTTATTTATTTCCAAGGGTTAATTTTTTCCGTAAATTGTCGATTTTTTCATGCTTTTCAATTTTACAATTTCCTAAAACTCGGAAATTTCAGAAGTTAATCAAAACTTGACCAATTTCCATGTGGAAAATGAGTTTAGTCATTGTTTTCCTTTTAAATTCTTTCTTTATCCAAATTTTATTAATTTTCATAAATAATATTTTTTAAAAATTTTCGTTTTTACTCATTGATAAAATTACTTATTTAAAAAATGCCAATAAATTAATTTAGTTTTACCGAAGGGCATATCGATTCATATAGTCTAGCATACCCCGTGCTGTTTCCCTAGCGCAATTGATTGCTTTTTCACCAGTAAAAACTGAAAAGTAACAAATGTCGCCCGAATTGATTTACAATTTTTAAATAGTAAAATGCAAGCAGCGATTTTTTGCTTGCCACCCACAGCAGATGCTCAAAGTCTGGACCACACACACATCAATTGTGGGTAGAAGGAGAAGGTGGAGGTGGAGGTGGAGGAGGAGGAGGCAAAAGTGATTGGTGTCTTATAATATGGACGGCTGTTGGTAATAGACCTGTCTGCTGGACAGAGGAGACTCTCGCACATCTCTCGCACATCTCTTAAACATATGTTTCGACATTTATGTCTTGGCTTTCGACACCCACCGAATGGGGCCCACAGCGACTATTATTACCACATTTACGACTCTGCCGTCTGCTGACAGCACTTGGCGTCGCTTCTAATGTGCTTAAGGCGTCGTCGCACTTAGACCCCAACCAAAAGACAGAGAGGGACAAGAGGGGGGAATTCAGTTAGTTGCCGCTGATTGACATTTTTTATTTTATGTTGTGGTTGCCTGCCTGTGATTGTTGTTAGCTGCAATTGTTGCCCGACGGCAAAAGTTCAATGAGTTATGATTCAGACTGCAACCGAGTCTCAGAGTTGGCCAGAAGAAGAAGAAGAAGAAGAAGAAGAAAAGGCTGCCAATGACTGTCCCCATTGTTAGAAGTCCTTTCATCGCTTTAATGAGCTCCATTGAGTTCACATTGGAAATTCATTAGCGAGCACAACCCCATTGTTCCCCAATTGCACCATGGATATATTTTGCACAATCTCCTTTTTTTATCTAGCAAATATTTGATTTAAAGATCAAAGAAAAACACTCCTCAAACTAAGGGTTGATTATCATAAAAAGAAAAGAACTTCAAGTAAGGTAATTAATTCAAAATATTGCAAGCAAACAAGTCAACAAAAGCGAAAAGAAATTAGTCTAGAAATATTATGTAAACACAATTGGGGTTTTTATATTAAGTATAATATGGATTGGGCTAATAAAGATGTTTATAAGGAAAAGGGGAATTTGAATCTTAAAACAGGCTATAAAGAATTGGAGGAATGGAAGTACTTGTAATATTAAAGAGTATCAGGAAAAATTCAATATTGCTACAGAATTTCTTAAGGCAATGATATTTTAAGGAACTTTATCATATTTCAAAGGTTTTTCAATAGATTCCAGAGTTCTCATTTAAAGAGTATCGATATCGAGTGACTATATCTTAAAGAGAGAAATCCAAGTACTAGAAATTTTAGGAGTAACCTTGGATAACTATATATCAACAAAATCTGTTATATCTCAAAAAATTACTTAATTTTCAACTATTTATTTAAGGATTACGATATCTTATAGAAATTTTTCAAGATACTTAATGAAAGTATTTTTGAAAATTACAATATCGTATAGAAACTTATCTTTCGTAGGGAATTCCGATTGATAAAAATAAATGTCAAGGAAATTTTCCACATCTCAAAAAATCATATTTGAAAATTATCCTTAGATAAAGAAATCTGTCATTCTTAAGGAATCCAATGCCAGAATAAGGAATAAAAAGATCGCACTTTGACAAATAAACGTATCTTATCTTAAAAGAGATTATCTAAAAGGTATTTTTAGATAACAATATCTCAAGCAATGCCTTATAAAATGTATTTGTAGACTGAAATATCTGAAAAATCCCCTTTATATTTCTAAAAATCCTATCGGAAAAGTAACGTTACAATATTTCTAATAAATCTATCATATTTATTGAAAATATAGCTTAATATTATACTTTTATTGTTGGAGAAAATCTTAAAGAATTCAATTATAAGAAATTATAAAGAACTCGATTTAAAATTATAAGAAATTATAAAGAATGGAACTTGAAAATTACCCAAATTTCATTCTAATTCAATTCATCTTAATTTTAACCATGAAAATAGCCCAAATTAGCCACAGTACTTATGGCCAAAACCTGTTGCAGTTGAACAAAAGGCCGCCCCACGTTTAATGATGGATTGCTTAAGTTGCTTTCTCGCTCTCTCTCTCTCTCTCTTTTACTCCCCCTCTCTCTCTCTCTCTCACACACTTTCTATTGTCTGCCCATTTTGCGCGTCGAGTGATTTTTGGAGCCTGAAAACAACAACAAATGGAGCCCTAATCAATGCATTTCAATGGTTCAGAATAAGTCATTCATCATGTGAATCAGCGAGGGTGGCAGAAAGAGAGGGTAAATGGGTGTAAAGAGAGAGAGAGAGAGAGGGAGAGAAAGATCGAGAGATTGCAATTTGAATATAAACGTGAGTATGCAGGGATTGACTGACTGACTGACTGACTAGACTTATTGTCTGGCCTGCAATACAACCGACAACATCCGATTGCGATTGCGATTGCGATTCCTCAGCGATTGTTGTGGCATTTGCAGTTGTTGTTGCTCTTATTGTTGTTGTTGTTGTGGTTGTTGCTTTTGTTGTTGTTATTATTATTATTTTGGTGTCAGTGCAACGGCTGCTGCAGCTGCCTCAAGAAGAAGCTGTCACAGGGTAGGCTAAAAATATACAAGTACACTGATAAAAAATAAACAGATTCTAAAATCATGATTTTGGTCTCAAAAATAAAAATTTTGGACTTGAAATAAGTCGAAAGTTATCTAACACATCTTGGTTTTAAGAACATTTCAAATAAGAATAATCTCTTATTAATAAGATTAGGAATTCTTATATTTTCCAGACTACAAATATAAGCATAAGAATAAATGCTCTTAAGGCAGGTTTTAAAATTTGTAATTATTTTATTATTTTTTTTATTGTGATAAATATTTTCTAATATTCCCTTTAATTTAATTATTTATAATTATTTTATTCTTGTTTTAATGTGATAAATAATTTCTATTAATAAAATATAGTTAAAATAAAAATTAAAATTAAACTAAAAATTATATTACAAATTAACAGTCAAATTAATATTGGTCTAAAAAATGCGTCAAAAGTTAGAAAACATTTCTTGGTTTTAAAAACGTTTCAAATAAGACCAATCTCTCATTAATAAGATTAGAAATTCTTATATTTGCAGACCACAAATATAAGTATAAGAATAAATGTTCTTAAAAACTCAAGACAACTAATAAATAAATAAGAATTAAGGCAGGTTTTAAAATTCATAATTTTTTATTCTTGTTTTATTTTGATAAATATTTTTAAAAATGTAAGCCTTTAATTTAATTATTTATTTGCTCGCGTCTAAAAGCAGTCAGGCTAAAAAGAAAATTAAAATAAAAGTTAAATCTTAATAATACTATTTCAATTAGATTGACATATTTACTTAAATTTTCCTAAAAATTTAAGATTTTTATTTTTATATTAGGAACTGCAATTTTTAAAATAATATTTGTAGTACTAGTAATTTGGTCTTAAAATGGTTTTATTTTATGTAAAAAATAGGTAAAATGTATGTTCTTGTTTTAAGAATTTGTTGCCTTTTTTTCAGTGTATATATGAAAGCAACAATAAAAAAAAGACAGGCAGACAGACACACATACTTTATACATAAGTGGCAATCGTCTGCGTCTTTTGTTGTCTCGACACAGTCTGCTTATCACACAACAACAACAACAACAGCAACAACAACAGCAAGAGCAACACAGACAACAACAACAACGACGCATACAACAACAATAAATAATGACTAACAACAAAGTGTCAACAACGTTGACTGCGCTGGTTTTTTATTTTTATTATTTTTATTTTATTATGTTTTTTTTTGTAGGAGTGCTTTGGCCGAGGATCGTTGCCTCGTTGTCTTGTTGTCTCGTTGTTGTTGCTGAGCGGCAAACAGAGAGAGACAGATAGATAGAGAGAGAGAGAGGGAATTGTGTCTCGTAATTACGTATACGACATGCGCGCCTTTAATTACAACCGATCGCTCGACAATGTATGCATATCTATTTAATTATTTATTTGCCACAGCGAATTTATTTATAAAGCAGACAGACAAGCAAAGCAACAACAACAAAAGCAACAACTGAAACAGCAACAACAACGTTACAAAAATCGACCTTGGCATGTTGTATGGGTTCACAAATGAACGTTGCAAGCAACGTTGCGCATACGTCACGTGTGCCACGCCATAACACAACACAACACGTTACGTTACGTTACGTTACGATTCGCTACGAGATAGATACATATGTATGTTCATGCATTATAACATCAAATTCCATATCACACCTGTCGTCTCTTTTTCCGTTTTTTCTCCCGCTTTTCCTCCCATTGCCTCCAGCCGTTGTTGTTGCTCTTATTAAATTATCAACATAAACAAATGTCTCGCCGCATGTGGCCGCATTTCAAAAAAGTCCACAATACACTGAGCGAAAATGGAAAAAAAAATTTCTAAAAACTAAAATTTATTTAAAGTGATAAAAACTTGAGAAAAATATGGACAAAGCTGCAAGAAATATTATATATGGAAAATGAATAAAATCTTACTTAATCGAAACGATTTTTATAAAATATTCAAGTTATGTAGTGTATGGAATCTTAACTTTTCCATACATCTTCTGTGTAGAACATTTTAAAAGCACATGCAAGCTATCAAGTGAATTCTGTAAAGTTCAACAATGAATATTTTAAACTTTGTATCTATTTTCTATCAATTTTCTAATATTCTCATTACTTGTAAGCATTTTTAACTAATTTTCCACTCAACACTTTTAAGCAGGGATTAAAACCGAAATGAATATCGGTTTCAGTTACGGTTTCGGTTATGCTAGAATTAAGGTTTTCGGTAATCGGTTATGCAAAATCTTGGAGCATCGGTTTCGCAGCGGTTATCGGTCTTTTGTAAGTTTCGGTTTCGGTTCACAAAAAAAAAGGAATTAAGGTTTTACATGAAAAAAGACTTAATGCTCTACTTGGCCTGGAAAATAATGGAATCGAACGAATATTTCGATTATTTTGATTTTCCTGATTTTTAATAACTATGAATTGCCATAACTTTGTCAAAACTCAATGAATTATCATGCGCCATGTAAATTTGATCATGATTTTACCTCTGCAGTCGATCTGCATTTAAATTTTGTTGATTTTGAAAATTCGAATTTTTTCGGAAAAATCAAAAAAGACAAAGGGGTAACACTGTAAAATTTTCAAAAAAATTAGATTTTCAAAAATTTTTGAAAATGAACAAAATTTAAATGCAGAACGAATTTAAAGAAAAAATCATGCTCAAATTTACAGTGCACATAAAAATTGATTGAGTTTCGACAAAGTTATGGCAGTTCGAAGTTATCAAAGTTGTTCAGATATCGCAGGATTAATCCAAATTGTGTAAGCTCTGTTAAGCTTTATGCTTTAGTTAATTAAGTCTTTTGCTGGCAATTTAACACTATATTTATTCCGCTTTAACTAGCTACATAAGTCGTAAAGACTGTCAAAGCTCTTTACTTTGCTGTAGAATTAATCCCAAAGCTTTTTTTAAACATTCACATTTTTCGAAACATAGACAAAAATAGAAAACAAAACTAAAAGATACCAAGGATCGCAAATTTTAAGAATAAAAATCCAAAATAATATTTAAATTTCAATTTTTATTTAAAAATCATATCTTTTTGTAATAAAAATTGAAAAAAAAATGTTTGTTTTTAAAGATACACCTAAGCTAATTCATATTTTGCTCAGTGTATGTACTTGTCGACTATTTTATTTTTTTTTGGCATATATGTTTTTTCTGTTTTGTTTTTTCTGTGTGTTTTCTGTGTTTTTTTGGCTCACTCGCATTGTGCGCCAAAGCAAACACAGACGTCGTCGCTACCAAGTGCCAGTTTTGGGTGAGTTGCGGCTTTTTCGACGGCTGACGACAGCGTCTCGACAATGTGGTTAAGAGGGGGGAAGGTGGTGATGGTGGTGGTGATGGGGGTGGTGATGTTGGTGGTGGTGCCAATAGGTTGAGCTTAGTAACCGCAGGTAGGTCGCTAGACAGGTGGCGAGACCAGGCCAGACAATGTTAATTAGCACTTCATGATAAGTTGTCTCAATTGTTGTTGTTGTTGTCGTTGTTGTCACTGGTCAACAACAGCAACAACTAAGTAACAAAATAAAATTACTTAAACTGTGACAATTTGTGGTCGAGGGTTTCTTAGAAATTAGCGATATCACATAAATTACGATAAAACAAAAGTAAGTTGTCAAAAAGGCAAGAAGCCAAATTGATTGACTAGCAGATACTATAACTTAAAAATAAACATATGTTAAAATTGCAGTTAAATGACAAATAAAGCTAGCAAAGTATTCAAAGTGATAAGATAAATGCAGTGAAAAATACACATAATTAGAAATTTAGCTAGAAAAATAACTGGGTTGGATTTCCACACGGTCACGCTAAAATCTGTAATATATCTGTCTTGAAAAAATTCTGATAAGACACTAAAAATAATAAATAAATTATTCAAAATAAAAATTTAAATAATAATACTGTAAAATAGTACGTTTATTCTTATTTTTACAACTTTCTCAGTTCGGCGGAATGAAAGATCCAGAATATATCGATACTTATGTACATTCATATAGCATCGATATATTGTATATTTAACTTGGTTACTTATATATACTTATCGATAACAATCGTTTTATTTAAATTCAAATTTAACTTAGTACATATCTTACAATACTGTAGTTAATATACCCCTTGCTGAGCACTTGTGGTTTACAGGGTATTTACACGCTGCTGAAACGATAGCAACAATTTTGTCGACTTGCTAATACATTTTATAGTTGCCGGTTGCGTTTATTTATAAATAAACAAAAGGCACCCGAAAAACTTGGACCTACGAAACTAGACAACGGACCCCAATCGTCAGACAGTTCGACCCACTGATCGATCGGTCGACTTTGCAATAATAATACAAATAAAAAGCGAATTGTCACATGTGATTCATATCATTAAAAATATAATATAAATAAACAACGAAAAAAAAATGTAAAGCTGCATAAATAAACTTAATTAACGTGCGGTTTTGTCACCCCACCCCCTTCTTGGACGCCCTTCATCCGTCTGCCGACTGCGGCTGTCTGACACTTTAATTTCTTGGACTTTGCACGGCGGCTCAAGACAACAACGGGCGACGTTGACGCCGACTGCGACAGCGACTGCAACGTCGATGGCAACAGCAACTGTGAAACGAGTGACAGTGAAACTCATTTTAACAATAAAAACAACTACAACAACGACACCTGCATGCATTAATTGTATTTAGACAAGCGTCTGGCTGAAACAAATAATCACACACACACACACATAGACACATCAACTGTAAGCAGAAGAATTAATAAGTATGTAAATATAAATGTTTATTTGTCTGTCTGTCTGTTGTCCAAGCTTTTTTAGAATAAAACTCACAGAAACTTTAGACACACTTGCTAACAGCTGTTAGCTAACAGCGCTGTTAAGCTGCCACTGTTAATGTTAACAGCAAAGAGAGCTGGAGCAATTGCAATTGAGAGAGCGAGAAAGCGCGAGAGCTTAGTTATGAATTTCTTGCGCTGTTCCGTTTTCAGCTGAAACAAGCAGAGCATTCTGTCTCGCTTTATTTCCGCCAAACGTTTGAGAGGCGCTCAAAAAGAGAGATCCAAAAAAAACAGAGACAAATTTGAGAGCGATTATTTAGTCAATGCTTAAACTTGGTCGTGAGAGGGTTTGGAGTAGCGCTCGGGCTTAGTTGAAAAAAACAAAAAAAGAACGAGTTCAATTGTTAGCTAATAATTGAATAAATAAATGTAGCCCGAGTTTTGTTGCAGCTCTCGATATTAAACAAAATAAAAATAAAAACTGCTTATTTAAATGTAAGTTCCCTTACAAAAAACCACTTTGCATTTGGAAACTACAAACAAAAACCGGCTGCTGGTTGATGTTGTTATTGTTGTTGTTCCGTTGTCCTTGTTGTTGTTATTGCTGCTGTTGCCGTGGCATGGGCGCATACTTGAACTGTTCACACAGCATGCTCGCTCTGTAACAGTGTGTGTCCTCTTCTGGCATTGCAAAAGAGAGGGAGAGAAACTGGGAACAGTTTGGCAATGGAACGGCGGCAATGTTAAAGCTTTTGAGTGACGCGATGGCGACTGCGCTGTTGTTGTGTCTGTCTCTCTGTCTACCACAGCCGACTTCGTTTTATTTTAATAATTATCGTGGTTGTTGTTTTTGTTGCTGTTGTCGCTGTCGCCATCGCATCGTTGTTGTTGTGGCGAAAAGCGCAAAACAATTGTTGTCTGCGCACAGACAGACAGAGAGCGAGTGAGAGCGAGAGCGAGAGCGCGCGCGTCTGTGAGAGCGACACACACACGTATACTAATACTAATGCAGTCGCAGCGTTGAATGTTCAAGCATTGCCATCATACCTTTCATATGGAACATTCAAGTCGTCGTTCAGTGTAACTTTGCGTGCGTTTCAGTTCGTTTCGTTGTCGCCGTTGTCCGCGCGCAATTCGTCGCATTACAATAAAAAGCAGCAACAACAGCACACAAACACACAATCTACTACTTACATCTGTAGTAATAATATTATTTCATATTGTTTAAACTTTCAACAATATTAAACAAAGGCAACAGAAAAATAACAAACAAAGCAACGGCAACAACAACAACAACAGCAACTACAGCAGCAAAACAAAATCAAAGCCTAAATAAGTAAATAGCTTAAACATATAAACATAAATTGAATAAACAACAAACAAACAAGCATACATAAATACATACATATATAAATGTATGTATATATATGTAGCTAGCGTTCCTGTACTCAAATCATTCCTACAATAAAAACAAAAGCAAAACATACAAACAGCAACAACAACAACAACAGCAGCAGCAGCATTGCAAGTAAAATAACCTCAACAACAACAACAACAGCAGCAGCAACAATAACAGCCCTGTTAATGTACATAACTACAAACATATGCACATACATACATACATATGCATGCATAGTAAATAACATATAACATATGTAAAGTGTGTGTGGTTAGATCAATTTCGCATAATATCAAAAATAAATACCAATTAAATGTAATCAAATTGTTTTGTGTGTGTAAATGTGTCAAATATATAATATAATAGCATATTACAACATAATAAATAATTAACTAACGCAATTCCTAAACAAATTTTAAATATAAATTAAATTAAAAATAAAAACAAACAACAGAAGAAGCAGCAGCAAAAGTAATTGATAAAAAAAAAGAGAAAAAGGTGAGCAATTTTTTTAAATTATTTCCTGACCATGCACATTATTTTGGCCAGCAGTGTAGAAAATTGGCATTTAATGGGCACAAAAAAAAGAAGGCAACTACCTAATTATACTGTGTATATGATATGAGTATCTAACTATATACTATTCAAAACGCATTCCGGCGACTTCCTGTCAACACACACACACACTAACACACACACACACAACATCCAGTTGGAAGAAGAAGACAAAAAATAATAATAATGAATGTCCACTGGCCACATAAATGCAATAAATTTGGAAATCAACGCCACATTTTCGACAAACCATAGATAAATTTGTACTAAAATACAAAATATTTCTATAATATTTCAATATATGTATATATAGATAGATATCACATAGTAGAAAAATAGCTATGGTATGTGTGTTTATACATTTCTTTCAAGCTCTTAAAACCCTTCAGATATTTTTGTGGCTGTCATAAAAAATGTAGCAATAAATAACCAAAAACCAAAATATTCGGAATCGAAAATTCGAAGCAAAAATAGCAACAAAAACAATAAGGCTAGTTTTTTGTTGTTGTTATTTTATTTTTTTCATCTACATACTTAGCTAATTTAGGCGTTTCGCGTTGTGGGGGCGTTTTTCGTGTTCACACAAATTATGACAACAATGAAGTATCGAAATATTGAAATATGTATCGAAAACAGCATACCAGCCTATAAATATGGTATGGAGGTGTCTAAAAGACACTTGTTGTTGTATTTATAAGTTTACTTTACATTTGAGGAAGCAAGCAAATAATAATAAGTAAATTGTTTGAACAGCATACCAGCCTATGCTTTTTGAAGTCTAATAAGAACTCCAAGCAGCTTAAGCCAGTGTTGCCAGAATTTTAAAAGACAAAATAAGCTAGATTTAACTTAGAGAAGAAGATGAAAATTAAAACAAATATTTTAAATAAAGGCTAAAAACTTAAATGCACCCAAAGAAAAACAATAATATAAGCTAGATTTTAAAGAATAAACATAACAACAGAAGGAAGGAATATTAAAATAAAATAAATATATTTAATAAATGCTAAACTTTAATGGACCCAAAGAAAAGCAATAAAATAATAATAAAGGGAAAAAAAGATGAAATTAAAATAAATATTCTAAATAAAGCCTAAACTCAAATGAACTCAAGAAAACAAAGAACAATTTAATTTAAAATGTCTTAAACATTTATAAAACTATAGCGAAAGAAAAAGAATTTAAAATAAATAAACTAAATAAAGACTAATCTTAAATGCAACTAAAATAATAAAACTGGAATGTACTTTTATAGCTATTCTTTAATTTAAACATCTTAAACAATTTTAAAAAAATGTTAGAAGCAGCATTAAATATGTCAAGCTGACAACAGTGGCTAGGGCAACCCTAGAGTTGTCATCCCAGTCTTGTGTAGTTGTCATTTCTGATTCTATTAGGCAACAAAAACAATGGCGCATTTTGAATTTCCGCGAGCATAAATCAAAAGAGAGGAGGAAGAGAAAGAGAATGTAGAGAAGGTAGAGTCCGACCTAAGTCACAGCTCCCACTCTCTAGTCTCTATGGTTGTCACACACACAATCACACTCGCTCTTCTCTCTCTCTCTCTCTCTTTTAAGAAGGAGAAGTAGAAGTAGAAGAAGAAGAAGAAGCAGTAGGCAAATCACTTCCGTTCAATGAACCCATGCGTAAGCCAGCTGTGTTTCTCTTTCTCTTTCTATCTCTGTCCCTATCTCTTTCTCTGTCTCTGTCTCTGGTTGTAGCTTTTGCCTATGGCTATGAGCATTTTATGCTACAACGTCTTGACTGCCTTTCACATGTCCACACACACACACACACACACACACACACACACACACACACACACACACACACACACCCATACACTCTTTTTTTTTTTTATTCTTGTTGTTGTACACACACGTGCACACATCAAGCTAGACAGTGGAGCCCTCAAAAGTTGTTGCTGGAGGTGTTTTTCCAGGTGTTTGTTGTGCGTGGTGTGTGTAGTGTGGAGTGTGTGTGTCGCAATCAGTGGAACCAGAGAAACCAGCTACCATCTACCATCTATCTTCCTCTTCTCATTTATCTACTTCCTCAGACTTAACCCTTTTTTCGTTTGAGTTTTTAATTTAAATTTAATATTCATTTTTAATATAATATTTAACATAATTTTCAGTTTAAGTTTTACTTTCATAATACTTAATTTTCTTTTTGCCAACTTTGTTCAGTTAAACTTTAATTCTATTATACATAATCATATTCTCCTTAGTAGCATCCAAAATCTGTCGAAAATTGACTTGATAATCACGAAATATATTTAAAAACAAACAATTGCAATTTCGTGTTTATTTGACGTCATTAGAGCTACTTTTGTTTGTTTACCTTTTTCAACAACAAAAAGTTAGCTTTAAGCAGCTTTTTTTGGCAAAAAGCTAAATTAAATTGTTGAGAATTATTTAGTTTATTAAAAACTTACAATTTCTTACACTACAATTACTTATATAAAATTACAAAGATTTTTTTAAAGTGATAATTAAGAAAATAGTTTAAAAATCCATCAGAGAACAATATTTTCTTACAATTATTTACTGTTTACATAGTTTATCTATATTTCTTAAGCTCTTTAGTTAACTTTTAGCAGCTTTCAAGAGCTGTTCCCATAAAAGTTAATGGTTTTATAAGCCAACTTGTTGAAAATAATTCACAGAATAACATTTTCTTTCATTTAATTCCAGTTTACATTGTTTATATTGATATTAAAAAATATTAAGTAAGCTTTTAAGCAGCTTTCTGAAGGGATTTCAGTTTACTTACATTGGAATAACAATTAAGTTGACTTGTTACAGCTTTCTAGTGTTTTCTTAATTTAAGTAAGGGAAGTTCTTTAAAAATCAGAAAGAGAACAATATTTTCCTACATTAATTTATTGTTTACATAATTTATCTGCAAACTATTCAATAAGCTTTCAGCAGCTTGCCATAAAAGTTAATGTTTTTCTAAGCCAAGTTGTGGAAAATAATTCAAGGAATTATATTTTCTTACATTTATTTTTAGATTACCATGTTTATTTTGATATGAAAGACTTTTAAGTAGCTTTCTTAAGTGAAGAAATTTACAGGCTAAGCCATTGTAAATAATTTAGATAAAACATTTCCTGGGTTCTATAATGCAACATTAAATTTTTAATGCTTTCCCAGGTCAGGTTTTTAAAATAGTTTCCAGTTTATTAAGCATATTTTTTAAAGACACCATTTAAGGTATTCCAAAAAGGGTAAACAAATTGAGATGCATTCCATTTTTTATGCTTTTGGCATTAAATTTGAACTGAAAGGGGAAGTGGGAAATGAAATTGAATGAGGGCAGTCATAAAAAATAAAAATGAATATAAAAATAATACGAAGGGAAATTAAAGAAACGGCAATTGCAATAATAATAAATTAATCGAAAGCTAATTAAGCAGCTGACGCGACAAGTTAAAGAGGAGACACAAAAGCAACAACAACAACAATAACAATAAAAAGAAATAATATAAAATACAACAAAAAATAGTCAAGGTCCCATGGTTCGTTCTCTTTTATTTCGAGCTTATCAAGGGTCTGGCCGCTTCTGGCTGCTTCTGACCGGGCTTATCAATGGAGCGTAATGGAATTGAGTTCAGAATGAGCCAAATACATAGACACAAATATATAATATGCTTATATATATATATATATGTATATATAGTTATATAGATACTTGTAGAGTTGGCAGATATCACGAATAGCACCTGTGACTCAGCGGGACGGGACGGGACGGATTTTTACCGCAGCGAAATTAAAGAAAGAGCTGGAAAACAATGCAAATGTTTTTTGGATATGCTGATCAAGTTTTAGGGTTGCCAACATGTCGGAAAAATTAAAGAAAAAACTGGAAAACAATGCAAATTTTTTTGGATATGCTGATCAAGTTTTAGGGTTGCCAACATGTCTAAACAATTAAAGAAAGAGCTGGAAAACAATGCAAATTTTATGTTTGGATATGCTGATCAAGTCTTAGGGTTGCCAACATGTCAGGAAAAATAAAGAAAGAGCTGGAAAACAATGCAAATTTTTTTTAGAGTTGCTGATCAACTGTTAGGGTTGCCAACATGTCTGAAAAAATGTGGTTGCCAAGCGATGCGAAAGCAGACAGCAAACAGAGCAAATAGAAACGCAATAGAAATGCCAAAGCGCAAGACAAAGTCACAATGAATATCACACTTACACACACACACATATATATTCACACTCAACACTCACACACCCACACTCTCAACACATCGCACGATAATCTCGGCCTGTTGTCTGGGTCAAAGTCTGAATATTTTTTTATTTTATTTGATTCCATTTCGCTTTTGTTGCGATTTGTTGCCTCTTTTTTTTTATATATTTTTTATTATTATTACGTTTTTTAACCAACTGGCATTGCCCATTGTTTGTGTTGACTTGTCTGTCTGTTGTGGCTTAGATGATCTTGTTTAAACCAGCTGCTGTTTGCAAATATTGCGTATACGCATTATCAAAACTTAAACATATACAAATCCCCCCCTCACTAAATGACGCTAATTTATTGTAATGCCAAAGTTCGAAGTTGTGTCTGCGATAAGATTTTGTTTAGATATTGATAGAGTTGCCTTTGTGATGTCATTTGAAGAGGGTGGCATGCAAGATGGCATGCAGAACACGTTCTTTTGGCATGACAAGTGCGAAAACTATATACAAACTTAATATGTAAGTGGTGAAATATAATTGTTTATTTATTTCACATTGATTAGTCAACAAAAATATTCAAAATAAATGATCCAAGTTAAATTAGAAAAAATAAAATTTTAAAAATAAATGTACAATATTTACAATTTGAAGAATTATATTTAATAATTAAAATTGAGCTTAAAATTAAAAATTTTGATAGTCTAAGGGTATTCCGAATATTACAAAAATATTTAAAATAAATGATC
Source organism: Drosophila kuntzei (assembly GCA_035042165.1). Taxonomy (NCBI): domain Eukaryota; kingdom Metazoa; phylum Arthropoda; class Insecta; order Diptera; family Drosophilidae; genus Drosophila; species Drosophila kuntzei. Next base: position 4,173,385 of record JAWNLU010001584.1, on the reverse strand, counting down.
CAAGCTAAAATAGAAATCATAAAGTTTAAAAAAGTGTTAAAAATGTAAAATTTCAAGTATTATATCAAATAATTAAAATTTAGTTTAAAATTCAAAACTTAGATAGTCTGAGGGTATTCCAAATATTACAGCTTGTTCCAATATTCCTTGCTAGAAATTTAGAAATTCCAGAAAAAACACTATCCAACCAAAAACACAAAAATATCTTTAAATATACTTAACTTTTTAAATGGAGATAAAAATATTCCAAAAAAATTTAAAATGTAAAAAATAATTGTTAAAAATGTACAATTTTAAATGTTATATTTAAAAAATTAAAATTAAAAGCTTAGATAGTCTGGGGTATTTAAAATATTACAGATTAGTCCAATATTCATTATCAGGAATAGGAAAAACCCAGAAAAAACCCTATCAGACCTAAAAACGAAAATATCTTTAAATATACTTAGCTTTTGAAATAGAGATAATTGTGTGTTTGAAATTTGTAATTTATATTGCAGCTGGAATTGGAATCCATAATCATAGACTAGACATAGACTTTAATTGCCAACTGATTGACTATTGACTTGACATGCGGCCTTTGTGTGATTTTGCACCATGTGACGTTCCCAGGCACAGTAAACACTCGCTAGACGAACGCATTAGTCAGCCGAATGACCTAAGACCAAAGTGAAATGTGATTTAAACGGAAAAAAACACAAAACAAAATCAACAAAAAAGAAAGAGAAAAAAAGCTAAAAACACATCAAAGCCAGACGGCAATGTTGATGGATGTGTGTGTGTGAAAGAGAGAGAGAATGTTCATTGATAAAATAAAATTATAGAAAAATGCGAATGCTAGACGCCAATAAAAACAATAACAACAATAAAAGTCTGCCGCCGATTATGTAATAAAAACTAAGGCCGATCCGTCAGCGCATTTATGTAAATCAAAATTCTAACTAAATATATATTTATATATATATATTTGTATATATATGTGTGTATATATATATTTGTCCATCTGTGTGGGCGTCACGATGATTAGCAAATCTGCAATAGACGAAAATCGGACTTTATTTTTCCACAGTTTTTGCCCCACGGCAGACAAAAGTTGATAAAGACTTTTTTTTCTTATGTACTTATGTCTGCTATATATACCGTTAAGTATATTATGTATTTTTCTCTGTTTCTGTCTCTGTCATAGAGCTTAGTCTCGGCTCAGCTGGACTGAGCTCAAACTTTTCAATTAATGGACAACCGAAGATACATTTTGTTGTTGTCAGTTAAAAAAAAAGAATAAAAAAGAGACATCCGTCTGAAGCAGATCACTTGGGTTTTTTTCTGATGTCTGTCCATCTCTCTGTCTGTCTGTCTGGCTACGTCATTCAACATTCTCGGCATCGTGTGTGGCCCCAGACAGACGACGAAGCTTGGAGCTTGGAACTTGGAGTCGTCTGTCTGTTTAGCAGCTGTGTCGCTGATAACACATTGAGAGAATAGCAAACGGAAACGAGTTATCGCTTGATAATGGACCAGGGACCAGGGACCATGGGATTGTTGTTATTTAGCAATGCATAAATCACACTCAAAGTTCTACACTCAGCTAAACTTACAACTTATTCAGCCTGAAGAGTAGAAAACTTCACTTGAAATTTATATATTACTTTAACTCATTTCCTAGTGCTATTATATTATTTTTAAGTTATTTTTAAATTTTTTCACTTTTGATTTTATCAGTTTTGTATTATATTTGCTGATTTGGGGAGCTGTTAATTTGCATTTTTGAAATCAGCTGAAAGCATTCAGATAAATTGTAAAGGAAAAGAGGAAAAATAGAAATAGAAATATACTATACACAGAAAAAATATCCGGAATTTCGGAATAAAATCAATCGATTATGGTGTTAGAAGTTCGGATATTTTGGATTTTTTTTAAACCAAGTACAAAATTCTTTATTCAATCACGATTTTTATCAGCAATATTTTGATTTTCACTGTTCTCAACATTTTGTTTCAGTAAAATCAAATATTTGAAACTTATTTGACTTTTTAATGTTAAGTCGTTGCCATTTTAATCGCAAATTGTCTTAATTTAACAATAATATCCCGAATACATACTTAACAAATTCAAATTCAAACAAAAGAAGGAAATGAAAAGAAATAATAATATAAAAAAAGACTAAGCTACAAACAATTTCGGTAGCTATATAGTTTTCATTTAATGCAAAATAACAAATTTAAATACCATTTAATAATGGTGTTTTTTTTTTACTTTTTTCTCTTTAATCTTAAATAACATTAAACATTTTAAAATATTCCATATTTAGCAGTAAATAAGATAAGCTATATAGTTTTCCTTTAATTAACAAAATTAAAAACCATTTTATAATGGTGATTTTTTTCTATTTTTAATTTAAAAAACTTTTAAACGTTTTAAAATATGCTAGGTCTAGCATTAACTAAGCTAAACTGACAGTATTGTATTGACTTTATTTATTTTTATGCTTTCTTAAATGTTATATAATATTAATTTCTTATTTATATGATAATGAAATTATTACCATTAAGTAATGGTAAGCGACACAAATTTTTATTAATTTCTTATGCTTTTAAATATTTTTAATCTATTTTATATCATATTTCTATTTATATCAATTTTGGACAGAGTTTCCCAGAATTTCCTTAGTCTTTTTATTATATTTACATATATTTATATATAGTATTTATTGCAGTGTAGAGAGCAGTAGAGAGCAGAGAGAATGCTTTGTTCTTCGGTTCATTCTTCGTTTGGTCTTCTTCTCGGAAATTTGTCTCGACTGTCAGCAGACTTTTAGCCGTTTCATTTTGGCCAACAAGGCAAAAGCCGGCAACAGCGAGACGCGCCTGTGGCCTACATTTGGCAACACACACACACACACACACATATATATATATATATATACACATTATTATGGATGGATTCTTCCAATCTCTCAAACCAAAAGTGTCGGGGCAGCCCCATCAATGATTTATTCGCAATTCGCGTGTTGCACACAAAATACATATGTATAATATATGTATGTATATGCAAGTGTATGTGTGTGTGTATAATATGTGCATGTCTGTCTGTGTGTGTGTGTATCTGTGTGTCTGCTTGTGCGTCCTTTTGGCGCTTTGGGCTTGGCACACAAAATGCGCAACTTCCTGCTTTTATGGCTTTGCCTTTGGCTTTGGCTTTTGGCCTTTTGCGTTGTTGTTGCCTATCTTCTTCTCATTCTCGTTGCCTCCTGTGCTTCGTATATGTGTGTGTGTGTGTGTGTGTGTGTGTGTGTTTGCAGACATCCTTGATTGCCCAAAAAAAAAAAGAAAAAGGAAAGAAACGAAATGTAGGTCAATAGAATTTCTTGATTGCGTAATTCTTTTTTTCATATTATATTTCTTTTGGGTTCGACTTTTTATACGCTTTTTCTCTCTTTTTGATCAACTTCAAAATGTTTTTTGTGACTGCGCCCCGCAATTTATTTGATTGAACCAAGTTCGTCCATCAATCATTAAGTCAGTCTGCCAGTCTGTGAGTCCGTCCGTTAGTCGCAGACAGTTTCGATTACATCAGAAAACGCTGAGCTAGCTAATGACATGAGATATCATTTTAGGTCCCCAGACAAACATGCTATGGAAATTCCAAAAACGTGCCGACGCCCCAATGTCGAGTTGACTCGTCTCGACTCAAATCGAGGCCAAAAGTCGCGTCGTTACGATATCGGGGAATTATACGTATGAGTATTTGTATTTGTATTTGTATTTTGGCATTAAAAGTCTGTCCAGTTTTAGTTCAGTTCAGTTCACCTACAAAACGCGTGTCTGGCGGAGGAGGGAGAAACTTTGTCGATTGTCGTTTTTGCTGATTAAATGCCGAAGCTTCTTGACAACAGTATAAACTGGTAGGAAAGCTTACAGACGAGCCAACACGACTGTGAAATACCCTGCTTGTAAAAAAAACTCTGGAAACATAAAAATAAAAAATAGGACAACAATTATTTTCGATATTTTATTATATTAAATAAGAAATTCATACTTTTATATTTTATTTAAAAGTTACAAAAGAATATATTTTTTTTTTAAGCAGTGAAAATAATATTTCAAAATAATACGTTTATTAACTTTTCTCACAACTTCTCGGCTTGGCGGGAATAATTATATATCGATAGTTATATTCATATAGTATCGATATATTGTTCATGGTTGCTTATATATACTTATCGATAACAATCGTTTTGTTTTAAATTCAAATTATATCATATCTTACAATATAACAAATTATAATTTTAAATAAACAGCTAAATATTATTATACTAAAAATTTAAGGAAAGTAAACAAAAATTTATAAAGTTTAAAGATCTGGGGCTATTTAAAAAATTTTAATTTAAATGATCCAACATTTGTTTGCTAGGATTAAAAAAAAACCCAGAAAATAAGTTTTAGTATTTTATTAGTATTGTTAAATTTTGATTAAAGCATTTGTTTTATTTTTTAATACAGGGTTTAGAAATTGGCAGTTAAATCAGAATGGGATTGGAAACGGAGAATGTAGAATTAAGAACGGAGAATAGACAAAAGGGAAGAGAGTATTAGGGGATACCTACAAAATGAGTTCGCATTAATTTAGCATTTAGTTTTTTTTGACGGTCATTGGCCAAAAAACAGATAGAAAAATTTGAAATTCAAATTGTCTGCGGAATCAAACTAACAGAACATCCAACACACACACACACACAGTTGTAGCTATCAAAATAAAATTCCTGACCACTGAATGTCTGCAAAAAGAAAAGAATAAAAAGAGAGAGGGAGAGAGAATCTCGCATAGGCCTGAAAAAAATACATTTTTATGTTTCCACTTTGCATGACGGGACACTATGGCAATGGCATGGGAACAGAACAGAACGAAACGGAACGGAATGGAATGGGTAATTTTTGTAGTTTTTACGGATGAGGCGACTGAGGCAGCGGAAGCGGGATAGCGATAGTTAAAAATAGATAGACAAATTGTCGCGTCATGCAAAAAGCAGCGAGAAACACACGAAAAACAAAAATAATAGAAACAACAACAATACAGACAGCTGTTGTTGTTTTTGTTGTTGTTGTGATTTGTGCAGTGTAACAACAACAACAAAGATGCAAAAAAAAAATTTGCATCGTCGGCGTCTGTTAAACTTTTTTGGCTTTTGTCTTCGTTTACTTTGTCTGCGCTTTATTCGGCATTTATTTTATATTTAACCGCCGCCTGTCACTGCCTAGAGAGAGGGAGGCAGACACACCGACAGAGAGAGAGAGAAAGAGAGCGATACAGCAGTGTTGCAAATTGCAATCAAAATTTATTGTCTTCCCCCGATGAATGTCTGGCAAAAATCAAATGAAATGTCTAAACTGTCTGCTTGTACCTTAGACACCAAATAAAAACAACAACAACAACAACAAACTCGTATTTATATGGCACGGCCGTGCACCCTGTCGCTCGGACACATCAATTTCAGTCGAGTGACGACGATCCTCGGCACTTTCCACTTGTCAGCCTTGCAGTTACAGTGGAAACTCTTTAAACTGAACAAATTGAAGCCAAGTTTCGTTACTAAAAAATGCAATCAGAGCTCTAAAAAGCCTGATTAAATTTCTAAAAATTGAATATTTGTTACACTTGAGTTATCGATAAATATCGATTAATATAAAAATTTTATTTTTGGACGTAATAAACTAAAATTAAGTTTTTAAAACTAATACGAAAAGTAAATTTGAGGTAGTTTTCATAGTAAAAGTTATCGATTTATTATTATTAAAGTCTACAAATTTTTACTTTAACATCGATAAATATCGATTAGTGTAGAAAGTTATTTAAAATAAGAAAAAGGTCAATTTTTGGCTTTATTAACTGAAATGGAGTTTTGAAAACTAATACACAAGTAAATATGGGATGGTTTTCATTGTAAAAGTTATCGATATTTATTGAAAATTATTATTATTATTAATGATTTTACAAGTCTTTACGTCAATATCGATTCGTGTAGAAAGGATTTAATATATGAAAAATTCCAATTAATAAATTAACTAATGATATAATAAAATGAAGTTTACATAACTAATTCACAAGTAAGAGATAGTTTTCATAGTTAAATCTATCGATATTTATCGAAACTATAATTATTAAAGATTTTACAAGTTTTTACTTTAACAATCAAATTATCGAGTGTTTTATACTCATAGATATCACTGTAACTACGTAAATGCTTTTCAGCTATAATCTATTGATTGATCGATTGCCAATTCGATGAGTCATTCATTAGTCAGCGGTGATTTGCAATTGAGGTGAAAACCTGCCGCATTTTTAGCCATTTACTTGGGCAATTTCAACATTTTTTTTGGGCTAACTTAATATAGCCAAATGGTTGTCTATAGAAATTGATCGTAATCGAATTCGAATTCGAACATAATCAATTAATATGTATTAATTAAGCCATTAATAGCATTTCACTAATCATTTTGTTTGGCCCAAAAATGCCAATGTTTTATCGTTTTTTTTTTTGTTTTTTTTGGTAAATAAATTAAATACACGCGCTGGGAATGGAAGTTAATGTTCCCTCCCTTCCCTTGTCATACTGTAGAAAAGATACGCAGTTAGATAGTCAGATAAAAATGCAAAGAAAGCGAGAAATTTTAAAATAAAATATGTATTTTTTATACATTTATTATATTTCGTGTTTCAGCTTTTGTTTGTATATAAATTCATCAGTTTTTTGTTGCTTATCACATATGTATTTTTGATCAAAAGATACAAAAATAGCGCGCAAATTCATTGATAACTGAAACTGAAGCTTTGGAAAGTGCAATTGAAATTAAAACGCAATTCGTATTGTTTTCAATGGTTTTACGCGGCGTATGAGTAACATTTATATATATATATATACATATTACGTATACGCAACGTTGACTTATGTGACAGTCAGGCGCTGAGCACGCGCTTAAATCAGGCCAACAACAAAAGCAGCTGACATGATTTTTCAGGCTCTGGTAGGTGAGAAATTCACAAGGATTCGGTTTCGCGCATTGTTTGCATCTAGGATGGGATTTGCCATGCTCTGTTAAACTAGATAGCCACGCCCCCTCCTTGGCTTTTACGCCCACTGACCCACATATGAGACGAGTCGGCGAATGTGGCGACTGTGGCGCCACTTGAAGGGGAAATAAGAGGGGAAAGGGGGGCAGCAATGAGGTCAATGAGTCATTGGCCGAAGCGAGTTACAAAAAAACCCTTTTGCGACATCCATAGATACACTTACTCACACAAATACATATTCAGATACAAATATAAATATACATATAAAAATGGCAAATAACTGAGGCAATTTTTCGTAATATTTCGAAGCCTCTGTCAATATTTGCATGCAGCAAGCTGAAAACAAACAAAAGATACTCCCCGACTAGACCCCCCCCCCCCCCTTCATCTTCTACCCCTCTCTTCACTCACTGGCGAGTCCAAGAGTAGAACAGAAGCGCCAAACAAACAGCAGCGCTAAAATCAACAAAGTATGACACAATGTTGCACAGGGGTGTAGAATAAAGAGGGGTTAGAGGAAGGGAGAGAGGGAGAGGTAGCGAATGCGGATGCGAAGTCAGTTTTGCCAATTTAGCTATTCTCCCGCTAGATCTAGCGTTTTCCAATTGTCAAATGCGGGATAAATTGTAAAATAGTGGCGGGAATTTAATTTAAATAAAACTTCTGCAAATATTCCAAATTATTATTTTTTGTTTACTATTTTATATAGATGCTAACATTTATTTATGACAGACGAAATCTTCTCGATTTTTAACACTGATTTAGAACCTTTATGCCTATTTTCATGTGATGCAGGGTATAAAATCCACCTAAAAACTATTCTAACTTTCTCTTTGGCTTTCTTGTAGATTTCCTACGTTTTATTTTTTAGCTATTTTTAAATGTTGGTATAGCTATTTTATAGTTAAAAATAACTACTTGAGATATTCCAAATTATTATTTCTAGATTAATATTTAAAATAGTGCTTAACATATTTTTTTGACAGACGGACACGGCAAATATTTATTTCGAATATATAAATATGCTTTATAGGGTCGGAATAAACCCACAGGCATATTGTTACATAAATTTGACAATTTTTAAGTGATGCAGGGTATAAAATCAAACTAAAAACTATTCTAGCTTTTTCCTTGGCTTTCTTATAGATTTCCTAGCTTTTTCTAGCTATTTTTAAATGTTAATATAGCTATTTTAGGCCGTGAACAGTTGACAACACGGATGCGAAGCTTTTGCTGTAGAGCTGCGACTTAACGTTGATCGGTTTCCATCATCATCATCATTGTCATCATCATCAGCAACATCATCAACACAGTGGGTAAGGGGAAAGTTTAAGCAAATTCATGTCTAGACTTGCAGACCCTGTGAACTTAATTATGACAACAAAAGCCAGCAGCTTGTCTTCTTCTCTCTCTCTCTCTCTCTTACTCTCAGCAAATTGTGTAACGCAAATGTAAAAAAAGTAAAACTCAAAAAATGGCATGAAAAGCATGAAAAGCAGTGAATACATGTCGTATACGCAATGGCCTCAGTGGCGCGCATTGCGCATACGCCGCGTTGCCGCAACAGCAGCAACATTTCCACAGCATTTCCATTAATCAATTCAGCGTGCTTGATGACGTTGCAGGCGATTAGCAAAAAAAGCAACAACAAAAAATATATATAAACTCGTATATATGAAAAATCTCAACATCTTTTTTTTAAGTGCTTTTTTTGCTGTTTTTGTTGTTGTTGTTGTTGTTGCTTGAATGCACACATGCACTCGCTAAAGGTCGTAACGGCAGGCGGCAAAAAACACGAGCTCATCATACCAGACACGCTGCCTCTGACTGAGACTGAGACTGAGATTCGGGCTGAGACTGAGACTGAGACTGGGCGAGGTCGACATCTGAATCTGCTGCCCCCTTTTTCCACTCTATGTTCATCTCTGCCACTCTCTATGTTTCTATCTCCCCCTCTCTCTCTCTCTGTCTCACGCTGTGGTTTAGCTTTTGCTTTGCTTTACGCTTATTTTTATTTCGCATTTTACATTTGCCATTCATTTGCATGTTTGCCAGCGAACGTTTTGCTCTGTCTGCGATTGCATCAAAAGGGTTGACTCTCTATCCCCCTCTCTCTCTCTCCCTCCCTCTCTCCCTCTCTCTTTGCGCGCTGTGGCGGAAACGGAAGCAGCAAAACAACTTTGTTGCTTGCATTTTTATTCAATTTTTGCACTTATTTTTGTGCATGTTGATATTGAAAATTTTGCTTGTTTTTAATGTTGATTTGCCAAAATTTTCTGTGTCTCGCCTGCAGCGTTTGCCAAATTCCCGAGCCCTGAGGCAGCTGCACCCCAGCGACCATAACCATAAGTAATCATCAAATAACCCAGAGCATCCCTAAATAATTATTTACAGGCAGCAGTTGCTGTTTTTTCAGCAGGCGGTATGTTGAAATGGCATGTCATGAAAACTTGCCTACAATTTTCATGCCTGAAGTCGTTAAGGAAATTTAGTTAACATTTTTGGCAAGATGATAATTTAATGGGTAGTAAATAAAAATGCCAATTTACAGGTTCCCTTTTTAGAAATAATAATTGTCGGCTGTTTTAGTAAAAAATAGGCCTGTCAAAATAAAATGTACTTTAATCAAAGTGCTATGTATGTAATTAGTAAATAGCCTGTAATTCAAAAAAACATGTCAGGAAAACTTTTCTTTCTTTTAAACTATAAAACAAATTCTACAATTATTTATTTACTGATACACGACTAAAAGCAGTCCGCAAAAAGAAAACTAAGGGTTGAAAAAATTAAAATAAAAAGTAAACTGAAAATTATGTTAAAAATTTACAAAGAAATTAATATTAAATTTAAATTAAAAACTGAAACGAAAAGAAAAGAAAAGTTTAAGTCTGGTAAGGCAAACAATCGTAGCTTTCCTATGTATTTTATACACCTTCTTTAAATATATGAACTGTCAGCTGATTTTTCCCTATAAAAGTGATGTTATGCTTCACTTTTGACACTGTTTCTATGATAATAGGAGTAATCAGCAGCTATACTCGCTGATTTTTCACTACTTGGTAAGCCAGAAAGGCACGTGATGAATATTTAAATGCTGTACATGCTTTCTGCCATGCTTTTCTGTACATTTTTCACGCTCTAAAGTCCAGCTGGGTGGTCAAATGCAATTGCTTTCTGAGTGGTCGACGTCTATGGCGAAAATGAAGATCTCTTTTTTTTTTTTTTTTTGAATGTTTGCACTGTTTATTCGCATTCATCTACAGACATTTGGACGGTTTTTGCATCGCCGTCTGCTGTCTGGCACTTGACTGACGTCAGTTGCTGAATTTTTCCGTACATTTTGTTTGTTTATCAGACACCACGTCCCGTTTCTCCTATATGCCAATCGTACAGAGATATAGATACGTCGTACGTCGGACGTGACGCTCTACAGCTGCTTATAGACTTTCGTATTCCTCCCCCTTTTATACTCTCGGTCCAAAAGATGTTTAGCTACAAATTACAAATGGTTACTATGTATTGAAATGTATTTAAATAGCTAGACATCGATCAGTTGTTCTATTCTAATTCAAAAATCTTACTATACAATCTGATAGAGCAGGCAGCAAATTCTTTCAAGTTCAATGTCATGCACAGATTGCTTATATGCGTATATATATATATACTATATATGTATATTTGAATTATCATATAAAATGCGGCGATTTGAGTTGATTTTCGGTCGAGTTTCAGACGCGACATTTGCCTTAGTTACCGACGATCTCTAACCTTGACATCAATTAACGTGTCAATGATCCGGCCGAAAAAAAATATCAAGGGGGGGGCATCAAAAAAGGAGGAGAACAACAAATGCACTTGACTGTCATTAGCGGTGCCATCATAATCATTAAATTAATAACTTGAAGAATTTGTTGTGCTGCGCATTCAAAAAGATACATACCATATACTATATATCTATATAGTATATCATCAGTGAGATAAAACACCTCTCCTTTCACTTGAATCAATTGAATTGTCAGCCTCGAAATTGGCCGATTATCATTTTGAGAGCAGTCGCCACAGTTCATTGTGTATTTTATCTGCTCAACTCGCTTCATTTTTGCTTTACTTTGCTTCGGTCAAGGAACCTGCCCAGGCATTCGGATTGGGCTAAAGATTGTGATTGTGATTGTGATTGGGACTGCGATTGTGTGCATTGGTGAAAAACAAGTTTGCACATTCACAAGCTGCCCACATTCTGCCTGCCGTTGCCCACTCAGAGATCAGAGCGAGCCACTAACTAAAAATAGCCACCACTAAAATCCATTTAAGTCGCATAAATCGAAGGCAGACCACAAACTGTCTGCCTGCTGTGGCTTCAAAATATAAACAGCTGTCTAGTTATTGTATAAATATTAATTCTAATACCATAATGACATTAGCTTAAAGTGTCGCAATCATTCATTATGTGGAAAAGTGAAAACAAGTCATAATTTTGCACCAATCGTTCATTTTCTGCCTTTAGTCAGCTTTTAAAGTTACTGAAAGCTCAAATGGTTTATTTACAGCCAGTTACTTGAGCTTTTAGTAGCTTTAAAAGGCATAAGAAAAGCTCACATTAATTTGTACTGTTTATTTATCAGAGATAAATATGATTATGATTTATATAACACTGTTTCCACTTCTTTTTCAATACTAAAAATAACTCTACTTTATTTAGAAAATTTTTATAGCTTATTTCGACTTTTTTCTCAACACTAAAAATAATTTTACTCTATTTAGCAAGTTTATAAAGCTTTTCTAAATTACTGAAAGCTTTTCATTTGCCTGCAAGCAGCTTTTAAAGCTCAAGCAACCACTCGGAATTTAACAACTTCAACTGTTTAATATGCTTACAATATTATACAACACTATTTCCAATTTTTTTAAATTACTAAAAGCTGCTTTAGTATATTTAAAATAAAAGAAAAGCTCAATTCAGTTATATATTAATTTAAATATATTAATTTTAGTTTACTCAACACTATACTTAAATGTTTTTCAACACTGCTAACTACAGAACGCTTTAAAATGAGCTGAGCTTTTAAAGCTACTACAAAGCACATGGTTTTTAATTAAACTTCCATGACAATAAATTACCTTTAACCGAGTAATTTCTCTATTTAAATATATTAATTATAAAATTACTCAACACTGTATGTAAATGTTTTTCAACACTCCAAAATCTTGAAAATAAAGCTTACTTTAGCTTTAGAATCCTTTTGAAATTAAAGCTTGAATAAATTATTTTATTCGAACTGTTGTCAATGAATTCTCTTCAGTGCGATTGACCCTGTTGACAACTTTATAGGGTATAACACTGCACGTGTATGTTTACATACTATATAGATATAGATATGACTGTGGCCCAAACGCGCTCAATCATTCACCTGCAATAAAAATTACAGCAACAATGTGGCGCACAATTAAAACAAAAAATTGTTAAAAAAAAGAAAAAATAAAAAATACAATGGAAAGAAAAAAAAAGCACAGGGAACCGAACCGACAGCAATAAAAGCAACAATAACAACAACAAAGGGGAAGAGCCGGTTGAGTCACCTGTCTGCTGATGTTGTTGTTGTAGTTGTTGTCGATGTTGTTGTTGTCGTTGTTGTTGCTGCGTCGTTGTCAGCGACAGCGGCTGGGAATGCGCAAAAGTCTAAAGTGCCACTTGTTGTTGTTTTTATCGTTGTCGTTGTTGTTGCTGTTGCTGATGTTGTAAAGTTGAAGCCAGACAGCAAGCATAAACACACACACACACAGACATACTCTACACACACACACACACACACATATCTGACATATTCGCTGTACATTTTAATTTTAGTTGATTAACTTCATTTTTTCTCTTGCTTTTTATTTTATCTTATTTGGTTTTTGTTGCTGAGAAATTTACCTGACATTTTGGCATTTGCAATTTGTAAATTGTTCAATTCGTAAACATTTCACTTTTTTTTTTGTTTTGTGTTGCGCACTTTTCATTGACGTGATCATAAGCTAACCACCTGACTAACTAAATAACTGTCTGTCTGTCTGTCTCTCTGATCACGTCTGGCATCCCCTCAATCCCCCCCCCCCCCTTTGTCATCGTCATATGTAAGCTGGCCAGACATTGTCTGCGTCATGCACGCCATTTATTCATTTTGTTTTGCCTCCGTCTGCTGTCATTTTCATTGTAACTGTACAACAAACAAAGAGAGAGAGGGAGAGAGAGAACTTTTAAGGCTAGTATGCTGATCATGCAGAAGAGAAGAAAACAATATAGAAATATAAGTAGTTGAGAAAAGCTTTATTATGTCAAATATTATTACAGAACAAAGAACAATATCAAAATTTAGTTGAGAAAAGCTTTATTATGTTAAATATTATTAGTAAGTAGTTGTTACAATAAGTTAATTTTTATTAAATAAAAAAAGTAAGTTTTTCTATTTAATAAAAATCAACTTAATTATTTAATAAAATTAACGATATTTAAAATTTGGAGCTTACAAAAATTATACATGTTTAAAATATTTAAAATTCATTCTTTAATACAAGAATGTCTATATATCGCTCTGCAGTTCCTTTTCTACTATAAACTATAAATAAATATTGAAAATTAATAACATAGACATTGCTTGTAAATATATAAATAAATATTGAGTAGTGCTATTTTTAAAGCTATTACAATGTACAAAAAAAATATTGATCAATCACTTAGCAGCGTTTCTATATGACAAGCAATTAACAAGATTTAAAATATTAAGAAAATACTACATCTAAGAAATCTATAAATACCGAACAGCCTTAATACTATATAGATCTATCATTGATAAAGCTGTATAGTATTCAAAGAAAAATGTAAGAAATGTATTTAATTAATTTCTTTATTGAAAATACTTATATTTCAATATTTTCATACTTAATATTTGAATTTTATTCAAGTAACTGCAGACTAGACTTTTAATAATTGTAATATCTAGTGAGGCATATATGGTACTACCTATAGATATGGCTGGTATCTCAGTCTACGTTCAACATGTATTTGTACAACGTGTGTACACACATATAAATATCATGGCTAAATAACTTGGCCAGCATAAGTATAACATGTCTGTCTGTCTGTCTGATTGTGGGCCTGTTGGTTTGTTTATCGGCGGTCTCCGCCCACAGCTAGAACGAGTGTGAGTGTGAGTATGAGTGTGAGTATGAGTATGAGTGTTTGAATATGGGTACTCGCATGAGTATCTACGAATGCCAGACGATTGCGCATGTGTGCTTGATATCGCTTAAGTCGTCTGCTATCTAGTCTAGACGCATACGCATTTCAATACATATACATATACATATATATTCATGTGCCCAATAGACAGACATATAGACAGAGTGTCAGACTGTTGGTCGGATACAGATACAGATACATATGTATCTATAGTTTGTTATAACGGAACGCATTGCGTCTGGTCGTGGATGTTGAGCTCTTTCATTGTTTCATTGTTTCATTGTTTCATTTTGTGGCACTGTTGCGAATATTTTCAACAGTATTTTTAGCATTTCTTTTGCCTTCTTTTTTCTTAGTTTTTGGTTGTTTTATATTTGCAGACCTTTAGTTTAAAAACATTTCGTAACGGTCTGTTTGTTTATATTTTTGCTTCTTCTCATTTGCCGCCGAGGGCATGTGGGCGTTTTTTTCTTTGTTTTTGTGCCATTTGTAACATTCCAAGCTTGTTAATATTTCAAATATCCTAAAGAAAATGAGAGAAATATATGTATATTGGCATTTTAGCCATTTCAAGGCATTGGGCAACAGTTTGGCCAAGACCAAGACGAGATCTTTTGCGGCACTGAAAGCAAAGCTAATTTCATATTATAATTGGTTGCACATTTCAATTATATTTTATTACTCATACGACACGTACTTTGTAACTTAATTGGCTATAAAATATTAAATACAGTCTAGACCTTAAATAAATACATGTGCATATTATTATTATAATTGTTTATTTTGTAATTTTTTTTTATTATTTATTTAACGCTTATTCCATTAATATATAATTTTCTACAGCTACTTTATGAACAATATTACCGTGAAAAGCTGTTCATCTGTGAAATTATGATTAGTTTCTTAACCCGATATCATAGTTTTTATAGTTCTTAATATATAGATGATAAAAGTAATAGTTAATATACAATTTTTATTATTTTTAATTAAACATCATAAAATAATAACTTTTCTCTTACATTTATGTGGAATGAATAAATGAATAATGAAACTTAATAATTCAATACACATATTCGATTAGTTTAGTTATTTATTTTTATCACTTTTTTTTTAATAATAATATTTAAAAAGCATAAAATAACTTTTCTGACATGTAAATCAAGTTTATTTATTTATTTTTTTTAAATTTTTTGGATTATTTTATATTTTAAGTTTTTTCTTTCAATTTATTTTCAATTATTATTATAAGAATTTTAAAAAACTTTTATTTGTAGAAATGAAAAAAACTACTTATCTTAAGTAAATTTTTATCTAGCTTTCTAAATACGCTATTAAAAATGTATACCCTTTTTTGCCCATTTTAAATGGCACAGGGTATAAAAATATGTCTAAGATTTTCTTATTCAACGAGATAATTAAAGTAATTTATTTGATTATTATATATTTTTATTAGAATCCCATTTATTGAATTATTAAATTAAACATTTAACTAACAGAATTTTGTATATGGTTTTTTTGTATATTTTAGGCCACGTTTTGTTGATCGCCATTGGTGTTGCCGTGTGTCTGGTTTGCGGCAGCGTCCTGGTGACTGTCATTACACTGCGACGCTCAACGGCAACGGCAGCAGAAACGGGAGCGGGAGCTGCAACAACGCGCAGCATACGCCACAAGCAACAACAACAACAACAACAAGGCTCGTCGCAGCGTCGACGCAGCGGCAAAAACAACAACAATAGTGTTGTTGGTTGTGGGAGTGGAAATCGGAGTGGGAGTGGAAGTGGGAGTGGGAGTGGCACTGCCGTTGCTCTGGCCCTGCCACTAACGCAGGCAACAACAACATCACAAGCGGATCCGGCAGCAACAACACCAGCAGCAGGAGCAGCAACAGCGCCAGCGACAGCAGCAACAACAACAACACTTTTGTCAACCGAGCCGGAACATTCTGTACCCGTAAGTAGCTCCCCCCCTAAAAAGTGGGTGGCATTCTAATCATACATATGTCTGTCCGTCTGTCTGTGTGTGCAACACGCAATTGAAATGGCAAATGGGGAATGGCAAATGAAAAAGGAAAAGCAAAAAGGAAAAGGAAAAGCAAACGAAGGCAACGGCAACGACAACGACACGTGTCAAAAGTTTTGCTCCAACTTTGCTTTTCTCTTTTTCGTTTTGCATTGCGTTTTGGGCCAAACCCACAGGACAGACAGAGAGACAGGGAGACCGACAGACAGTGGGACAGACAGTAAGTCATCATTGGGTGGTTGGTGGCAAAGTCCTTGAAGCAACAAGCTCACAATTCGCAGACATCCTCGATTTGTGCTTATATAACACAAAACTGTTGGGATTTTTGTGCCCTGCTCCTGTTTTTCCATCCAACTTTATTTTCTCTTTTTTTTTTTTTTTGCTTTACTTTGTCATGCCTTTTGCTTTTCCACGTTCCTTTTTATCATGTTATGCAATGTCGAGACAACGTGGGACGTGCCTCGTCTGCCCATTGTGCAAAGTATCTGCCGGATGCATAGCACGTCTGAGTACAAGACTTGAGGAGTCTCTGTATCTGTATCTGTGTCTCTGTCTCTGTCTGACTGTCTGTGTGTATCTGTGTGTATGTGTTTGTGTGTGTGCGTCTCTTGCCATTCAATTTTTGATTATGGGCCGAATTCTAGGGTACTTTTTAGGGTAAACAGAGATTATGGAGTTTGTAACAATAATTATAATCAATAAAAATTGCATTTTTTCTCTCTTCGATTATTTAATATTTTAATTATTATAATATTATTTCTCTCATACTAATTAAAATATTTTTGGGTGCAAATATTGCGAAAAAAAATATTCAAATTGCAATCAAACAATTTATTTTAGCATTAATCAGATAGAGTTCAAATCCAGTATGGATTTTTCCTTTTGTTTTTATTTATATATTATTGATTATTATTTGTATTATTTAATATTTTTTCTGCTTATTTTTATTTTAATTTTATTTGGCGATTAAATCGAATTTAAAGATTTTATTTTTTATTAGCGATTAAATTGATATCATATATACTGTTACTGGGTATCTGGCAGTCGAGTATTCCAATTATTCCTACTTGTTTGTTATGTCTTTATTGTAATGATAGTAAATTGAATTTGGCTTAAATCGCTGCACCTGTTTGTTGTTATTGTTGTGCACACCTTTTTAGCTGTTAAACGTATTCGATTTGGTTTCGTTTGTTGGCCAAGTTATTATTGTGGTAACGCCTGCATCGCATCTTTGACTGCAAAAGATTAAAGCAATGCCGCCGGACAAAGACGAAGATGGAGACACAGAGAGACAGAGACAGATACGAAGATGGAGATGAAGAACTTTGACAAATTGTTGCTCGCTGCGCTGACAACTCAAACATTGTTCATTATTCATTGTAAACCTACATACATAAGTATGAGAAATAACGTTGATACACACACACACACACACACACACACACACACACACATACATAGAATATGTTTTAATACGATTTTCTGTTGTTTTTACTGCTGAGCGCCTTCATCCTCTTTGCTGCCAATCAACGCACTCTCTCTCTCTCACTCTCTCATAGACAAACACACACATACAGTGTATGCATGCGTGACATAGCATTTAGAAAAGAGACGTATGCGGTGCGTGGCGTGGGTGTCGTAACAGTCAGCTGGCAGCAGCCAACGCAATAAGAAACACAATTGCCGCTAATAACCCAAGGCGTTTGCCACAGACTTTCGCAGACGTCGACGTCGACAGTGGCAGCGTTGTGTTTTAATCGAATTTTATTTGCCGCCGTTAGCCAATGAATAATTCAATTTGATTATTAAATGTGTGCGTCTCTCTCTCTCCTCTATCTCAGACGCCACGACGACAGTCAGGAGATTTTATTATTACCGTTATGTGTGGCACGCACAGACCAGTCAGACGCAGACAGAGGCGAATAAAATAATTAGCTTTATAAACTTCTCTACACACACGCGCATAAATATTATTATTTCATATTTTATGTAAATCACAATTTTCTCTTACAAATTTTGCATTCATAGTTGAATTTAAGTGCGTGCAGAATTAGAGGTGGTGCGCGGGAAGAAATGCTGGGACTCGATTCGATACCTAGTCGATTAAATCGATTTTAATTCTTTTGTGTGTAAATCGATTTTGTTTGTTTTCTTTTGTTATTGCAAATTAGTGGCAGCTCGATTTAAAAAGACACCGCGTCGTATTTTGCATTCGTCGAATTAAACATCGATGTTTAACAAAAAATATATTAAGCATCGATGCATCGATGTTTCTCCATCTCTAACGCACATAAAAAGTATGACAAATCGCAAATATGCTCGCATATTTCGTATAATTTAAATGGGGGGTGTAAGGAAACACAACGTCTGCGAAAAACGAATTATTTGCTAGATTTGTCATTTGTCACGCTCACTTGAACACATCAATCGCCAGGTGTACGCGGGTTGAGCGGCTGCACGAAATAATGTGGGACATGCAGAATCGTGTCATCAGCTATGAACACGTTACAACACGTTCGACTTGCAGTCTAGAATACTTATGATATGCAGTTGTAATTATAAATTTGAAAAAAAAAAAATAATATTTTCAAATTGTCGATTCAACAACTTCGATAGTTTTGAAATTAGTTCAAATTGTGGAGTCAATTAGACAATTGGCGTTGCCACGTGATTTGATTGCGAGCCAGGGCTGCATTGGTACTTTGCCGCTTAAAAAAGCTTGGCATCGTTTTTATTATTTGTGTCTTTGATATCGTTTTTGGTTTGTTCATAACAATTTTTATATATACATAAATAGTGCCCAACATTATGAACAAAACCACAACACATGTCGGCAACGACAACAAACATCGTCGCAAGTCGCACAAAACATTTTCCCTGTGCGATTTCCACACAAATTTTGGCAACGATGCCCCAAAATTGAAGGCAAATTCTTGGAAGACAAAGGAGCTGTCGGAAACTTCAGGATGCAATGGAATTAAGACGCACTCCGTTGACGAAGTGCCTCCCAAGTCCAAATCAGCTGCATGCAATGACCTTAAAGTATCGAATGGAGTCGCCAATGACAACAAATATCGTCACAAGACGCTCAAAAACTTAGGAAAAGATGCTCCAAAATTTAAGGCAAATTCATGGAAGAAGAAAGTTAAAATTCCATCGCAGAACGGAGCAGCTCAGCAGTCGCAGGAGCTGCCAGAATCTGGAGGATGCAATGGAATTAAGACGCACTCCATTGCTGAAGTATCTTCCAAGTCAAAGGAGCCGCCAGAATCTTCAGAATGCAATGGCGTTAAGACTCCCAAAGAGAGTTTTTGGAGCTCTGTTGTTGAAGTGACTCCCAAGTCCGAATCTTCAGCATGTAATGGAGTTAAACAGTCAAATGGAGTAGCTAATGCTGACAAGTCTCCAACTGACATGTTACCCCATCCGGAGTCACCAATTTCCTTTAAATTGGATAACATACACCTCAGCAGATCTGGACGTGGACGTGGCGTCAGATCGTGTCCACGTATACCAACACCACCACGAAGTGTGCCGCGGGAGCTGCAGTCTGTGGACAGCATGACGTCCGCTGACTTTCGCCATGACTATGGAGCACATCTGGAGAACATGCGATTGAGGCAAAAGGATCAGCAGCATATGCAATTCTTTCAGTCCATCATTGAGGATAACAGGCATCTGTTGGTGGGCAGGACCATTCTGGTCCTCAGCTGCGGCACTGGAACTCTGGCTCTAATGGCAGCTCGTGCTGGGGCGGCACGTGTCTATGCCATGGATTACTCCAATGTAACGGATTATGCCCAACTTGTGGTTAAGGAGAATCATTATGAGCATGTGATAACCGTGTTGCATGGTCGTGTGGCAGACATAAAGCTATCGAAGCAGCTGCTTGTGGATGGCATCATCTGCAACTGGATGGGACATTGTCTGCTCTACGAATCGGAGCTGGTGCAGTTGCTCCAGGCACGAGAACTTTGGCTTAAACCAGATGGTTTCATTCTGCCCGATCTGGGAGCACTTTATCTGATGGGTGGATCGGATCAGTTGCTGAAGAACGAACGATGTAATTGGTGGCTGGATGTCTATGGATGCAAGATGAAGGCCATGAGACGTTACTCCCTGGCCGAGCCACGTTATGCCAAGATTAAAGGCAATCAACTCCTGACACTCGCCCGGAAGGTGATGAGTCTGGATCTAAAGACTGCCACGTTGGAGGATCTGCAGATTGACTGTGAGATTCGATTGCAGGCACTGCATCAAGGATATCTCGAGTGCTTTGTGCTCTACTTCGATGTGACCTTCAGTCGTGCCCATGTGCCGCAGAAACTCAGCTGTAATCCCTGGCTGGGAAGCCAACTCAAATCATTGTGGCTACAAACTGTCCTCCTTGTGGAGCAACCATTTATCATGCGTCCCAAGCACGATTATACGGGTCATTTCGCATTTAAACCCCTCAAGATGGAGGAGCAATTGTCACGTCTCAACCTCAACGAAATGATAATTGAGATTGAGTTCTTTGAGGCATCTGCAGATGGCAGCTGTAATCCGTGTGTGCACAAGAATTGGCTAATGATGCCACGCTTCCAAACCGTCCAGGAAGTGACCGACTGCCAGGATAAACAGTTTCGCCTTGATTTCTAGGTTGAAAACTTAAGTTTTTATAAGAATTTTGGACAGATTATTTTTAAGAATAACAAATTAGGGAAGCGGAAGTTAGAAATACAAAGCTAGGAAACTTCTAGTTAGGATATTAAAATTAGCTAAACAAAATTGGGAGCTCAAAAAATAAGAAAGGAAATCAAAAATATTTTTACAAAATTAAATACCATTTAATAATGGTGTTTTTTGTTGTTAAACATATTTTATTATAAAAAAATCTTGAGATTTCAACAGTATATAAAATGTTTGGAAATTAAGACAGGAATAACAAGAATTAAAAAAAGAATAACAAACAATTATGAAACCAAAAATAGGAAATATGTTATGAATATAAAATAAGGAAAAATATGAGAAGGTTAAATTTCAATTAGGAACTTTAAATTAGAAAATCATTAGTTGGAAAAAAAAAATATTAAGTAAGAAGAAAGTAAGAAAAAGAAAAAAACATCAAATATTTGATAATTTTAGCTTCTGCAGTTTTCCTACTAAAATTTTATATCGTATTTTGTAGAAAGTATAACAAAAGACGTTCAGTTTAATTGTAACATGCAATTCTTAAGTATACATTTCAGGAAAACCATATTTTCTTTAAAAATATATCTTACTATTTGTCAAGAAATATTAACCATGAAAAGAAAAATCAAAGCTATTTATTACTCATATTACTGAGTCAGATTTTAACTAATTGTTGCACACTAATTAATTGTCTTATTTAAATTTCCTTCTTGTTTATACTTATTTTGTTATCTTTAAATTGTAAGCTTAGTTTTTTATGGGTCTGTTTTGTAAATGTTATAAAAATATAAGAAATTCCCTTGGGATGATCTTAAATAGTTTATGTAATTGTAATTAATATAATTAAATTAATTGTAATTTCTGTTTACTTTTTGCAGATGCTATCGGTACAGACGGCCGGCTGCGCGGGAATGGAGCGGCTTGGCGTTCCGACCCGCACATCATTAAGCACACCACCCGATGATAGGTGAGTCCAACAACCTGCAGAGATTCATCAGTATTAACTAATCTTGTTAATCTTTGTTGCAGGGATCAATTTAGATGTAGAATGCGCGTTGATGCGCTCCAAGCACGTGAGCTTTTGGCCGTACGTAGTGAAACTGTGATTCGTAACAACAGCAGCAGCAGCAGCAGCAGCAGCAGTAACAATCAGCAACAGCAACAACATCACAACAATAAGCAACAACATTCCCACCATCAGCAGCAGCAGCAACAACATTATTTGTATCAGCAACAGCAGCAGCAACAACAACAACGCATGACAACTCCGCCCCCGCATCATACAAGCTTGCCACTTGGCGGTGCAACAACAACAACAACAACAAATCATAATAACAACTACAACAACAGCAGCAGCAGCAGCAACAGCAACAACACGCATAGTATTAACAATTTTAGTGGCAGCAATGTGGCACGTGGTGGCATCGAGGCAACCACATTAAAATACGGCAACACGGGCAGCGGGAGCTACAAAGGTGGCGATCTGAGCAACTCCTCCTGCACATCATCAATGTCATCAATGTCGTGTAGCTCCTTGAATAGCCACAGCAATGATCACCATCAACATTACCAATATCAGCTGCAGCAACAGCAGACGCCACGTTGCCCACATCATGTACCACTGCCGGACAGCGAGTACGGACAGGATCGTCATCTGCAAATACGCAGCAGCTATCAGGTAATTCCATTGCATCCAACTAATAACTCCGACTCTGTTAACTGTTATAGCTTTTAAATTTCAAAATTGTCAAGTTGTTTTTATTCTTCGCATTTTATTACATTGCTTAGAAAACAAGACAGTTTTTTAAATTAACATATATTTTAAAATATGCAGAATAGTAATTTAACTTTAATTTTCATTTCATCATTTTTAAATTATTTCTATTTGAAAACGTGATAATTATATTTATTTTGTATTCTTATTTAAAAATTGCGAAACAATCAAATTTCAATTTTCATTTGTTTTTTTTATTTGGTCTCTATATTTATTTTAAATTTGTATTTAACAATTGCCGAGTAATAATTAAACTTTCATTTCTATTTCATTATTTTAAATGATTTCTATTTTTTATTTGAAAACGTGGAAAATTATATTTATTTTGTATTCTTATTTAAATATTGCGAAACAATAATCAAATTTTAATTTAATTTTTTTATATGGTTTCTGTTTTTAGAAACTTGGAATATATTTATTTTTAATTTGTATTTAAAAATTGCAGAGTTATTACTCTTAAAATTAAACCTTAATTTTCATTTCCTTATTTGAAATGGTTTCAAGTTTCTTGGAGTCTTAATATATAATTATTTTTAAATTTGATTAAATAATTGCAGTATACTAATTAAATTTGAATATTTATTTTAAAGTCATTATGCAACACTGCGATTTTTGTGGAAACAACTATTTAATTGTTTTTTAAATTTGTATTCTAAAAATAAAATATTGCTGCAATTTTTATTCTTATTAGAAAAGTTGCAAATAATAAATGAACTTATTTACGATTAGTAATTAAAACATTTTATTTAAAAAAAAATCAAAAAGAACATTTACGATTTTTATTAACAAAAAAAAATAAACAACGAATTAAACTTAATTAAATTAATAAAAATTATTTCGTAGCTTTTTGAAATATCGAATATAATAATTAAGACTTTAAGCAATATAAATATGATAAAATTGAAAATAATTGTTTAGTGGTAATTTTTAATTTTGAATCTTATAACAGTTACGTTATCAGCCAATCTCTAAGTAAACTTAACTAATCAGATTTATTTCTATATTGTTGTAGCAATCGGAAATCACACGCTCCTACACGAAGCCGCCGCCCAATAAAACCGTTCGTGATGTGCCCGAACAGATTGCCTCCGCCAATTGCAATTATCGCCTGACAACGGCGAATAGTTGCGCCACTTTGGCCGCTGGTGTTGCCTCCTCCTCGACCTATGCTCTGGCCATAACGCATGGACAGGCGGCGTCTGCAGCAGCAACAGCGGCAGCAACAGCAGCAGCAGCTGCAACTGCAACAACAAAATCAAAACCGAATGCCATAACAAAGTTCTTCTCACGCATCAGTTCGCCCAAATCGCCAACGTCGCTGGCGACGGCAGCAACAGGATCGGGATTGGGATCGGGAACAGGAGCTGGAGCTGGAGCAGGAGTTGCATTAGCAACTGGCGGCTCATCACTTGCCTCATCTGCCTCAATGTCCTCGTCGGCATCCTCGTTGGCCTCATCTGCTGGTATTCCCTCCTGTGTGTCGGCTTCCTCATCAGCCTCATCGCTGGCAGCGGCGCCACTAACAGCATTGCCAATCTCCAATGCAGCCACACTTAAAAGCACCGCCTGCAGCTTTGGCAGCACCACAACAACAGCAGGAGGAGGATTAATGTCGGGGAGTCTGACACAGGCTGAGGAACAAGATGAGACGCAATAATTCCAACTCTAGCATGATGAGCGTTACAAGATTCCATGGGAATCTGTGCAACAACTTCGCGCTGGCACGAAAAGACTGTTTATTAGTCAGAATTTAATATGTAAAACAAGTTTAAAACAATTGATGATTGATGATGAGAGGAGACAACACACATAAACAAAAACAGAAACAGAAACAAAAATGCTGCTACTAAAAATCACACACTCACCCACACACTCACCCACTACACACACATCACACACTCATAAACAACTTTAGTTTTGTACTAGCCCATGAAGGAGATCAATTCCATTGTCTCATGCAAGAAAAGAAAAATGAAAAGAAATATATAATTCGATTTATACATATAATATATGTATATGTATAGTACAGGTCAGTACATTATGTATTTTATAGTTTGAATATATAACTATAGTTTTAAATCTATGAAATCTATATCTATACTCTATCCCCACCACCAAAACAAACCAACCAATCAATCAATCAATCAACCAACAACTTTTAAATTGCATTGAAGTCGAAACTTATTATTATTATTATTTTTTTTATTTCTATTTTTATTTGTATGATGGCTGGAACACAGAAATTCTTTTAGTTCAATTAAATTTAATTATATATATATACATATATTATTATTATTATTATTATATACTTGTATTTTATAAAAGGGAATTATTATCATGTAAACGTTGTATATATATATATATATATATTATTAACAAAATGAAGCAAATGAAATGAATGTCATGCAAAAGAAATGTTAGCTAAATTTGTGAATTAGAATTTGATTTTGATTTTGATTTTAAATTGATTATTCCCCCAATTTGCCGTATTATGTGTTCAAGCATTTTACAATGCCTTCCTCCTGAAATAATCCCTGAAATCATCATGGGGGGGGGGGGGAAGGATCTGGAGGAGAGGGTAGCATGTGGTTGATCGTCAAAATATTATATATAAAGTGCAGATGTAAATTTTATTATTTAGTTTAGCCGAAATAGCGCAAAAATCAGTTGATAATAAAGTTAAAGCATACATAAGTTAATAATACATATTGTAATAATAATGATATATATATATATTTATAGCATATATGTATATGGATGTATGTATGTATGTACATATATATTATATGGATTGTACACAGCAATGTAAATTCTAAGCACAAATCTCAAAATTGCAATCGATTGCAGAAATATAAAAGACCGTTTAAAAAGCAACAAAAAAAAAATATATACAAAAACTCCAATTTTATTTATTTATTATTATAAAATTATATAGATTTTTTAGAAAAGATATTTGGCGTCGTTATGTCTGAATGTAACAAAACATATATCTCAATTATTCATTTAAAATAATACTTAATGTATTCCAAAAAAAAAAAAGAAGAAAAATGAAAGATGTACTGAGAATAATTCCAGATGGAATAATTCTTATGTACATTGTATATACTTAGATATACAAGTATTGTATGTATATTTGCCTTTGGTCCTAGACGAACAATATGTGGGTATGTATGTATAGATATCGATATATGTATAGTATAATCATTATCATATATGATACGTAAGTACAGAAATTTAATCGAATCTAGATGCAATACCAAACGAATTCCAATCAAAGCACTCAAACTAGTGGCATTATCTATCTATCTAACTATCTATCTATCCATATACAATTGCAATATAGTACTATATATATACTTACATACATATACATACATATATATAGCATAGTTTATAATTGTCAACTTCCATCGATAAGCAACGGGAATTCGTCGTATTATTCATTGAATTGAATGGTTTCAATACTTACGATCCATCATTATATAGAGACGAAACGAAATGAAGTAAACGGAGTAATTAACATTAACTAGTTAATTATGATAATGATAATACATACACATTACATACATATACGTATATGTACTAACTAAGCAAGTCCTACGAGCCATTTTAGTAGCATGTACTCGATATTGACTGATATTTATAATGTACATATGATTATATCCAAAAAATAATATAATACATAAAAAAGGAGAAATCTATCTCCTTAAAAACAACAACACAACACAAAAGAACCGGTTCACAGTTTTGAGGTTATACCAACAAAAATGAATCAGTTCAAATTTGAATCTTGTGATCAACAAAAATAACGGTTAGCCCAAAATCCGTAAGAGAGTTGAACTAAATACTAGCGAAATTTTAACAAAAAGAAAAAGAAAAAACAAAACAAAACAATGATAAGAAAAGCACATAAAGCAAACGAAAGAAGAGATAAAGCGAAAATACATGCATAGTATATGGAAAATACATAACTATATTAAAATTATTACTCATTATTGTTGTTGTCTCATGAATATAACATTTGAAATCAAACAAATAATCCATTTGTCGTATCTAAACTTTGGTAATCGCGGTACAGTGGGGCAACAATTATTTATAACAAATCGAAAGTGCTGCTTCTGCCAAGCAGTTCAAGCAGTACACTGAGAACAGTTAAGCAGTGCAAGCAGTTATGTGCGAAAAATACAAAGACGGCAGTTTAATTTAAAATTATTTATTTTTGGAGAACTCTCAATTTGAAAAACAACTATTTCCCTGACGATTTTTCAAATTAAAAACAAATAAAATATTGATTACTTTATTTTATTGCCAAGACAAAAATATGCAGCTTGTGCTTAGAATTGTCAAGCATTTTGCTGAGAACACTTAAGCAGTGCAAGCAGTTCAATAAGCAAAATTGGCAGTTGAATTTAAAATTTGTCAACTCATTGTTGTAAATGAAAGGATTTAATCTAAGATTGATAAGAATTGAAGCAAAACTATTTTACAATCTGTTCTTGGAAATCACAAGCAATGAAAGCAACACAATGAATATACAAATTCAAAGACAGTTGCTCTTTTTTTGGAACGATCAATTAGTGTTAATATAATTAGAAATCCGTGTAGTATTATTACGTATGCCTCCAGAATTAGTATGGTTGACGATCACGTACTCACGTATCCGTTATCGAGTGGACAGAAGCCTAAAAGAACGTGTTCATGTTATCGCGATCACGCAGAAACCAATGTGGACTAAACGTTTATAATCATAATACCGATTTCATAAAAAGTTAGTTAAAATATTAGACGAAAAATGTTTGCACAGTTTAGTGCTCAATTGGCAGTTCATTGAAGAACAACTATAATTGGGAAAGTTTCTGCCATATTTACACATAAAAGCAATTAAACAATTACAATCAATGAGAATCTTATCAGTTGTCAGCAGATAACATACAACATACCAAAAAAAAACTTAGTCTAAACCCATTTCCGACTGTATATTCAGTTCGTCATGTCGCAGATCTATCAAGTGACTCAAGTGGCCGAAAATAATGGTAAAAATGGAAAATCCGCTTGGATAATCTACAAAGGAAATGTGTACGATGTGACCAGTTTTCTCAAGGATCATCCTGGAGGCGCGGAATTGATATTGGAGGTAGCTGGCAAGGATGCCACTAAAGCCTTTAATAGCGCTGGACACTCATCGGATGCGGTGAACGATCTCAAGAAATACAAAATTGGCGAAGTTGCAATTAATGCACAGCCAACATCAACAACTCCACAACAAACTCCCGCAAAGATTGAGGAGAAGCTGCCACCCAAGGAGCCAATGAAGCCATCATCATCATCGTCCAGTTTTCTGTGCTGCTGTTGAGCGGAAAAGCAGAAGAAAACTCGCATTTTCCAATTGACAACTGAAATAATTAATTGTGTTTATTAACATATATATATGTATGTATGTAGTTCAGGTCGTTTTAGTAATTAATTATAGTAGTTAACACTCATCCAACGCTCACATCATAGTCATTTAACTAAATACGAATAGAATTAAGATCAACTTTGCGTATCGCAATGTGAATAAATTTGCCAACAAGGTTCCTTCTACAGATTCCTCCTCCTTCTCTATTCCTCAATTCAACACTATTATTATTCGACTAATTTAGTTGGTCAGGAGTTGACAGATTCCTGCTCCTTATCCTGCTCCTCATCCTGCAACACGTTGCATGCCACATCATACAATTCAGTTGAGAAGCTGGTCACATTGTTAACCATACAATTGCGTAGATAATGATAGAAACGACTTGAACGACGCTCCAATCCGGCACGTTGCTTTTCACTCCGGCAAATGGAACGCAACGTTGGCTCATAGTCCAAGGCGCGGGAGGAGGAGGTGCGCACACAAAAGCTGCCCAGCTGATCCGTCAGATTGATGCTGAAATAAGCAGAGATGATGTATGAATTGACCTGTCTATTCCGATCCCTGTCAAGTGCACTTACCGCTCCTCTGACTTGTCGAATAGATTGTAGGCATACTCCTTGGATGCCAGACATGTGGTGACTGCACGCTCCACCAAAGTGTGCGCCAGTTCCTCGGCCAGATGTGGCTGCAATCCATCGATGTTCTCCTGCTCCTGTTCCAGCAACGTTGCCGTCGACAGATGCTCATAGAAGTGGGACAACGATTCCAGCGATGCTTTGTGGTTGGTGGCGTTACTTAGCCACGCCTTCTTTGGTGAACGACTCTTGCGTTTGACGGTTTGACTGACACTGCCACTACCACGTCCTGTCACTGGCCCTGTGCTCTGCTCCTGGAGCAGCGTCGAGTTGCGCATCAACTCATTTAAATTCAAGCGCAACAGGCGAAAGTTGACAGGATATGGAATATAATGCTGTATATTCTGGGCAGACGTGTAATACTCAAAGAGACGCTGATGGATATGAATGCCATCCAGTGTGGAGAGACGGGCGGATTTGCTCGGCGATCTGTTGGCTGTTTGTGGTTGAAGTCTTGTGCTCGGTACATCGCCCCCACTCTGTATAAAGAACTGCAACTCCATGAGGGTCTTGCGAAGATTTTGATTGTTATACAGATACAACGATATCAGATCGTCCAGCTCAATGGGACAGTTCTCCATCAGAGCGAGCACGGCGAGAAATCGAGAGATATTCAATGCATTCGGAGACTGAAAATGTATCGTATTCTGTTGCATGAGACGCTGCAGATGTGGACAGTTGGCATCGGTGGCCACAATGATGACAGGTCGCTTGGAGCTGGCGGCCAGCGTATAGATGGCATCCGTAAATCCCGCATCCATATTCTCAAACAGAATATCCGCATCCTCGATGAGTATCAGAGATTTGCGTACCTCTTCCTCAACTCCCTGTTGTCGCTTGGCCTTCAATCCGTTCAGTTGGAGCTTTTGCAGCAGCTGCTGAGCTGGTGCCGCGCCAGCTTTGGCATCCTTGCGTATCTGATGCGACTGCGTGGCCTCCTGCAGCTCCTGGATCAGCTTCTTGCCATTGCGTCGCATGCCCGCATTCACCTCCAGCACATTAAAGTTCATATCGTTGGCCAGAGCAAAAACTGCATTCGTTTTGCCGCTGGAACAAGGACCCAAAAGGACCATTGTATTGCAGGTGGCGCCCATGGAACTGGAGTCATTGCCAAAGTCCATTGTGTCGTCGAGAGTCTGGGAATTGCGATTGCCGCCTCCGTTCCAATTGGACAGAAAGTCGCGCAGTTCCTGCACCGGCGTCAGATTCACCAGGACCTGCTCGAAGAGCAACGGTTTGTACTTCTCCGTGAAGAGGAGTTCCCCATTGGGCGCCGTTGCCGGCGGCTTGGCATCCTCCCCCTGTGACAGCTGCTGCTGTGCCTCCATGGAGCGACGTGTGCGTCGTGTGACCACAAAGGATTCACCCATCGGTTGTGTGTCCTGCGCTGCATCTATAGCACTGAAATGTCTATACTTTTCACGCATTTGATTGTAGCACTTGAAGGTGGGAAAGCGATCAAAGACACTCTTCCAGTTCTTCACCAAGGCACGCTTGTTGTCCAGCTGCGGTAATGGAGTCCAGCTAAGATTACGCTTCTTGCTAGCCACAAAATCCGATGCACTGCAGCTGGTAATGCTGCCTAGATTGGATTTTCTAACAATAACTACATCTGACTGCTCCACAACTTCCGCTTTTAGTGCATAAGGAAGCTTGATAGGAAGACTTGCATCTGGTAGTTGATTCCTTCCACTGGCCACGTGTGCAATGCGTGGAAAGAGCTCGTAAGTGTCCTCATAATATTGCTCGTAGCTTCGCTGGCGACTCTGCTCCTGCTTGAGCTTTTCGGGCACGCCAGAGTGCAAGAATTCTCGACGTGCACGCAATGCTGTGGGATCTGGACTGGGCTTTGGTAATTGTCGCACAAATAAAGGTGCCAATTTCTTGGGTGTCACTCCCATTCCCGAATTGCTGTTGTCCAAGTCAATAATCTCTATGGAACTATCCGCTGCAGTTGACTTCGGTTCTACCGCCTGCTTCAGCTTGGTCGGACTTGTCTCCAAATCGTAATCATAGCGCGCTTTCGATGCACACGAGCGACGTGGACGCCCAGATGGAGTTGTCGTCATCGTTGTTGTGATTTCATTGACCGGCGTATTGATGACGACTTTGCTGCTACGTGGACGACGCTTGGGCGTCTCTATCGTTACAACTTCAGGCGCATCTTTGGGTGATTCCACCTTTGGAAAGTAGCCCAATAAACTGTCACGCTTCTTTGTGGGCGACGACAATTTGGACAGGAATTCAACAGTCTCCACATCCGTAACAACATTATTCACGACATCCACATCCACATCCGCGCTGAGACGACGCGTGCGTGGACGACCACGTGCACGTTTAACTGGCGCCGAGGCGGGAAGAGTTTCCTGCTTCTTCTGCTCCGGCTGTGTCAACATTTTCTTCAGTCTACAAATGCAATTAATTAGTTGTTTTATTAGATTATTATTAATGTGTTTACCGCTTGGCACGCTGATCCATTTGATGGTCAATGTAATCGGCGCGTGCTTCATCCGCCAATCGCCGCTTGGCGCCGCCTTTCCGTTCATTCCAATCCTGCAGCATTTGTTTGCGTTTCGTCAGCGGCGTCGCGGCGCCAACTGTTGAAGGAGACGACTCCCCATCCGCCAGCTCCTGACCATTGGAGTTGGTGCCCAGGGAACGATTGCGTGCACTCATCATCAGCTCAAAGACATTTGTGGCAGTTTTCGTGGCTGTTTTGGTCTCAGTCTTTGTAAAGTGTTTCATGATGGACGTTTGCTTATCCGTTGCCTGGGGTGTGCTCGACTTTAAAGGACTTGCAGCTGATTTACGCTTGCTACTGCCATTTCCATTGCCAATGCCGTTTTCCCGTGCGGTTTTCTCGCGCAGCGGCTTTGGTTTTTCATCGGGCACGTGGTTGGTCCCATTGCTTGTTGTTGTTGTTGTTGGAGTTGCTGTTGTTGTCATCTGTTCTGCAATTAATGCCGCTCGTCGTTTCTCTTCACGCTTTCTCTTGTGCTTCTCACGATGCTTCTGCTTCACCGAGTTGAGCACTTCCTCCATGTTTTGTAATATCAACTTGGATTTGGCGCTTGGCGGTGCTCTCAATATAAACGGCGATGTGGGAGACGCTGACGGAGGATGCAGCACATTTTTTGTGGGTGTTGTTGTTGTAGGATCAACTGCTGTTGTTGTTGTTGTTGTATGCTCACTTGTAAAACAATTTACATCAGTCATTTTTCTAGCGCTTCTCGTTTACATTCTTCGTACATAGTTTTTGTGTCTTTTCGAGTCAGCGTGTGTATGTATGTATGTATGTATATGTGTGTGAGTGTTGTGTGTCTGTGTTCGTGTGTGTGTGTGTGTTCAGTTTGCAAGCAGTTAAATACAAAGCAAAACTTATAAAATTGCAACAAACAACTGGGCAACAAGCAAGCTACATACATAAATAAACAATAAATGTGTACCTTGGTAGCGTTTTCTTAATCAACTTGCACACGCACACACATACATATGTACACAAAACAAGCACGCGCTCACACAAGCATTGCAAACGTTTATTATCAAAACAGCGCCGATATTAATTCCCACTTTTATGCATTTTAATTGCACAGACTTGAAAACATTTGAAACATTTTGAGAAAATTGGAGAAATTACAATTAACAAATGCAATGGGAGAAAGATACGAGAAAAATGGCGCGAAGGTTTTGCAACACTGCAAGCAGGGCTGCACGATGATTGCCTATCGATATATATTGAAAGTGAGTACTTGGTGATCTATCGACAAGATCAGTGCGACTTGCGATGAAGATTGCAGAGAATTAAAATATCGAAAGAGACTCTCTCAGTGAAAATGACGTGCAAAAATTGAATTAAATTAAAAGAATATCTAATAAGATTTTGTGCATTAATTATGGATAAATAAAATAAAATTGAATCATACATTTCGAGTTTACTGTCAAATATATAATTGCAATTTGGTTGAGCAACTGCTTTTAATGAAATAAAACGAAAACAAAAGTTAGCTAAAGCTCTGACGTAATGCGCACAGAGAGCGAGAAATACAGAGAGAGCGAAAAAAGTTGCGCGCTACTTGAATGAATTGAGAGTGTTTGTTGTCACAGTATGTGAAATAGACTGCAAGATAAACGAACTTTATTTTATTTTTTGTTACAAAGCCGTTTTGTATAAAAGCAATAATAACTGTTGAAAACATGTCAGAAACGTCGAGCATAGGGAGCTTAGAAAGTGCTGTTGTAACGGGTGCGCTGATGAAACCAACGATTCGAAAAATGCAACAACAACAACAACAGGGGAACGAAAGTGATTATCATCATCCCCATGCCAATTCCAATCCAATGGCATCCATTGAATTATTGCGGCAACGCACGCAACGATTGGCAACGCGACTGCAGCAGACGCAGAAGGAGATGTCTGGTCAGCTAACGGGTGCAACGGATTATCCACTCATCGAACAAAAGGCGAATCAATTTATGCGCAACTTTGTTTCGCAGTCGCAATTGCAATTGCCGCCGCAGCAACAGCAGCAGCAGCAACAACAACAACGTTCAATGTCGATAGTTGCTGGTGCTCCTCCAGCTGCTGCTGCTCCATCGCAACAACAACAACAACAGCAGCAGCAGCTGCAGCAACAACAACAACAACGGCAATTGCAACAACAACAAGGTAATGTAGCTGCAATTCCCATGCAGGTGACAATGCCAACTCGTTATATTTCGCCCGCACTTCGATATGCCATGCAACTAAATGGACCCAATTCAAATGGAAATCCAAATCCAAATTCAAATGTGACTGCCAGCAACTTGCAACAGCAACAACAACAACAGCAACAGCAACAAGAGCTTCGCAGGAAGCGCAAATCTCGTCAGGTGCTCAACGGTGAGATTGTCGCCCTCAAGGAGCTGGTGCTTAAACTAACCCATATTAATCCTGAAGTTAATGCGTATGCAAAGCAATTGATCAATCAGAACGAGGTGCTCTCTCAGCTGGAGTGGCAGAGTGTGCCTGATGCCCGTAGACCTAGCTATTATAACGCCTCATCCGTCTCTGTTCCTCTTCCTGTTCCTGTCCCTCTACCCGTTCCTCATCCTGTTCCCGGTCGCCGCATTGATGGTGGCATGGATTTAACTGGCCGTCAACCGCCTTCTGGCGCATTTCCGGCTCCTAGACAGATCCAGGCACAGGCCAATCAGCTAACACGCTCCCGCCATGAGTCGGAGCTGTCCAGCACAAGTAGCAGCAGTGCGACGCCAGCTCTGCAGCAATCCGACGGCACCTCATCGGCGCAATCTCCACGCAAACGGAATCGTCATCGCAAGAAGCGCAACGAAAAGAACGCTCCACGATCTTTGAAGACCGAACTGGAGGCGATGCGATCCTATATTAATAAGATTGTCCAACAATATGCGGGCACTGAGCAACTATTGCCCCAGGAGCTGATCTTCAAGGGCGAATTCGGTGACTTGGAAGCCCATGCACGTCGTCTGGTTGCCGCCGGCTATGGACGCATTGTGGAGGAGGAGATACGCGTGAATCGCAAGAACAATCGCCAGGCATTTATTACACTCTCCACGGATCGCGAGACCCTCGATCGGGATGGCATTGTGCTCCTGCCAGTTGCCCGACGATATGCCTTTGAGGGAGACACCGTGCGCGCCTTTGTAATGAATGCCGGAGCATCTGTGGTCAAGCCAAGTGATGTAGCAACCATGACCATCACTGGCGGCAAGGCATCCCTCTCGCTAGGTAAGTCTCAAGGCATTACTAGTATATTGTTTTCCCAAGTAAGAGTTGAAAAATTAAAAATTATTTAAACTGAAAAAAGTTATCTGAATAAATGGGAAAATTCAAGATATTCTTTCTTCAGATGGGTTTTGCTGGGAAACTTTATAAGCTTTTATTTACATTTTTTAATATCAAAATTCCCCTTAACTCTTATTTAATATTTGAATTTAAATAAGTTCTAAAAGATAGTAATATTTCCATTATTATTTAAATTTAAATATTTATTCTTAATTAAAAATAGAAAATTAAAGATAAATTTGCAGTTTTATATTAAAAGTTGAGAACAAAAATTTAAAAATACAAAAAATACTAAATATGTCAAAACTAGCAAAAATGCCAAAATGTATTTTAGATTTTATTTATATATTATTTATATTTACAGCTTTTAAATATTTGGGATGTGATGTATTTTTTTTATGAAAATTTTGGTACTTTTCTTATTTTTGCTATTTTTTGATATTTTAATATTTTAGATTTATTCTATAATTTTTAAATAAAAATAGAAATTCAAATATTATTTCAATGCTTTATTAAGATTACAAAATAAGAGGTATTTTTTAAATATTTGATAGACAGAAAACAATATTTTATATTCATATTTGATGTTTTTTAAATATTTAATAAATATTAGCAAATAATATTTTATATTTTTTAAAAATATGATAAAATATTAGCAAATAATATTTTGTATTCATATTTTATATTTTTGAAATATTTGATAATAATACTCAGATTTTATATTTTTTAAATGTTTGATAAAAATTAACAAATAATATTTTATATTCATATTTTATATTTTTTAAAAATATGATAAAATATTAGCAAATTTTATTTTAATTCATTTTTTATATTTGTTAAATATTTGATAAGAATTAGCAAATCATATAATATTTTATATTCATAATTTATATTTCATATATAATTTATATATATTTACTAAGAAAGAAATCATATTTTATAATTTATATTTACAAAAATTGCTTACACTTGTAATAACTCTGAACATTTCAGCTGAGGATGAGGAGCTGTCGGAGGAGACGGAATCGCAGGATACGGATGATGAGAATGGAGCTGTCATATCGTCGGACAACTGCCCAAAGGCGTTTGTCATTGCGATCGTTAGGCAAACGGAGCTGCGCCAGATTGTGGGCAACATCTCGTTCACGAATCCCACCAAGCTCTGCGATGAGGAGCTCTTTTACAAATTCCGACCCTTTGATCTCCGCATGCCAATGGTGTACATACCCCAGGCCAGTTGCGCCATCCACATTGGCAACAAGCAGCCGGACGAGGTCTGTGGTCTCCTCTACTTGGCGCATGTACTCGAAACCGATTGCAATGGACACTGTATTGCGGAACTGGTGCAGCCGGTGGGACGTGTGGGTAATCTGGATGACGAACTGAAGGCCATACTCTTCCACAACAGTCTGCGGGATATTGTGCCCTTCGAGGATCGCTTTATTGAGATGTATGCTCAATCAGCGCCAGCAATAATCCCTGAAGATCTCATCCATCGTCGTGATATGCGCAAGAGTTGTGTGTTTACAATTGATCCACTGACTGCACGAGATTTGGATGATGCACTGTCCATCGAGCAGCTGGGGGATAATGAGTACGAGGTGGGCGTCCACATCTCAGATGTGGCCCATTATCTGCAGGAGAACAGCGAGTTGGATAACATTGTGAAGGAGCGTTCCACATCGATTTATTTGGCCAATGAAGTCATACACATGTTGCCACAGACTCTGTGCTTCCGTTGCTCCCTGCTGCCCGGAGAGGATAAGTTCTCATTCTCAGTGTTCTGGCGTCTAGATGGCAATGGGAATCAGTTATCGAAGCCATATTTTACACGATCTGTGATCAATTCATGCTCGCAGTTTGCCTACGAGCATGCCCAGAAGATCATTGATAATCCAAGCGAGAATTTCACCGAGGATGACTTCCCCACGATACTGAATGGATTCACTGTGAACGATATCGTTAAGCGGGTCACCTGGCTCAATGGCATCGCCAGCAACATGAGATCGAAGCGATTTGACAACGGCGCATTGACCATTAATAATGCCAAGGTGCGATTCACCTTGGATCCCTTGAGCGGTGAACCGATGGGCTTTGAGGTGGAGAAACAACGCGAAGCGAATCACATGATTGAGGAGTACATGCTCCTGGCCAATCAGGCGGTTGCACGTTTCATTCACGATGCATATCCCAATATTGCCGTGTTGCGCAACCATCCGCCTCCATTGACCAAATCCCTGAAAGCCCTGCGAGAGAAGCTATCCACGCAGGGCCTCGAACTGGATCACAGCTCATCGAAGGCATTGCAGGAGAGCATGCAGCGTCTGTGCAAGGAAGCCGCCGATCCCATTGCCATGTCTGCCTGCCTCAGTCAGTTGCTCATGAAGCCCATGGCAAGAGCCAAGTGAGTTTAATAGATCTCTAACATATCTTTAGACCCTGTATTTAAAAATTCCAAAGAATCTACTACGTTTGTGGAAAGGCAGAAGAAGACATCTTCAACTTCATAAATTATATATATTTTAAATCAGGGATTAAAACCGAAATGAATATCGGTTTCAGTTACGGTTTCGGTTATGATCGAATTAAGGTTTTCGGTTATCGGTTATGCCAAATCTTGGAGTATCGGTTTCGTAATGGTTATCGGTTTTTTTTAAGTTTCGGTTCAAAAATACCAGTATGGTTTCGGTTCACAAAAAAAAAAGGATGTTTTCGGTTGACCAAAATATTGCTTTAAATGAAAAAAGACTTTATGCTTTTATTAGCCTGGAAAATAATGTTATCTGGTTACTAGAATAATCCAGTGTAATATCAATTTTATCATAATTTAACCTCATATAAATTTGGTTTTAATATTTCGATTATTTTGATTTTACTGATTTTTAATAACTTCGAACTTCCATAACTTTGTCAAAACTTAATCAATTTCCATGCGAAATGTAAATTTGAGCATGATTTTACTTCTAAATTCGTTCTGCATTTAAATTTTGTTCATTTTGAAAATTTTTGAAAATTCGAATTTTTTTGAAAATTTACAGTGTTACCCCTTATCATTTTTCGGAAATTTTGATTTTTCAAAATGAACAAAATTTAAATGCAGAACGAATTTAAAGGTAAAATTATGCTCAAATTTACAATGCGCATGGAAATTGATTGAGTTTTGATAAAGTTATGGCAGTTCAAAGTTATGAAAGTTGCTCAGTTGGCCAAAATCTAAATTAACCCTTATAAATGAGTCGGTTACTAAACGGTTATTTCGGTCTAAAGAGTTTCGGTTTATGGGTTTCGGTGCAGCGGAAAAAATTATTTTCGGTTACGGTTACAAATTTCAATTGTTTTTTTATCGGTTAAAGGTAACGGCTTCGGTTAAGGTTTTAACCCCTGGTTTTTAAGCATCAGCGTCAACAGTCGAGTCTATATATCCATGTCCATTTGTCTGTATTAGCTCATAGATTTCAGAGAGTAAAAGAGCTAGAGACACAAAAGTTGTTATATAGGTTCTTTTATATTCTAAGCAGATCAAGCTATTTTTAGAAGTATGCCACATCCCAATTCTAGCCCAGCAAATATAAAAATACTTAAAAATGATCCAAGAGCTAGATTCTATAGTTTTCCTACATTTAATACATGTGCTATAATGTCCAGAAAAATTCGATGCACGTCATTTTTGTTTATCAGGCTGTAGAGCACCTAGATCCTAGAGACAATAAGAGCTAGAGCTACCTAATTTGGTGATAATACTCCCATAGTGTACACACAAATTTACTTAGTAAATATTTAATGATGATCAAAATTTCAACTATATTAAATATATAGTGGAGATAATAATCCCAGCTAATACTTAAGTGAAAGAAAAAATTAAAAATATATATTTAGAGGTTCTAGTACCAGTAACAATTTACAAAAAGCTTGATTTTATATCTAATTCTAAACTTTAGTGGACAAAATCAGCTCAATTTCAATTGATTTCAAATATAGAGTAGATAAAAATGGACCAAACTTCAAAAATTGGTAGTTTTTATTGAAATAATTAACTAGTTAAATCAAATAGTTGTTAAGATGTTCTGATTTATAATAAATATAACTAATGACTTTCTCTCTTTCCTTATCTATAGCTATTTCTGCAGCGAGGGCAAAACGGAACCGAGTGATCTATGGCATTATGCACTCTCTATACCCATTTATACGCACTTTACTAGTCCAATTCGACGTTATCCGGATGTGATGGTGCATCGGTAAGCTTAACTTTAATCTATTAAACGTATTTACATTAATTACACTGGTCAACACTGAAATTACTTCTGCCATCTTATGGTTGTCCCTAATTTCTTGGTATTGTTCTACGATTATTTTCATATATTTTTTTCAACCTGTTCCTCCCTAAAATCTCCAAGATTTTTAGGAAATGGTTCCAAATGATAAAAAAAAATAATGTGCAACCAAAAGCTCTTAAGTTTTTCAACATTTCAACAACATTTGTTAATAATTGTGTATAGTTTTCAGTTTTGTGATTATCAAGAAAGATTTGTATTAATGATGATCAAAATTTCAACTATAATAAATATATAGTGAAGATAATAATCCCAGCTAAAAATTTAGTGGAGATAAAAATTGGTAGGAAAAATCCCAACCAATATTTTAGTGAAAGGAAAAATGCAAAATATAAATGATTTTCATATTCAATCACAAATTAAGCTGTAAACAACGTCGGATATTACCGCGTTTTTCCGATTTTCCGAGTTTATGCCGTCAATTTTCATCCCACAAAAATAACAATCATGCTTATTAGTGTCCTGCATTCAAAGGCGACTTCATCACTTCACCATCTATCATCCATCCATCCATCCATCAGCTACAATACATCATTTATTTATTGG
Source organism: Drosophila kuntzei (assembly GCA_035042165.1). Classification (NCBI taxonomy): domain Eukaryota; kingdom Metazoa; phylum Arthropoda; class Insecta; order Diptera; family Drosophilidae; genus Drosophila; species Drosophila kuntzei. Next base: position 4,133,918 of record JAWNLU010001584.1, on the reverse strand, counting down.
CATTCACATCAATTGGAATTTTGGAATTTCTAAATTATTACACCAGAATACACTGAAATTGATATCAATATAAAAGTTGCTGACCTGTGTTATATTATCTCTTTATGTAGTCTGCTGGCGGCTGCACTTAACTATTGTCCTGCACCTGGAAGGACTCCCGAGGAGTTGCATAAACTGACAAAGATTGCAAATGAGCGGAAATATAATGCCAAACAGGCTGGTGACGATTCCAGTAATTTGTTCTTCAAGCGATATGTGAGCAATCGACAGGCGGTTTATATGCGAGCTGTGGTTCTGGAGATCTATCAGCATATGATGAATGTGGTGACACTGGAATCTGGTCATGTGATTAGCATTAATTATAAAATGCAGCGAGTACTCATCGATACGCACAATGCACCCAATTTTATTCTAATTGCCGAGCGCAATTTGAAACAATCGCCGTACAAATTGCAATTGCTTTCTGTGGTGCCGATTCGATTGATTATATGGGATGGTAAATTGACGGGATTCCTCTTAACGGCAGATCAACGTTTGAAGGGACCTAGCATGGAGCATCCACGTAAGGATAACAACAATAGGAAGCAACAGCAGCAGCATCAGACTGGGAATAACAATAAATCTGCCAAAATTGTACACATGAGAAATGCACAGCAGCAGCAGCAGCAACATAATCAGGAACAACAGCGTCGACATCAACAGCAGCAACATCAACAACAACAGCAGCAACATCAACAACAACAGCAGCAACAACAACACCATCAACAACAACAACAACAACGTGTCTTTGCATTGCGCAAAAACAGTTCTTAAGCTCCATTAACAAAAAAAGCAGACCTCAAAATAGATAAAGATTTTGAAAAGATTTCGCCAACATTTTCATTAACAATTTTGCAAGATGCTGAAGCGGACGTTTCAACCCAAATTTTGTATGTTTTTTTTTTTCTTGTGTCCAAATTAATTAATACTATTGAATTTCGCACATCGATATTCAATGCCGATTTGAATTTTAGGCCCAAAAATTAAATTCTGTGATGCCCCCACAAACAAAACCTAACAAAAATGAAAAGAAAAGAAATCACAAAAAAACAAAAGAATAATGACAAAAAAAATTGTAATCGCCAAATGATGAATTTTATGACAATATATTTACGTGTACGTGAGTTCACTGTACTTAGTACAGTATCTACAATATATAGGCAACAACATCCAACCTATATTCTATATATATATTATATGTATATCTATTATATATATAGTACTTTCAGTTCGTACATATCGCAAATGCATCGCAGCCAGGATGATAATTAAATTTCTACCAATTACAAGCAATATATACATATAAATACATATATGTTTCTCCAGAGATTCTACTTATCGGGGGTTCAAATTAGCACTGAAGCTTTTGTTCATGAATTAACACAACATTTATTTGTATACTATACTATACTTACATATATACATACTTAATAATTTCTCTGTATTCCTTGAATTGCATTACTTTATATATTCTTTAACTAAATTGTGTAACGCACACGCGTCGATTGTGTATTAAGTTAAGTGGAAAAAAAATTAATTTAATGAAATTGCAACTTGAAATGAAAAAAGCATTAAAAAAATTAAATGGAACCGTTCAGTTTTAAGGCGAAAAAAGCAGATGTTTTATTTTAGACTGAACGTAACCTGTTTGCGGTCTAGATTTTGAAGATTTCGAGTGTAACCGACTTTGTAATGCTCTGCAGAGAGATGTGAGAAACAGATATATTTTTGAGATTCACATTTAAAGTGTGCTCACCTTGGAAATAGTTCTCTAGTTCATATTTGAGGATACTGAACTTTTAGCTATCGAAATTTTGTCATAGCTGATTTAATTTATAGTTTCTTTATAGGGAACTTTCACTGTACTTCTCGCTAATAAGACTATGATATAAAATTGATTGTACTTTTGCACTGCACCAAGTGGTAATCTGTATATATATAACTCTTTGTTCTGACTCACTGAGACAATTTCATCGTGACATAAGACGGCGTTTTGCGAAATTCCACTTGTAAGTGCCTTAATATGAGGTCAGAAGTCATGGAATTTCTTTGTATGGAAATCTTTTCCGTCTCTTAAGATATCTTAACCAAACTTACAGATTAGATGTTTGGGACTGTCTCTTACATTCTGAACAAGTTTGGTCAAAGTCGGATTACTAATAGTATTATATAAATGTGTACAAGGTATTATTTTATTCTGCATTCACCATATTTTAGACTTAATAACTTCGCATGGAAGTGAGTCACGTATTTTCACGTATTTTTACTTGATAATCTATGATTTGAAATTGATTATATTTCTGCACTGCATCGTAATACCTCTTTTAGTGTATGCAGGGTATCTTTTAACTTTAATTCTGCACTCACCATAATTTAGTCTTAATAACTTCACATGGAAGTGATTCACAATGGTTTTATTCAGGTTGTTCTACTTGTTAATCTGTTTGTACCTTCACGAGAACTGGGGGCATTCCCCAGTTATCAATAAGAGAGCAAATGAGAGATACTTATGTACACCGCAGAATAAGCAATCAATACACAAAAGATTTGTTTTGTGCTGACCTTCGGTTATAAACGCGTGACGGGACTTTTGACGCTTTCAGACGCGTTTCAGTTTCACAGTTGAACGGACAAGTTCGTCAAGTTTCGCATAGATTATAAAAATGGAAAGCTTCCACATGTTCGGTGGGTCATTTAAATAATTCAATTCATAATCAATTCGATAACTGAAACTTCTCTCAAAGCTTTGTTGATCTTGTTGATCGTTGGAGCAAATTCTGTTCCACAATTTCGGCCATGGGATGAAAACTTGACAAATACATTTGTCAGGGGTCGTCCCATAGAGGATCGATCCTCAACGACAACAGCAGCGCCGACGACAGCTTCTCCGAGAGTTCTGTCCTGTATACAATCCTGTCCAGCAACGAGTGAATATAATCCCATTTGTGGCAGTGATAATGTCAATTATTATAATGAAGGACGCTTCAATTGTGCCGTGCGTTGTGGTCAAAGTAAGATTCCTTTACAAGGAAATTCTCGAAAATGATTTAATATAATTTGTAATCCTTAGATGTGCGTCGTCTACACTTGGGAATCTGCAGCACAACTTAGAATACATAGTGGTGTTTAAATAGACTAGTCAAACTCATAATCGCCAGTTCAATGTTCACTCTAATGACCTCAACAAATCTTAATGAAATTAATAAACAAACAAACAGATAATTAAGCTGAGATTTCAAGTCTCACAGCTTTTTATTATCTCATGTTGTTGTCGCAATTTCAGTATCAAATGAAACGTTGTTCAGTTTAGTAATCTCTAAAAATGCTGAGACCAGTTCCCATATGTCGTAAGTTCTCGATTTGTTTTCCCATAATTAATAGATCACACTATATAGTATATACTACAATATCTAGTTGTATTCCTACTGCTGTCGTTGTCATTGTCGTTGTCGCTGGCTCTGCCCGCTGATTACTCCAATCCCAAGTCGCAGGTGGAGTACATCAGTATGCAGCCAGGAGGAGATAAGCCCAGAGTTGTACCCATTACCAGGCCACCATTGATTGATTTAACTCCGCCACCGCCACCGGGCAACTCTAAGAACTTTGCCTACAATCCAAAAACACAGACGTGGACACAGATTTCATCCCATGATCCGCCACCAGCTGAAGATACTTTGGTCTGGAATCAGAACAATGACAAGTGGTTAACCAATGTGCCAGGATCTTAAAATGCTTCATTAATTAAATGGTTTAATTGTAATTACAAGAATATATTTGCTACATTATTCAGTTAAACGAGAGTCGACTGATAAGTTATTGGCCTAAGTAATGAAAACACAACTTTATTAATTAATTAACAATTTTGCTGATTATCGTAATTCATTGTTTGATGTCTGGTAAAGTTTGATAAATTGCGATCACACTTTTTATTTTAGGTAATATTTGAAACTTTCGGAATTTTTCGTTTTCATCAGGAAATTGTATGAATTAGACTGGTTTTCCTACTATTATAATTTTTCAAATATAAAAAAAATAGCTCTGCGTACAGAGATTTCACTGAAATGAAGGGGTTATCTCTAAAAAAAATTAATATTTTGGGAACTTTGACACATCTTATTTATTTCAGCAAACGAGAGTCACCCATATTTTTGTATTATCCCCGGACCTTCACAAATTTTAATTTCTTGTTTTCACATATGACATTTTTATTATATTTACAAATTTAAATTGTCCTGTTTTCACATATCATTTTTATTATAATCTAATTAATATATTAAAATTTGTTTTGTCGATTGATTTTAGACATTGTTATAAAAGTAAATAAATAATAAAAAGTTGAAAAACCTCCAGATAAAGTGAATTGATCCAAAAAAAAAGTTTTTTTAAAAGTAAGAATTTATTTCCGTTAAAAAAAGGTGAATTCTTTTTTACATAGGTCAGTGACTTATCAGCCCACCCTCGTACACAGTGTATTTAGTAAATCTCAACGATGATGATGCCGCTATTAAGCCTTTAATGTAAAGATATATATATTTTTTATTAACATCTATATTTTTAAAGAATTTAAAATAATGATGTTATAAGAATAAATAAATGTGAGGAACAGATAAAGTCAAGTGCTCCAAAAGAAAAAGATATTATTTTGAAAAGTACAAATTTATTTCCGTTCAAAAAAGGTGGATAATTTTCTACATAGTTCAGTGACTTATCAGCCCACTCTCGTATACAGTATACAGTGTTTAGTTAGTAAATCTTAACGATGATGATTACGCTGGTGACGCAGTGTCTCGGCTGTTGTTGTGGGCGACGTTTGTTGTTGCTTCATGCGGCACAATTCGTCGGCGGTGTAATTCAACTTGCGGATCGCATTGTCAGCGAATCTGTCGAATTTGGTGGTGAGTTGAGCCAGTTGCTCCTTAAGCGTCTGGACCTCGGCTCGCCAATCGTTGGCCTGATTCTTCAGCTTGACAATTGTCTCCTGCTCCTGTCGCAGTTGTTGTGGCACATTTGTTGCTGAACGTGGACGCAGTAGCTCGTTCATCTGGAAAACCTGGGTCTGAGTTGGATAATTGGACTCTGGTTGTGACTGCTGTGGTTGTTGTTGTGATGTGGTTTTCATCTCCGTGGGATTCTTTTGACGCTGCAGACTGCGACTGAACATGTGATAATTTGTCTCGAATTGACGCCTTCGAATGCTCATATTGCGATCCCTTCTCTCCGCCACCAGTTTGTAGATGTTGAGCTTGATATCCTCCGGCAGCTGGGATCGATCCCTCGGATCATTGGGACGCACCGTGAACTGCAGTTTATCCCGTGAGGTTCGCAGCAAAGCTTTCCGTTTGCAGTAATGGACGAGGGGAGCATTCCTCAGCAGGCGGGAGAAGAAGAAACTCTCGAGACGCGACACCAGCTCCGCCTGACGCACCAGACGATCCAAGGAGGCGGACACCTGCAATCCCTGGATATCGCTGACGGCCAGACCCAACATCAGATTGGTCAATATAACCGTCACCAGGAGCACAAACGATAGGAATATTATGTGAGAGGTCACTGGAAACTTCACCGCATAGTCGCCATAAAAGATATCCTCGAATTCCAGTTCTCCCGACATCATGGTAAACGATTTCAGAAACGACCACGTTATGTTCTCAAAAGCCGGATAATCATTAAAAAGCACGGCGAAACTCAAGCCAAAGGCAATCAAAAGACAGATGTAGGCCAACAGGAATTTGCCAAAGTTAACAGCAACTGGAAGATATTTAAGGAAAATGAAATCAATTACAAAATAACAACTGTGTGTTTAGAGATGAAAAGAAAACACTTTAAAGATTCTTCTATGGTAGAACTTCTTTTTTAAACTTATAATATCTTAAACGATTAATTAATTAATGCAATCAGGTAAATGGTATATGGGAGAGTATAAAGTTAACATTTTTGTTTAGATTTTCCCATCATTTTAAAGTAAAAAAAATAGTTGAAAATATCTCCCCAAAAAATTATTATCCTACTTTAAAAAAATAAATCTCTTAAACCTTGAACATTAACTAAAAACTGTGTATAATAATCATTTATATATATGTACATATATTTATTATCTTTTAGAAGACGTAATGCTTCTTTTTTGTGACATTTTCGAGTAATGTTTAAAAAATTCAGTTTACAACTGAAAATAAGCAAAAATAAAAATTGTGGATATTGAATGTTTTTTAAAAAAAGTTGTGCCATAGAAAAATATTTAAACTCCTTTTAAATCATCACATATCAGAAAAACTTTGTAAGAATATCAAGAAAACTAAATTTTGTTAGAATCTTTGGAGTTATTTACCCTTGGTAAACATTTGCACATAAACACCGAAAATGGGAAAACGTCCGACCAGCATCATTAGTTCCAGCCAGACCAGGAGAATAACCACCGCAGCCACATGATGTTGCCACATGGGCACCGTCAACAGATCGCCAGTCCACAGTGTTTCCGGTGTCTGTAATTGGATAAGGAGATTAATAAACCATCACTTAAATAAAAATTAAATTAAATTAAATTTTAAAATTAATAAATAAACAAAATTATTTAAACTTAAGCAATAGGTAAATATATAAGTAAATAAACATTTTTTTTATAGCTCTAACCAGGGATTAAAACCTTAACCGAAACCGTAACCCATAACCGGAGAAAACCGATTGAAATTTGTAACCGTAAATGAAACCGTAACCGAAAAAACGTAACTCTTTAAGCCGAAATAACCGTTTAGTAACCGATTCATTTATAAGGGTTATTTTCGGTTCTGTGATTGATAACTTCGAAGTTCGAACTGCCATTACTTTGTTAAAAATCCATCAATTTCCAAACGCAATGTAAATTTTAGCATGATTTTACCTCAAAATTCGTTCTGCATTTAAATTTTGTTCATTTTAAAAATTAAAAGTTTTTCGAAAATTTCGAAATTTTACATACTAACCCCTTTGGATTTTTTCGAAATATTTTGAATTTTTGAAATGCTCAAAATTTAAATGCAGAACGAATTTTTAGGTAAAATCATGCTCAAATTTACATTGCGCATGAAAATTGATTGATTTTTGACAAAGTTATGGAAGTTCGAAGTTATTAAAAATCAGTCAAATCAAAATAATCGAAATTTACAAACCAAATTTATATGAGGTAAAATTATAATTTGTAATATAATTTATAAGAACATAATAAAGACTTGATTTATAAATAAACAAAAGTGCTTAGAGCTTAAACAATAGATAATTAACTATAAAAATAAGTAGCACTAAATTCGATTGTGAATAAGATTTAAACTTTAAAGGGGAATCCTTGTAGCCATAATAAAATTAATTAAAGACAGAAAATCAAAAAAAATATTAGTATTACCTACCACACACAACATGACACCAAAGACAATGGTCCATTGTAGCCAGTTCTCCCAGTACTTGGCATATCCATGCAAACCGTGCGCCATTTGAAAGAGTTCCTTACCCAGCAGCAAGATATTCAGGACAATGACAAAGTAACCAATGGATGAAACATATCCAGGTGCCTGACACGTCTCTCCCTGCTTACAGCATCGCACATAGACGCCAATCACGTAGAGCGTGAAGAGGAGCACGAAGCAGGTGTGATACGCCAGGCTGAGGAGAAAGAATTTACGGATGCGTCGCCACTTGAGGAACAGAAATGTCTCGCACAGCGGATGCATCAGAATACGCTTCTGTCCGACCTCAATTAAAGTCAACATCAGCTCCGTTTCCCCCTTCTCCATTGAGGAGCTGGGCACGAGGAGACGAAAGTCCAACTTGATCTGACAATCCACATCGCCAATCTCGTGATCATTTGCTTTAATGGAGTCGTCCAGTTTTTGCATTAGCTTCGGTATAACCTCCGGACATCGACGCACTATAAATGTTAGAGCTGATGTGTGTCCATCTGTCCGAGCTGTTATATCTGCGCCGTGTTCTGTATATTAAAGGGAGAGAAATTGGAATACTATAAATTTTAAATTGACTTAAAATTTGCTGAGAGAATTGGGAAAACAACCAGAAGTAAACTCAATCACATTAAAAACAGAAAAGAAGAGTGTTAATATAAATTACAACGGGATAAGAGATTTAAAAATAATTTTTTAAAGATGTATAAGATAAATTAAATTTAATTAAATTAATTTTATTGCTGTACTAAATTGGAGGCCAAACCATGATTAAAATGGATTTTCGCTTAAAGATCTGTTTAATTTTGGCAAAGTTTTGAATTCTTAAATTTGGTGAAACCTTTGACCTAGCAACTTTTCCAATCGAAATGTGTGTCCACTGATTAAAAATGCAATTCTTTAGGACTGGAAAAAGTATTCCGAGTTCAACAATCTACAATAGTTTTTTGAACGATTGAATTGAGTAATCGACATCAAATTATTTAAAGAATAAATATATCAAATACAATTTTAAAATAATAGTAAAGAAAAAATTAAAGTTGTAAATACTTAAAATTTAATAATCGACAAATTCTGTGGAAGTTTTCTGAGTGAATGTGAAAATGTGAGAATGTGAGAATGTAAATGACTTACCTATAAAGGTGTACACACAGCTGCTGAACTCATTGAGGGCGGCAATGTGGAGGGGCGTGTATCCGTAATCATCGGCCTTGTTGACATCGGCGCCAGCTTTGAGGAGAGCGTTGCAGCAGTCGAGGCAACGGGATTGCTTCACGATGGCGGCATGCAACGCAGTGCGTCCGTCCCGATAGACGGCATTCACATTGGCGCCGTATTTCACGAGCATCTCAACGGTGCCAATGGACTGGGAGAGGCAGGCGAGATGCAGAGGCGTCTGTTGGCTCGCATTCCGGCAGTTGACATCGGCACGATGATCCAACAATAGTTTCACACACTCGGCGTAATCATTTTCCGCAGCTGGAAACAGAATAGGAAAATAGGATGGAATTAAAATGCGTCAGTTGATTCTCCCACATTTTTACCCAAATGTAGCGCCGTCACTTTGCCTTCCCCGAATTGGGATCGCACATCGGCATTGTGATTCAGCAGAAGCTCCACGCATTTCGTGAATCCAGAGGCGGAGGCGGTGTGCAGTGGTGTCTCCGTGTACACCTGCGGAGTATTCGGATCGGCGCCATACTTCAATAGAATCTCCACACAATCCACAGCATTGCCGTCGATCGCATAATGCAACGCCGATCGCCTCTCAATCCCAATGTTGATGTTCGCCTTGCGACGCAACAACAACAAAATGCACTCCACACTCTTTGAACTGCAAGTGAGAGAATGAGAGAATGAGAGAGAATGAGAAACGTAAATAATCAAACAAGTCGAGAGTGCTCGACAGTGAGATACTCAGCATGCTTAATTGCTCGCGTGAATCGCAAAAGCAGAAAATAAAAATAAATAAATATAAATAATAAATTAATAAATATTGTTGCTGCAGAAATCGAGCACGCATATATCCAAAATTTAAATCTCCTCAAAATAAATAAATAAAAAGTATAATATAAATATTAAATATTGATGTTTCATATAACTCTTACTCGAAAAAGAACTAAAGAAATATTAGAACGGTTTACTAAAACAAAATTATATATTATATAATAAAGCAAGTAAAGAAGGTGTGATAAAATTCAAATAGAAACTCGTTCTAATTTGAACAGGGATTAAAACCGAAACAAATATCGGTTTCAGTTACGATTTCGGTTATGGTCGAATTTAGGTTTTCGGTTATCGGTTATGCAAAATCTTGGAATATCGGTTTCGTAACGGTTATCGGTTTTTTGTAAGTTTCGGTTTAAAAATACCGAAATGGTTTCGGTTCACAAAAAAAAATTAAAGTTTTCGGTTGACCAAATTAAGAAGCGTTATTCATTGCTTTACAATGCCTACAAAATAATGTTATCTGGTTACTGAAATGGTCCAGCCTAATGTCGATTTTTTTATATAATTTGACCTCATATAAATTTGGTTCATTTGGTTTAAAAAAAATATCAATTATTTTAATTTTACTGATTTTTAATAACTTCGAACTGTTATAACTTTGTCAAAACTCAATCAATTTCCATGCGGAATGTAAATTTAAGCATAATTTTGCATTTAAATTCGATCTGCATTTAAATTTTATTCGTTTTGAAAATTTTTAAAAATTCTAATTTTTTTTGAAAATTTACATACTAACCCCTTTCTCTTTTTTGTTTTTTTTTCGAAAATTTTCGAATTTTAAAAATGAAATGAAAAATGAAAATTTAAATGCAGAACGAATTTAGAGGTAAAATCAAGCTCAAATTTACATTGCGCATGGAAATTGATTGAGTTTTGATAAAGTTATGGCAGTTCGAAATTATTAAAAATCAGTAAAATCAAAATAATCGATATTTTCAAACCAAATGATCCAAATTTCAAATTTGTTGGAAATAAAATTATAAAACCTGTTTTTTAATTTGTAATAAACGTCCTGTGCCACAAAGCTATAATACTCTAGTCTCCTCTTAAGTACTGAGTAACAATAGAAACTCAAGTTGTTATGCTTCACCTGGCAGCGCAATGCAGCGGCGTCACTTCCTTCTTGGCATCCCATCGATTTGGATCCGATCCACGATCCAGGAGCACCTTGGCAATGGGAGCATTGGCGCGACAGCAGGCAAAGTGGAGGGAGGTGCGACCGCGACTATCTGAGAAATTGGGATCCACATTGTAGTGAGTCAGCAGGTATATGATATTCTCCACGGATCCATAGATGGCACAACAAATTAGCGCTACATTGCAATCGCTTGGCTCGATCAAAAGTTCTGCTAAAAAACAAAAGAAAATAAAAAGAATAATAGAATGATAATGATGCCAGGTGGTCAGAGATCTGTTGACTCACCCAAGAAGCAGGCGGATTTGACCATTTCCAAAATGTGAATGGCATTGGGCAGCGTGGAGAGTGTTTCGTCAATCTCCTGGGGCTGCCAGAGCACCTGGTTTTGTTGTTGCCTCGCAAATATCTCGTGTGCCTCGTTGCTAAAGACGGCATCGCTGTTGGCCTCGCTGGAGATGCTCCGCTTATCATAGAGCAGATCCATATCGGCTGCCTCACTCTCCGACTGCCATTTCAGATCGTTTTCCTGCCAAAACAAACAAACCAATTAACGACATCAAAACAAACAAATTGCGAGGGAGGAAGAGGAGGAAGAGGAGGAGGGAGGATCTCATCACTTACGATGATGGAAAAGCGCACATTCTCCATTTGGCCCGTTTCCACTTCTGTCTCTTGTTGTTATTCTTGGTTCTCCTATTGTTGATTTGTTTACAATGTTGTGGCCTACAAAATTCGTGGCACAATTGACCATAAGGAATCTGGTTGTGTGCCGCCAAATCATTGATGGAAAGTGAAAATCTTGCATGAATTTTCCGCACGCATTCACTTTAATTTTATGGCCTGCAATCAATCTTTTGATCTGTGATCTCTTCCCTTTTCCCCCTTTTCCCTTTCAATATTTTCTTTCGTAAATTGTGGCACTTCGACGGCTGTGCGATTTTTTTTGTTTATTTGAAAATCTTCAAAATATTGAATTGTTTTTCAAACCGCTGTACGTGCAAATTTTAACACCTCCCCCTTCGCATCACTAGAACAATTCTAACGTTATTCGCGATCCGCAATCTGCGATCTGCGATCTTCGATCCACGCCCGACGAGGTGCTAAAATGTACTGACTGTTGGGATCTCTCGGGTTCAATTGCACACAGAAATGTTGCTCCCAAAAAAAAAAGATACTCACATACAGTTGGTCAAGAAAGTGTTTGGAATAAATTAAAAATCACATAATTGTATTCTTTTATTTTATAAAATTGATAAAGTTTATTTTTCATTCTTTTAACTTGTTCTAAGAACTACAGCCAAAAATTATAAAATAAGAAATAAAATAGAAATTCATAAAAAATATATATATTATGTAGGAGAAATTGTGTATATTTTTCATTTTATCAAAACACATTCTGGACTTACTATATACATATACTATAACTATACATATACTTATATAAGTGATCATTATATTTGAATATTCTGCAACATTGCAATGATAATTAAATACAGCTGCGAATAATTTCTACAAGTTTGTTTTAAATTACTATTTGAATATTCATTCACACTCTCAGATATATAATTTACTCATTCGCAGTTTAATTTTTATAGTTATTAAACCAACTCGTTAGTAGTTTTATACAATTTTGTGGGAGGTGTTTATTGTTTTTTTTTACAATATATTTATCATTAGAAGTTACATATTTATTTCTTAATTTGATGAAACTATTAATTCTTTGTTGTCATTTACATTGTTTAAACTTTTACACATACCCAGTATGTAATTGTACAAAAATAGTATTGTGATACGAAAGATTTGTTAATTTTTCTTGGCTTCCTGTTGGAGTTTGCGCCAGGCTAACTCCACGGGCTTAAACTTCTCCAACCAAGCGACCAGCGCCTCCTGGAGGTCACGTCGAAACGGATTTTTCAGTACGGGAGGCTCAAAATCACGTAAGAATTCAGTTTTATAGATAATATCATCGAACTGGTCCTCGAATTCCTCGGTCTGTGCGGCAAACAACTGCGACTCCAACATATCAAAGCTGCAAGTGAATATGGAATATAGTTGAGTTGTAATTCCATCATCTTGGTGGGACTTACGAGGGCAAACGCTCACGCACATAGCGCAAGTGGCGTCCGTTGTTAAGGGCGCGGATTTCATCGCAGTAGTTGCGACTGGAACCGGCCAGTTTGGCCCTGATCAGCTCAGAGCTGAGCGTGACCTGATGGCTATTCGTATTCCACAGATTGACATATAGAATGCGTTCATCCAAATCCACATCCTTAATGCATGCATGCAACTGGCGATCGCTAACCAGGCGTCTGAAAATCTCCGTCACATTGGATGGCCAGTGGAAGTGCAAGGGAACCACATCGGTCAGTGTGCCACGTTTGGCCAATGCGGGCTGATCCATAAGGGATTTATGGAGAAAATATAGATCCTCGGGAGGCACCTCAGCAGGTTTGCCATAGTCGACCAAATAGAGGGACACCTTCTTGTTGTGCGTCTCCGGTCCGTGGACAATGCGAGCACGTCGCCAAATGAACTCATGACGGACAGCGCATATGTATCCGGGCTTCATAAAGTAAGGGGGCAGCTTCCAATAGGAGTCGTGTCCCGAGAATATAACTTCGCTGCAATGGAACAGAGGCAACAATTAGAGATTGATTCAATGCCCCCCTTCAGTTTACAGTTTACTTGATTTGAGCATTCATCTGGATCAGCAATTGCGAGTCCGTGTATTCATGGAACCAGAACTGAAATGGACTATACACCTGTGGATCACATGCAATAAGTTCAGTTACTGAGCAAGAAATTATATTCAACTGAATTGCACCTCGATTATCTCCAGTATCATCAGATTACCAACAACGTACTCATCCGATAAAGGGACTACGGGCAATTCCTCGCCCAGAGCCACAGCGTCCATGGGTTTATCCATATTAAATACTGCATCCGACTTTGGAAAGGGAATTGGAATTGTTAGATGAAATTAATTATTAGTTAAGTCACGTTTATATACAAGTGCATATTCCGGCACTGCTTCCTGGGATTGAATGAAGTTGATAAAGTTGTTCGTGCCACATTCAGCACTCAGTTGACTTTCCAACAAAAGATTTAAAGATTGCTCGTCTTCTCGCTTGTTTCCAAAGGGATTTGTGCTCCTCATTTTCAATGGAGACTCCTTTTCCTCTGCGTCGCTATCGATCTCCGTGTCAATCTTGCTTGGACAAGCCTTCGCCTCTTCAGCTCCGAACTGTACCATTTTTATGGGTTTTTTTCAAATAAAACTGAACTTGAGAATAAATTTTAATCAAAAATTTGCACGCGCCTTAAATAACTGTAAGTACATGGCGTTGCCAGACACTGAAAGCAACTTCACACTATCGATTAAATATTTTTTATTATCGTTATTAGTATTTTGTTGATCAATTAAATAAGTTTAAGCAATTAATTAATTGTATTAGACTTTATTAATTAAAAAACACATTTGCTAGAAACATAATTGATTTTTGCTTACAATCGATATCTTACTGCGGGCAATCGATTCATCGAATTCATTTCTGAAAGCAAAAAATCAATTTAATAGAAAAATATTAATTTTAATTTATTAAAATAAAATTAGGTGTTCTGTAAACATAAAGTGTGTGCCATAACATAAATTGGTGTGCATTTTCTGCTCTTGCTACTGATGTCCCATGCCGTTTTATCGGCGAGCCACCACATTCCCCTGTTTCATTTCATTTGTAGCGAGGCATTTTACAAAACAAGTTGGCAGGTATACAAAAACGGCAGCCATTCTGCTTTGCTGAACAACTTTATGGGGTGCAATTTTCCCATGATTATACACGTCTTAAACAGGTAAGAATAGGTAAACCCTTAAAATGTAGACCTCTTACCTAAATTCCAGAATCTTCGAAACTGGTTTAAGCAACCCTTAACAGCTGCAGCTGTCACAAATTAAGATAAACGCAGGTACTACATTTGCCAGCGTCGCGTAGCAATACGTTGCTTTCGTTGCTGCGGACGCAGCTATAAAAGCAGTGTCATTCTCGCTTGTTCCATCATTTTCATTGGAAAAGTCGTGCTGTTAAGACGTGTTAGTAGTCAGAAGTTCTTAGTTTCTGGAAAGTTATATAACCAGATAGTGAAAATACAAAAAGCAGCACGCTGGTCAACACTCAAGCAGCAGAGGTGTGTGTGTGTATATATATATCTATACGGAAAAGAAAGTTATTATTATAAAGCAACGTGTAAAAATGGTTGCTTATTACGATGAGTATGATTGTGTTGAGCAGCCCAAAACGTTGACATATTGGGTGCGAAATTTTCGCATGAAACGCGTGCAAATGCGTCGTAAAATGCGAGGCTCGGGCAGCCTTCGGGTCAACGCCATTTTGTCGACGGCATTGCTCCACGCTGAGCACGAACTGCGCAGGAAACAACAAGAACGCTTCAGTCGTTGGCTCGACATCCAAACGAAATTTGTTCCACATGGGAAAACGCATTGTGCCAGCGATGCCAATGAAAAGTATCAACGAAATTGCGACGCCACTGTGGAGTCTGAGACAGCTGAATTTGAACGACGCAATATTGAAAATAATCTATGGAGGAGCGAACTCAGTGGCCTCGACAGCTTTTTAAGCAGTCTAAGCAGCAGCAATAACAGCAACAACAACAGCAGCAGCAGCAGTAATACACATAAAACTAAAACCAACAACAATGACAGCAGCCATTACAACAACCAACGTCACTGCGCTATCGCAGTACATAGTTAGCTAGACAGAGACAACTCTATGTGCGGTGACACCTTTTTATATATTCGAGAGAGAAAAAACGAGATGAGAATAACGTGTTCAAGCTTCAAACTGTCAAGCAATCTAATGTGTTTCCTATATTTCTTTCATTTGTTAAATTAGTTTTATTACGAAAACAAATTTCTCATTTGCAGTTGCAAACGTGTGCAAACCTGTTATACCTAGATTGTAATGAAAAATGTGAAGGCTGTGAAGAGTGTGAGAAGATGATGAGGACGAACAAATGGCCTTCGTGAACTGAACGAGAGCAGTGTGAGTCATTGGCGACTGCTGCTGTGGTCTCTATTCATCGCTCATCAGAATGAAGCCTTTGGTCCGGGATTCACACTCGGTTTGTAATTTTATCTTATTAATTAGTTATAAAAATCTATAGTTTGTTTTTTTGGAAGTAGTCAACTAACTATTTCATACAAAGATAGAAAATTTCACAATAGCATGTAAAATACGAAAGAGGGTAGGTAGCGCAGTCCAACAAAGGCACGTACGTCAACGACGCCATCTTGTTATGTATATATGCATGTACATGCATATCTGCTGTGTTTTTGTGTATACTCACAAAAGTTGTTGCTCTGCGCAACAGCGCACGCACACATGCATGCACATGTATTGTAGTATACATATATATGTACGTGCCTTTGTTTTCGTTTATTTCGTGTGCATGAATCAAACCTTGGATATAAACTGGTCCGCTATTTCTATTTTCGTCAGTGTGCGTCCGCTTGTATGAGATATATATATATGTAGCTAGTGAAAAAGAAAAACAGAAAAACAACATTTTTGATGATTCATATTGAATCGAAAGACAATCAGGAAGAAAAGCAACTCGTAGCTTCCACACACTATAATAGCTTGTAGAATCGCGAACAAAGCGAAAAAAAATAATAATTGTGTAAATATAGAAAAATCGTACGGAACTGATAATTGTATGTAACATAAATAAAAATGTAAATTGTATGTAATTTTGAAATCAATCACTGTTGCCTTTATTATTTACTCTGAACTTTAGTCAAAAGAGAAAAAAATCAATACAAATATCCCACTCCAACTTCTCTCTTGCTTTGTCGTATACATACATATTCGTCTATAACTGATTTTGTTTTACAGTTTTCCTGCTCCTCGATACTTTCGTTAATGGCAACGATGAGGAGGAACGGAACACTTGACAAACAACCACAAGAGCAACCAATACCAAATCGAATGCAATCATCAACATCGATATTGAAACTGAATCAAATTGAAACGCAATGATATTGAATCATCAAATCCGCATCATCGATTGAAAATCGATTTTTGTTTTCTAACACTGAGTGAGTCTTCTCGTCTGTCCGTCTTCTACAACAACCACAACCACCACCAATGGCATCGGGTTGTTGTTGTGCGCCAGCAGCCGATCCTCCTACACAGTTCGCCGAAGCAGCAGCTTAGCAGCGGCAGCAGCAGCAGCAGCAAACACCACCGAGTCTCCTTTGCCCAAAACCAAAAAATAGCAAAAAAGAAAAAAAAAAAAAAGAAACTATATGCAGTAATGCAAATATGCCAGATGCAGCTGACAAAAATAGAATTGGGGACAAGGCGGAATTGCGCGCGGCAGCAGCAGCAGCAGCTTCAGCTCAACAGCAAACGTGTGTGTGTGCGCGTGTGTGTGTGTGTGCTTTATTTGGCTACTCTTCCAACCACCACCACCACCACAATATCACCACCTACTCTACATACAGCGCGCTTAGCAGTTGCTGACGCCACCCACCACCCATCCACACAGTTATCTCTGCATACACACGGTATTCGTATATCAGCTGCGAACGCAACAACAAATTGCTTTTTAAAACAGATTTACAGCGCATAAAGGAGAAGCAGAAATGAATGCAGCAACAACAACAAACAGCAACGTCACAACGGATTTTTTTCTCGAAACTACGCAGCCATATCTTGATCGTATTTCGTCGTTGTCGTCATCATCATCATCGCTTTGTTGGTCGCCTCTCTTTTGCTTCACTTCGCTCTACTTCACCTACTCACTCTGACACACATAATGGTGGCACGTAAGCCGTATGGGATTTTACTCGTTTATTAACACTTGAATTGCAGACACACAATTATCAAGCAGTGCCAAAGCAGTGCAAATGGACTCTGGGCATCTTCTGCTTCTTTTTTTTATTCTCTATCAAAACAAACTATGTCTTTTAGCGACACGATGCAGTTGAACGGTTCCTGCACGTATCTAAAACTAAGAAATTGACTGACGAATCAGTTTGGATAATTGAGATGCCTTAGGCAAATGCTTGGAATTGACAACGCGCTCACTTACACTAGTTAGAGCAAGGAATAAGTTCAAAATATTATTTATCCCTATTCGTTATGTACAGCCTAAATATGAGGGCTTTCCTCTTTTTGTAGCGATGCATCACAGTTGAACAGTGCCTGTGAGTGTCAAACGTCTTGCGTCTTGGTTGAATCAAATGGAAGGCAACTATTGAGACAACTACTATCCTATCTATATATGCATTCAATCGGAAGATGATCAAGCAGAGAGGTTCTACCATCCAATAACGATAACCAATTATCTTGATCACACTCGTTAACTTCCCACCTGTAGTTTAGGACAAAGACAACTTTTCGTTTATATTTTTTTATAGCGATGCGACGCAGTTGAACGGTGCCTGCGTGCATCTGCAAGAAAGATTGTATGATGGGAGGAGAAGAGTCCAATCTTTTTGCAATTGTAGAGCTCTACCCATGTCAGAACGCAAGGGGAACGAGACACAAGATTAACGTCGTCCACTGGCAAAGCGTAAATCGTTTCTTATACTCTTAACTCGAACAAAATGTCGTTTTTGTTTCCATATTCTCTATTTTAGAGCTACGATATACGATATAGGATATAGGATACACGATTACCGAAAGCGGATAGCCGAATAACAATTCGAATTCAGAAATACGGGCAAACTCTGGAGAACGTAACTTTTTATATATTTCTACCCCTCAATTTGGAAATTCTATTCTTGTAGATACAATGTACAGATACTATACTAGACATCTATCTATCGATGATTTCCAACCAGCGAGGTGCATCGACAGTTATTAATGGGCAATATTTTCTGAGGATGATCCTATGTTATATGGAGAAAGCCATGACAAAATCAGCGTAAATTATCCGCTTTGCCAAAAACAAAATTGTTTTTTTTCTTCGTATTTTATAGCAATATGACGCAGTTGAGCGGTACCTGCGCATAATGGGAATAATGTAAATCCCCGAAATGAGTAGGCAGCAAAAAAGGAAGCGCCATCTAATGGGTCCGAGACTCGATTTTCATGTAAATTATTTATTGCAAATATTCTGGAGCAAAGAATCGTTTTGTGTGTTTCTTTCTTTCTTCGTGTCTTGTAGCTAATATGACCGCAGTTGAATGTGCCTGCGCATATCTGCAAGTAGAGTTTTCCTAGAAGGGCAAAAGAAAAGCGTCTCACAGACAAAGAGAGAAAGAGAGACAGAGAGAGGAAAGAGATGAAAACTCGGAAGCGGAAAATGCAAAAAGGATTTGCTATACTCAAGTTATTCTTCTCCCTTCTGTTTTTCTGCTAACCCCTCCCCAGCTTATTCGTATTTTCCCAGGATATATTCATAAATCTATTGCAGTTGAGGATGTTCGCCACACACATAAACCCCGTGTACATGTAGCAAAATTTCTTGAGGCAATGGGAATCAAATGCCAACTTGAAAGCAATATAAACACCACAACAACACTCGTTAACTCGTCAACTATCAACCGTCGAATATGTCGAAACTTGTTAAGGTCAGGCAATGAATTCCATTTGAATTGCTTAAACCTGTTTTGCAGAGAATCTCATGTGATGACAGACAATCATGTTGATGATATCCATTAAATGTATCCATAAAAAGGCGGCAGCAATCTCCTCTCCAGCTTATCCTCTGGAATAAACTCGACTCAACTCGACTCGATTAGCGTGAGACATTTGTTTAGCCTTATAATTTGCTATGCACTTGCACCTTTTTGCAGCGATGTTGTGGCCACATCCTGGAGGTGGAGGAGGCCTCCTCTCCTGTCCTGCCTGACAAGCACTTGCAATCTCCTACATCCAAACAACTAGCTTTCTCACTCCAACAACCAATACAAATCGTTAAAGGGAATCAATAACGATACATCAAGTCCATCCAGTCCAGTCCAGTTTAGGCATCAACACCACAACAACAACATCAACAGCAGCAACAACAAGAACAGCAACAGCAACTAACACGAGTCACAAGATCCCAAGTAGATCTACTCGTAATAGTGTATCACACACTTAACGTTTTTACATTACAGAAAACGTTAGCTGCAAGTTAAAACGGCTGCTGGCTCCCAGTCGAGGCACAACTCGAAGCACAGCAGACGACACTGACTGTGCACTCTCGACAATGTACTCATAGCCAGGACAACAGCAGGGTTTAGCTCTCTCCAATCAATAATGCCGAAAGGCAACTCCAATTAAATCCAATTGAATCCAATCCAATTGAATCCAATCCAATTGAAGCTAAGCCGACAGCACGTAATGCATTGCACCGCATAGAAATATGCGCTCGGTCCGCGCTAAAGGGAAACAAATGCGTTTGGACCGAGACCCGCCACACCACACAATCACCAGCACTCGTTAACGTTTATAAAGATGCGAGCGAGCTGATGTGTTGTCCTTGGTACCGGGCAGCTGCCTGCAAGTACGCTACGGGCATCCAAGCGTCTTCGTCGTCGGAGGAGATGAGATGAGGAACAACAAACGGCAGCAGCAACAACAACAGCAATTACTACTACTTCTGATTATTACAGAATGTCAACGTTGTCTGTCTGTGTGTGAGATGATGATGATGTGTGTGTATTTTGTATGTATGTATGCTTTGCTTGTTGTTTTATATACTTAGTCCAAGTAGTATATGACGTTAGCACGCCCGGCTATGAACCTAAACAGCTCGTGCCTCCGTCGTTTATCGCAAAAGGGAACCAAATGCGATTAGTGTTCAAGCATCAAGAAGAAGACGACGACACAGCACACACGAACCAAAGAAGATGATCAACAGGAGCTGAAAACTGAGAGACAAGAGGTTAGCAAAGAGACAGACGATATCAGATGAGATGAGATGAGATGGTGTTCATATGCAACGGGTTGTAATTTTCTATATGTAAATTATATACATTCACCCTTCCACTTCTTAGCCTAGCACAGATACAGATACAGATACATACATATCTATCTGATAGATAGAGAGCGAGTGACACCGGTTAACAGTAAATCAATCCATCGCAATGGGAATCAAATGCGATTAGTGTTCGATAAAGATGAGACAGCTAGCTAGCTAGACAGACGAAGGTGCTGCGCTACGCTACGCTTCGCATTTGCCAGTTGAGCGCTTAACTCCTGGTGCAACGTTCATCATACCGCAATAGGGAAACAATTGCGAGGTGGTACTGCAGCAGCGCACACACCCAGAACCCAGAGAGACAGACAGAGAGAGAGAGAGAGAGAGAGATTAGAGCCAGTTCAGTTGAGCGATCATCCATTAAATTGCTCCTGACATATGCTTGCAGCTGCATCCAAGCGCAAAACCCCAATGTCCAAATATCAAATCGAATCAAATCGTAAAGGGAACCCAATACGATATACAGCAGAAGCGGCAGAGCAGATGCAGCAACAGTTGCAGGCAGCGGCAGGCAGGGAAACCAAGCCATGACAAGTTGCTCTCCAACGTCCACGTCGTCGTCATCTTCGTCGTCGTCGTCGTTATCGTTATCCATGTTGTTGTTGTTGGTGTATGTACGCTTTTTTCAGGTAAAAAAAAAACACAATTTCGAATTCCCTTCTAGAAGCAGCAGAAAAGCCGAGGCCCTACTTATAGGACAGTTCAGAGAGTCAACATTCAGTCGAATGATCTGCCCCCGCCCCGCTTCCCCCAGCACACGACGCCCAAGTTGTTCTCAAAGGGAATCCATGAGACACGCGCTACATTCTACATATCTTCATATTCTATGATCTTTCTATTTTTTTTTTTTGTTTTTTTCTTCTCTGTATCTTTCTTTTTGTTTTTGTAAGTTTTTAAACAATGTATTTTCAGCAAACATACCCTCTAAGTATGTATTGTATGTAATATCTCTGACTCGAGAAATTGTAGACTTCTGGCCGTAGTGCCCCCTATTATGTGTATATTGTAAATGTACGAACAACACGATGTTGTTCCTTCCTAGAAACATGATTGTAAAATACCCGAGTCAGTGCTCCCAAGCAATCCCCCATCTAAGTACTATTGTAAAACAACATTCGATTGTATATTTAGTTATTGTTAAAACTGTGACATGTACATGTATTCGTATGGTTAAGAAACCCAAACCAAATCCGGACAGCTGGCAACTTCCAACTTCTCCCCCCTTTTTGGATGCTGTTCTGTTCATCCCATTTGAAGGCAGGCAGAGAATGAGATCGAAACGAGGGAGAGACTACATACTACGTATACTACTCTACTTCTTCAAATACTTGTGAAAGGCGGGCCATCCATGACTTTGGGTCTAATCTGATCTGATCTGAACTTGTTGGGGCGTTTTCGACTCTCGTATCTGGTGGTGTCTACAGGCAGCAGAAATGAGGACAAGCATCCGTTTCCAATTTGGCCGAGCACAGAAGTAGCTTCATCTCAGAGCTGAACTGTGAACGCCTCTTCAAAACTCGCCATGGGATTGGGATTGGGATTGGAAATGTGAATGTGTGGGGATCATGGCATCCCCATGAATCTCTCGAGTTCTTCTTCGAGTGTTCTTCGACTTCAACTGATGTCGCAGCACTCGTTAAATCTCTTGATATTCAATGGCCCCATCATATGTGATGGTGTGTGGAGTCTGCAGTCTGAGATCATCATCACATCATCCCTTAACGGGTTCGACGCTTCCTTATCTAATGAAGCTGCCACCGAACTGGAAGAACTTCGCTTGCTTTAGTATCGTCACATCTTAGAAACGTATACGTCGTGTCTTCATCTATCACATGGTTGAGCCAACTTTTTCGTCCGAGGCAAATCAAATTGAATTGAATTGAATTGGATCATATCAAATCGAATCGAATTCAATTCAGAGGAGAGCGGATCAACCGATCCCCAGGGCACAACTCCTGCTCTACAACAACTCCACTACTAACCATATTCAAGAAAACCAAATAAGACCATCATATTTTCATCGACACGCACGCACAGCACTACAACCTCAACCACAATCTCAACCACCACCACCACAATTTGTTCCGCTCCTCGTATGGTGGGGAAATAGGACATGACATACAATACGTAATCGTAATCTATGGGATAGTTTTGTCGTGTGTTCTCTGCTTTGTGATTATACTGGATACTCGAACGCTGAGGACAACTGCAGCCCATCCCCAAATCAATCATCGCTTAATCTTCGCATTTGGCAACACACACACACATATTTCCCTGCAGTTGGGGTCCCGGTGGCAGCTAGGATATCCGTGTATAGGATAGGATAATCTCCTCGAATCAGATCGTGTTTGGTTTAACTTCCACTACAAAATATTGGCGTTCAATTTCTACCGTTTTCTGAGTGACGCTTAGAGAGTTTTCTTGAAGGATCGCAATTGTTTTTTCGTGTAACACTTGAATTTCGTAATACATTTGGGGCATCGACGGCAGCGAGGGATTCCAAGAATTGAATGCAGCGGGGGAAACCACGAATTGAATGCAGCGAGGGATTCCACAAATTGAATGCAGCGGGGGAAACCACAAATCGACGGCAGCGAGGGATACCACGAATTGAAGGCAGCGTGGGATACCATGTCTTGGGAGGCATCATCGAGGGAATCGCATGTTTTTCAACGTGGGATTTGTTAGGGCTTCGGTTAGGCGAGGGCGCTAGGGACAACGCTTCTACTCAATAGGCAACAGCTTCGATCGGGCGACGTGGGATACAATTTGACGGCGGCGTGGGATAAATCCAATTCGAACCGGACGGCGAGGGATGACAGCGGCGTGGGAGCCTTTGATTGACGGCGGCGTGGGAGTCTCTGACTTGACTGTGGCGTGGGAGCACACTTGACGGCGGCGTTGGAGTCTTCCTGACGGCGGCGTGGGAGCATCTGACTGCGGCGAGGGATTTCATTGACAGCGGCGTGGGATTTCCTGACTGCGGCGTGGGATTTCCTGACGGCGGCGCGGGAGCCTCATCGGTTTTGGTTTATTTCTATGATCATCGTCGGTATTCCCATGCAACACAATACAAGAATACAACACGGCAGGCTAATTAAGGCTAATATTCATATGTTCAAAGCTGATATACCATCCTACATTCTCAAATAGCCGTGTATTGCTGGCATCTATGTAGATCAGATCCGTAATCTAATCGTCGTCCCAGTATATATATATTTAATTAACATGACAATTATCCATCGCACCCTTGACTTAACAACCCCATAACTGGAGCCAATCATCATCTCTGCATTTACTCTATATATATTTAAAATATGCTATATAAATGGTTCCTGGAATACCGGAAAGCAAGCAATTAAAATACGATCGATGATCCAGATAATCTGATGAGCATCTCCATCTCCGGATTATCTGCTGAATAAATGCTGATTATTTGAAAAAATGAAAACAAATGTGACTTTTTACTGAGTGTGGAATATGTGCATATATAATAATATATATTATATATATAATGTGATTTATTGTGAATAAGTTCCGGTTGTTTGGTTACAATTTGGGATTCAGTTGTTACCACAATTTGAAGAGTCTGCCAAATATATTGGTGGCATTGTGTGGACGATAACCACCTTGAACAGATGTGAGATTTGCCGGGCGATAACCGTTGGCTCCATAGATGGGCTGGGGATTGAAACCGTATCCGAGATTGGCCTGAGGTTGATTGGGAGCAACGTGGTTATGGAAACCAATGTTGGGTTGCTGAACTGCCGGTCTGCTATGGTTATAACCCGGCTGATAGCTCTGGGCCGGCACACCATACGTTACATTTGGACGATTATGATTGAAGTTCCGGGCAAAGGAAGTCACCTCAGGATTGAAGCAAACAAACAGAATAACTGCAGTAAATGAGATGGGGAAATGTCAAGCGGGAAGTACAGCAAATATTGATAAGAGTAAGCTCCAACCTATGGCTACAGTCAACTGATAAGACTTGAACATCTTGATAAAGTTATTCCCAGCGTGTGTGGTGCAAACGAATTGAACTACGAAATGGAACTGAAGCCAAGCACAATTTGAATGGACCACGAAAGTAACGCCAACTGCGCTTATCAGTCCCCATGAGAGAGACAACAAAGTTCTCAAATTATTTATATAGTATATACTATATAGACAACTGTAGAAAGTTCCCTTATCGACAACAGTGTTGAAGAAAAATAGCGAAAAAACAGATGTCATACTTGTGTTTTACAGCTTATATTTTTACACCTGTTAGTAAATATATAAGACGTATGATTATCTATATAAAAATGATTCATCTGCACAGAGAAAAACCAACAACGTAAGTCTCACTTTATAATATATGGCAGCTATATGATATAGTAATCCGATTTCGATTGGTCAGGATGTAAGAGACAGTCGAAATCAATCTGTGAGTTTTATATTTTATAGATATCTTAAGAAACAAAAAAGTTTTTCATACTAAAGGTTAATTTCCATCCGATTGTTCCTATGGCAGCTATATGATATAGTAATCCGATTTTGACCAAATTTGGACAGAATGTAAGAGACAGTCCAAAACATATAATCTGTAAGTTCGGTTAAGATATCTTAAAAAACAAAAAAGTGTTTCATACAAATCAATTTCCTGACCTTTGACCTGAATTTGAGGCACTTACAGGTGGAATTTCAAAGACAAAGAGTTTTGTATATATAGATTTAATTTGAAAAGATAACTTTGAGAACTTTTAAGTTTAAATTAATTTTAAGTGTTTTTCATTTTGGTTTTTACTACTTTAACATTAACTTTGACTTTTAAGTGTAGTTTAACAATTATTTAATTATACTACTTATTTTTGATGAGTGTATCAGCCGCGTTGCATGGGAAATAGACCTTGGCAGCTGCCTCGCCTCACAATTTGTACGTCTGGAAGTAAATATTGAGTCATATATGTAAATGGATGGGGAGTGTCTGGAGTATCAGGTGTTTGAGACTCACCTGCACCACAGAACCGAGCACAGTTGAACTTCTGTTCATTCCGATACAGTTGCCTGTCACTGCCACAGATGGGATTGTACTCCGCCGTTGTGGGACAGCGTCCATAGCAGTCGAGGAATTGGGGAGTCGGAGCCGATGCGGCTGCCATGAAGGGTGCCATTGTGGCCAGCACTGGCCTATTGTTGATCAGCACATAGTCTCCAGTGGAGCGCGTTGTTGGCCTCGTTTCCATTGTTGGCGTTGAACTTGTGGTGGTTGCGAAGATCAGGAAATCTTGGCCAGGTATCTGTGCACTTGTGATAAGCGCAAAAGTTGTTAACAACAATGATTGCAAATAATTATGCATTATCTTCTAGATACTCGCAGTTTAAACTGTTCAACTGAAAGTTTACGCTCACACTAAGTCCAAGTTGGCCAAGTTAGTAAGTCTAAATAACATATAATTAATACAAATACAAATACATATATATTTATTTATTTATTGATATAGGTGTGCATACGATTTCATAGGACAGGTTTTCAGCGATGTATTTCTGGTAAATCCAGTTGCGATTTGATCTGTTAACAATCGATTGCGATAACCTTATACGTTATTAAGTGGGGACACCCCCAAAAGCAACAATCGTTTACAAATAATTCAAATTCGAGCGCTGGAAAATCTCCACTCAAGATTTTAATTATAGATAGAATTCTTGTATTCGACTATTTTATTAACCTATAATAATGGTATTATAAGGGGCAGCAGTTACACGTGGACCGGGCATCGAGTGCGTGGGAGAAACGTACTGCATGGAATGTTCCAGTTTCTTATAGACAGCACTACGGAAACCTATATTAGCTGTAAGTAAAGCAACAAATATACTTTAATTTCCTATTGAATTTATTTCAATTTTACAACTTACAGTTCGATGTACGTGGCACACTAATGGGATCTAGAGTTTCTCCGGGTTTTTCCTGCAAATCTGGATTAATTGCCCGCTGCAGACATTTGCCCATGTGTAAACCACGTCTTGGTCGACCACAGCGGCAAATCTCCATCAGATTCTTATGCATTTCCGGGGAAATAAAATGGGAGTCGCCCTTGCCATCATGCTTATAAGGACAGAGCTCTTAAATACACGTATGTATTTATATATTAAACTATTATAGATATTAGAAATCCTAGAGCAAACCTTGTAATGTTAGTTTCTCCTTCAACTGTTTGTCAATCTCGTCCTGGTGATAAAACTTATTCGTCTCAGTTTCGCCAATTTTCGTCCAAACTTGAGGATAATTCCTACGGGATTTGTGCTCCATTCGCACTCCCTCCTTTCTATAATAAATGTACTATACTGCACTATCTATAAATTATATAAATCTCAAACTTACACTTTTCCAATCAATTTCGTCGGATCCATTTCGATGTATTTTAGATGCTCTTTCGCTGTGTAGAAAATTTCTACTAAAGTTGGTTTTCTACTATTTGTTATTGGGGGTTACTTTTCCTTAGCAACATTATTAGTTACTTGGGCGTCTGTTCTATCGATTGACAGGAAGAATCTTAATAAAACTACCGCACTAATAAGCTTGAATATCTTAGAAATCCTTAGATGACCCCATAATCCTTGAATGCCAAAGACATAAATTTAACATTTTTGAACTAATATTTAGGCACTTGATTAGGAAAATATCCTTTAATAAGTAAACAACATAAGTAAACCTAAACACTGCCAGTGCATAGAAAATCGATATTTATAGACTTCGAACTACCATATCTTGATCAAAAGTGAACCAATTTGACAGCAGAATGTAATTTTAATCATTATTTAACCTAACAATTCATTCCACATTTAAATTTTATTCATTTGAAAAAATTTATTTTTTTGGAAAATTTACAGTGTTACCCCTTATCATTTTTTGAAATTTCCAAAAAAAAATTTTTTTTAATTTTTAACATAATGATAATGGGATTCAATTCCATTATTTTTGCTGGTTAAGAATATATATACTTTATGGGGTCATAAACGCAGCCTTCGTGCTGTTTTAGGCACTTGAATGGGGAAAATCAGTAGAAAACGAAGAATTTAACCTTTTTTTGTAACAATTTGAATAACGCTTATTATTTTCTCCAACAGGGAATGTCGCCAGCATAAGGATATAATCAAACTCGGCCTACATGAAGAAATAATAACCAGTAACCAATGGACACGATATAGTACAAATAACCATCATGGACATCAAGCAGAGGCTTCCCCTTCATAACGGCCATCTATAAAATAAATAATTAATTAATTAATACTAGTAATTATATATGTACATATTATCATAAAATGTTCAACATTCTCCTCATCATAAGAGAAGAATATAAATTATGTATCAATGTTACTCCCTAAGAATATAAATCTAATTTTGTAACACTTTTACTTTTAACTATAAATTTTATAGTTAATGTTAATATTGTACACTCTTTATACATACATATGTATATCAGAAAATAAGCATAGCAATTATATACTAATGTTATTACTTAAGGATAGGATTTTAAGAATAAAATGAATTTAAAATTTAAAAATTAAACGTTTTGTTATTTTTTACGGAAAGGGATTTATTTTCAGATGGGGAAACAAAAAAAATTACAGGAACTAAATGAAGAAAACACAGAAAAATACCAGGCGAACAGAATTTGCAGTAGGTCGATAGAGCAAAAAATTCAAATTTACCCGCCGTTCAAAGTGGCGCTAAAGCATTCACTCAAACTGACGGAATTTCACTCAACTCACCAACTCAAGGTCATATTTTCACTCAATTAAAATATGATGCGAGTAAAATCTGGTTGCTTTCTGCTGATTTCTGTTCGCCTGGTACTTCAGCTGGTATTTTGCCTCTTTTTCCGCTTGCAGCGAGCTGTTGTAAACTCACACACATACATACATAAACACACACATACATACATACACACACACATACATACACACACACATAAATACACACACACATACATAAATACATACACACATACATACATACATACATACATACATACATACATACATATACATACATACATACATACATACACCACTCTGTAACCCCTGAAAAAGCCAAAATACCAGCTGAAATACCAGGCGAACAGAAATGAGCAGAAAGCAAACAAAGTTAAATTTAAGTAAAAATTTGACCTTGAGTTTTTGTCGCAAGCTGACACACATACACACATTTATACTTCCCTACACAGAGCCTGAAGGGTCAAAAAGCGGCGAAATACCAGCTGAAATACCAGGCGAACAGAAATCAGCAGCAGGTGGATATTTAATTTGAGCAGCATATTTTTTTCTCAAGGTCATGCTTTTAGCTCAATTTTCACAATCTCACTCAATTAACATTTGCAGCCAATTAACATTTTCACTCAATTAACATTTTACTCAATTAACAGTTTCACTCAATTAACAGTTTCACTCAATTAACATTTTCACTCAATTAACATTTCACTCAATTAACAGTTTCACTCGATTAACATTTTCACTCAATTAACATTTCCACTCAATTAACATTTTCATTAGTTCCTGAAATTTTTTTTAATGTTTCCCCATCTGAAAAAAAAATCCCATTTCGTAAAAAATAACAAAACGTTTAATTTTTCAATTTGAAATTCATTTTATTCTTAAAATCCTATCCTTAAGAAATAACATTGGTATTTAATTGCTATGTTTATCTTCTGATATATAAAGAGTGTATAATACTAACATTAATTATAAAATTTATAGTTAAAAGTAAAAGTGTTTCAAAAATAGATTTATATTTTTAGGTAGTAACATTGATATATAATTTATATGCTTATCTTCTGAAGTGGAGAATGTTGAACATTTTATGATTATAATTGATATTGATTAAATCAAGAGATTAACAATTTGAATTATAATTGAGTATAACAAATATTAATATTAATTTTAGAGCTGCACAATCGCCGGTTGTTTGTCATAATATGATGGCCGTTATGAAGAAGACGCCTCTGCTTGATGTCTATGATTGTTATATGTATTTCGTGGCTATTGTTGTTACTGGATATCATATCTTCAAGAAGGCCGAGTATGATTAGAGTCATTTCCTGTTGGATAAAAGAAAAGAAGTGTTAGTTAATATGTTACTAGAAAAAAGACTTAATGCGAATGACAATATTTTCCTAAGAATTATAGTGAAAACAAATAACATATTGTTTGTATTGTTGGGTATTTTCAATTTTATTATTATTATGTTTGTATGTAATATCGGAATTTCAAATTTGTTGTTTGTATTTGCATTAATTGTATTTGTTGTTGTTTGAATCGAGTTTATTATAAATAAATTGTAGAAAAATGCAACCTACATTTTTCAAATACTTGTAGCTAAATTTTGCGTGTTTTTTTGTTTTGTTTAGTTTGTTGTTTGTATTATGTAATTAATATTAATATTTAATGTTTATTACATATGGTACTTACATGCGCGTACATTAATTATTATAATATTGTTTTTCACATAAACAAGCTTGAAATTTACACTTTTAGTGCCTAACTATTAATTTTAGTACATTTGCGTATAATTTGATTTATCCCTTTATTATATATAATAGCTTAGTTAAGACTATATAAAGTTAGAAAAAATGTTCCGTTTATATTTAGAAATAGTTGTAGATATTTATATATATAAGAGATAAAGATATAGCAATGGGTATAGGTAGTATAGCTATAGGCATAGATAATATATACAAATATGTGAAAAATTTAAAGGGCGAATGTGAAAACAGATTTTACAATGTAATATTTCTTGAATTGCGGCACATTTGATCCATATGATAAATTGTTATAATGTTATTTATAATTTATAAATAATGCCTATATTGTTGGATAGAACTCGTAACCGTATTTAAGTTGATTTCGTTTCGATAAAACCCGATAAATGTTGGAATTTCATAAATTTCATTTGTATTTACAAATTAGTTGCATGAATTAATATAATGTAAATGGAAAGCTTGGTGCAGTTCGATTGATTAGAGCTTAAAAAAGGTGCCAAGATATTTGAAATAATTATAATAATTACAAATATTTATATGTGTTTATGTATAAGGATCGAGGGATCGTTAAATGTGTTGTTGTTGTTGTTGTTGTGATCTTAAATATATACAAGTCGCTGATTATTAAATATGCAATGCAAGGACCGATTACAGGACACGGATACGGAACAGACTGACAGACAGACGAAAATACAGTCAAAAATTACATTTACACTCTTTTTGTTTTTTTGTTTTGTTTTATGCTTAAAAGTTAGACAACATACACTTTAGCCTAAATATAATATATATAATAATAATAATAATAACAATGCCAATACGCACAATCAACGATTTTGGCTACAATAACAGTTGTTGTTTGGTACACACAATCTTTCTTTTTCTTTCTTTCTTTCTTTCAACCTTCTCTGCATTTCTCTTCATTTCTTTTTCTGTTAAAGTACTACATTTCACAATATAGTTTACATATATATATGTATGTATATATATATATCTGTTTGTGTGTGTATATATAATAAATTTTCTTTAAAACAAAAAGTCAGTCCATAGTTTTGGTTTTTTTCTTTTTTATCAGATCGGCTCGATGATCCATGCTGATGACGTTGATGATGAGTTGGTTTTCCATCAATTTCCCCGCTTAGATTTTCATGAAAAATCGTTCTCACAAGATGCCATTCGTGTAATATTGATAACCATCGTACAGTTTGGTTGACAGACTCTTCAGCGAGTCCTGGACAAGCTGCTCAACTTTGCGTTCCATTTCCTGTTCTGTTAAATTCATATGAAAACGTTTACGGAGATTCTGTACGGTGCCGGAACAGCCATTTTTAAAGCACGGCAAATGAGCATCTGCAAAAAAAAGATAGTTTATTAATAATTTGCATAATTATAGTGTAATTTCAATACTTACTGCTGCGCATTATTTCCACAAAGTTAATGATTCGATCCATATGCTTGCGAGCGGACATCATTCCGACCAGGAGCAGGCGATTGAACTCCCGCCAATGCTCGGAGCTCGTGCCGCCCATGACATCGACAAATTCGTGTGTGAGCTTAAATGGTGACTGCTCAAAACCTATAAAAGATCAGACAAACAGCAAGTTAGTATAAATATCTCGTTAATTCAGGCGAATTTTAAATATTTTTGTAAGATTTTCCAATACAAAACTTGGATTAAAATTTAAATGAAACATAATAAGTAGGGTAAAAAGAAAACAAAAACTGGGAAATTCAAATAAGAAAATACTAAGGAAAAATCTAGTTCAATAAAATTACGGAGATAACTTGGATATATCTAAATCCGGTTAAATTATCTTATTAATTAAGATTAGGGAAAATTAGCTCTAATTTTTCTAATTACAGTTTTCGTAAAAGTTCTAAATATAGACAAAAAAAAATAAGAATACTATTTAATATAATAAAGTAAACAGACACTAGGAAATTCAAATAAGAAAAACCATTCAAAAGAATAAAATGATCAATAATGTTTAAATTAATCAGCGTAAAATAGGAATCCAATTTTGTAATACTTTTATACTTTTAAATATGAATTTTATAATTAATGATAATATTAAAATATTGTACATTCTTTAATTCTTCCAATGTTACTACTTAAGGATAGGATTTTAAGAATAAAATGGATTGAAAATTTAACAAATTAAACGTTTTTTTTTTAATAAAAAGGGCTTTTTTTAAGATGGGGAAATATTAAAAAAAATTGAAGGAAACATAAAAATTACCAGGCGAACAGAATTTGCAGTAGGTCGATCGAGGAAAAAATTTAAATTTAACTGTCGCTTAAAGAAACGCTCAAACATTCACTCAAACTTAAACAATTTCACTCAGCTCAGCAACTCAAGGTCATATTTTCACTCAATTAAAATATGATGTGAATAAAATCTAGTTGCTTTCTACTCATTTCTGTTTGCCTGGTAATTCAGCTGGTAGTTCGACCCTTTTGGACTCTTCTAATTTTTCTTATTAAAATTTTCTTAATGTCTGTATTTTTGTACAAATTATAAACAAGACAAAAAAAATAAATAAAAATACAATTTATTATAACAAAGGAAACAGAAACTAGGAAATTTAAATAAGAAAACCATTCAGAGTACCAAAATTAGAAGAAATCTATTTCATTAAAACAAGCTTTGATTTTTCCAACTCCGTTTGAATTTCCTGCTCAAATACTAAAATTTGATTGATTTAATCAAGTATTTTTGATTTCAGATTGTTTTGATTTAATATCCTTTTGCATAACCAATATATTATTTAAATTGTAATTTAATATTTTGGGTTTCCCGATCTTTTTTAATTTCCTAGTTTTATTTTCCTCATTTATCTTATGTCATAGATAAACCCACTTAAAACTTACCCAAGTTCTTTGGAGATATGCTGAGAATGAAGCCAAAGTCGATGTGAATGATGTGTCCATCGGAATGGAAGAGTATATTTCCATTATGCCTGTGAAATAAATCAGTTATATTAGTTGGTTTGTCTATCTTTTAGTGGTTCTCAGACTCACCTATCCTTAACCTGCAGCAGATACGATATCAGGCAATACGCCGCACAACTCTGAACAAAATTCTTTTGGGCACGACGAAAAGTTTCGCCGGTTGGATTTCCATATTCATCGATGAAGTAATCCCGCAAGGATTTATTGGAGTTCTTTTTGATTTGATGCAAGGAGACGGTGTTCAAGATGGGCTCAATCAAACCGCTGTCATTCGATAGACAAATGATCTTATATGGACGCACCCAGAGATCCACATGCTCCTCCAGCCAAATAATCTTGAACATCTGTTGGGGGATAAAGAAAATAGTTTAATGAATTTGCTGTATATTAAATTGATTGATTGATTGATTGATTTACCTGCAAGAGCTGTGTGGCCATCAGTTCCTGTCGCAAATCATCGCCACATTTGACAATAGCGGAGAGAAGTCGCCAGCTGGATAGATGACCATATGGCGAGGATCCACGTATCAGTTTCTCCTTCTCATCCCACGGTTCCTATATTAAATAATGAGCAAATATATAAACTGATTCTTAAGGGAATCTCTTAGGATATGATATACCTTTAGGGCTGCTGCCGATGGATCCTCGGGATCATTGCTAAACGACTTTGTGTTCTCACATGTCAAATTGTTGCAATGTCGCGTTCGCACATCGCCTATGTTGAAGACAACTGGTGGACCTGGAAGAATTTAAAGTCGACTTGAAATTAATTTTGAATGCTAAAATTGATTGTTTAAATTACAAAAACTAAGCATAAAATTTATAATAAAAAATGGAAAAAATAAAGCAAAAATAGCACATAACACTTCGAAAAATCTAATTAATTAATTATTTGCAAAAATAGGTATCATTTTTCTGATTCCGGTTGTATTTGCTTTTCAAATAGTATTTTTCTATCCTCAAGATTTTGAATTAAAAAAAATTTGATTTTTCTTAGTCCGGTTACATTTGCTTTTCAAATATAATTTTTTTGTTTAGATTTTTCTACTAAATAAAATGATTTCCATTGAAAATGGAGATATTTTCTTGTTTTTTCCTGTTCATTTATTTTCCTAATTTTAATCTCCTAAATACACTTTTACTATTTTTATTTTAGAGCATTTAGAGAAAATATTGAACGATATTAAAAAAAGAGCAAGAGACGAAATAAAGTTTAAAAAAAACACGAATGAATAGATTGGATTTCGAATTTTCCTGAATTTTGGCTTCCCAACTTTTTCCTACACTTAATTGTGATTTTATTATTATTGTATTATTTTGCTTTCCCTATTTTGATTTGCATATTAAAAGTTTCCCCGTTTTATCCCATTTTTTCCAGCAATTTTAAATAATATTATTTTTAAAAAATTCGAATAATAAATTGTGAACTCACCTTGATCTCTAGAGTCGCAGGAGTCGAGGGACATCTGTGAGATGGCATCGCGTTCGCTGTTCTTGCGCATGTTTAAATATTGCGCTGTGATCTCATCATCCTCCTGGGACCACACATCATCCTCCTGCAGCTGGAGTCCGCCCAGCGATAATAGATTGCCACAATTGTTGTTGTTATTGTGAGTTGCCGGTTCACCGCATCCATTCTCCGCCAGCGTTTCCGTTGGCTTCTTGCGCCGACAGCTGGAACCGTGGTGACTGCTGCTGCAGCTGGAGGTGCGACTGCAACTGGGATGCGCAGAATGCAGACAGGATCCCTCGAGGTGCTCCTCGCTCTTCGTGTGCCGCAGTGAGGGCATCATTTTGGGAATCAGCGGAGATGTGTAAATGTCCGAGACCTCAACGACCTCCACATAGATGATGTATGGAGTCTTATCCTTGGAGTTGAGCACGGCAGTCTTCTCCTCTGTGATGCGCACCACATGATGCGGAATGTCCGAGTAAAGTGGCAACCAGACGCGAGCGGGCAAATTCTTATTGATCAGATTGAGGAACATCCTCAGCGCCGATGTCTTCTCCGCCTTCGAAGGCAACGATGTGAGGTTCTTGCCCACATTGATGAGCGCCTTCATGAACTCCTTCTGCGGTGCCGTCTTCGGTGCTCCACAATTGCACAGCGTGCGCTGTCCAAGCAATCCATTCACCTGACCACGCACCGTCTCAAAACAGGTGCAACCATTGTCAAAGGCCCGTCCCGAGGTGAGATCCCCCAGACACAGTTTGGCGGGAGTTGTGGGCAATGTTTGTGTTGTATATGGAGGTTGTTGGTACATCCGATGGCTGATGCTCAAGGTGTCCGTGAGGAGCACTGTCGCATCCGATTGGGAGCGATGATGTGTCTTCTTCACCAGCAGATTGGCAGCTGAGGGAGACTCGGATTTCGTTTGTTGTTTGTGCTCCTTCTTCGAGAAGATCTCCTTCATCAGAGCCAACTTGGATTTGCGACTGCTGCTGCTGTTCCCCAGGGAATCCATCTGATAGTTGTACGCCTCCAGTTGCCACAGACACTTGAGCGAAAAGTCGACAGACTTGCGGCATCTGATGGTCAAATAGGGATCCAAGACCTCGGCCAGTTCATCCATTTGGATATACATCACAATCAATTGCGGTATGTAGAGATCCACCTCATGATCCGGAAAACTAAAGATCTTGTTGCCAATAAAGCTAAGAACTCCCGGCTCCTTCGAGTAGAACAAATAGTGGACAGCAAAGTGAATGTTAAACACGGGAGATTCAAAGAATCTCAAGAGTCCGCTGGGTCCACGTTCCGCACTCTGATGGGAACTCGTTGTGGGCGCCCGTTCACTGATGAAGTACTTGACCACTCCGGGCACAGGCAGCTTCAACTTGTGCAGCGAACTGATGGAGGAGCTCTTGGGAAGCGTCACATCCGGATGAGTTTCACTCTCAGCACCTGGCAAACGTAGATTCAACGTGCGCTCTTTAATCCTGACATCTGTTGAGATGGAGCAGGAGTTGGAGGTGTCACTAGTTGTCACCTCTGTTGTTGTTGTCTCCGTTGTGGGCGTGGCAGCTGCGGCGGCGGCAGCGGCAGCCGCTTTTTTACTCGAATTCGAGGTGAGCAGACTGAAGAATTCCTTCTTCTTGGATATATCCGTGGGTGACTTGACCTGATCCTGACTTTGAGTCAACGCTGCTGCTGCTGCTGCTGTTGTTGTTGTTGCATTGTTGTTGTTGCTGTTGTTGGTGGCATGCAACAATGTGGCAGCTGTGTCTGTCTCTGTCTTCTGCTTGGCCGCATTCTTCTTCTCATGGTTCTCAATGATGCTCTGTGCGGTGCGGAAGATTGCCATCTTGGTGGCCCCAAAGAAATTCTTGAACAGCACCTGATCATTCTTCGTGCTCTCCGTGGGCGTCACAATGGGTGTGGGCGTGGCAACTGGCGTTGTTGTTGTGGATGTTGTTGTGGGTGTTGTGGCAACTGCAGAGTTGTTGCTGCTATTATTATTGGACGTGCTCTGTGATGTGGACAATGACTGCAGCTGCTCCTGCTCCTTAACCATCTCCTGCTGCTGCTCCTCTTCCTCCTCCTCCTCTTCCTGCTCTTCATCCAGCACAGGTTCAATCTCATTGGGCGCTGAGCCGAGTTCCAGATTGATGGCAGCCTGTGACATGTTCATCACACGATAACGCACACGAGCATCCACATCATATTGCTCCTCCTCATCCTCCTCATCCTGATCTTGTTGCTGTTTCTCCTGCTCCCGCTGTTGTTGTTGTTGTAATTTGGCCTGTTCCCGTTTCTGTTGCTTCTGTTTGCGAGATGGACGCAGAGTGCGACAATCGAAATCGTTGGCAGGAAAGAAGCAGAGATCCGATTGCATTAGATTGTAGTCTTCATCCATGGAGGTTGTCTCCATCATATCGATGCATTCCTCCTCGGCATCCGCATCCCCATCAGCATCGGCATCGGCATCCATTTCACCCGAATCGAGAGATTCATGTGAGTGGCAAATGCGATTCAAGGAGATTTGATCCGACTCCGATCCACAGATGATGCCTGCCAGGACGAGATCAAGGTTCAATGGAGGAGTGTATAAATAAATGTTGATCACATAATAAAAATAATAACAACTTCAAATTGACAAGTCTCACAAATGACACAATTTCCAAGTTAAATGATTGAAGTTAAATCTGAATGCAGTAAGCACTCGTTATAGTAAACAAACAGGGAATTTCTAACATCAATTTATCATTAATAAAAAAATTGATAAACATTTTAACAATAAATTCACAATTATATATTTTAGTTGTAGTGAAAATTATTAAATAATATTTTGTGGTATTCAAAAATAATTGGTGTTAATAAACATATCAATTTAATATTAAGTGGATATAAAAAATCCCTAGTAAAACATATAGTGATAATTTAGTTGGAAAAATTTCAACTAAATTTTGAATAATATGGAAAAATCTATTTTTTTTTAAAGAATATTTAAATAGTGTGGATGAAAATATCTTCATAAATATATAATGGTGGGGAATACACTATTACCTCTATTATTATTATTATTTATAACAATCGAGAACGACTGAATTAAATAATAATATCAACTTTAAAATAGTGAACAATCTTTTTGTAGTAAATAGGATTTGTTTAAATTCGTTCACTATATCCAGACTCGACTGTACAGTATAATGTGCTTAATTGCACATTGAAAAGCATCATTATTAAGAAACCAGAACTATTCTCAATTTACGCCAAAATTGTGCAATTGTTTCCACTGTGCAATTAAATCTTGTCGCATTTAGGCGAATTCTACTGTAATTGCTTTTCTCTTCTCTTCTCATCTCATTTCTTCTGTTTTTTTCTCTTCTACTCTCCTCGTCTTTATCATCAGTTGCCACTTACCGGAGTCATCGGATCCAAGACTAGTCAAATCCTCGCGCTTCTTGCTGCTGCCGGCGCTGCTGCAACTGTTGCTGCTGCTGCTGCAGCCGCCGTTGCTGCCACCGATGACACCAACAATGTCCTGAGCCCGCGTCGACATCGATTCACTTGACTTGGGACGCATGCGTAACGTGGGACACGAATCAACTAAAACAGAGTTGAAATAAATTAATTATAAATAAAAATACAACTTGCAAATTACAGGGTATCTATTAGTTACTCACCCACAGATCCATTGCTTATGTGCAGATGCACATTGATTGGTGGCGTCTCCGTTGCTGTCTTTACAACTGTTGTGTGGTTGTTGTTGTTGTTGGCTGTCACAGATGTGACGACGGCTGGCATTGGCGGGAGGATGGAGGGGGATGCGGATGTGGATGTGGAGAGTGCAGCAGTTACACTGGCCGCTGTTGTTGCAATCTTCGAGCACATATTCGTGCTGAGTATTGATGATGGTGAGCAAAATGTTGTCTCGCTTTCTGCATTGGGCGACGAGATTTCCACCTATAAAAACATTACAAATTAATTTAAATATTATATTTTTCAACTTGTTACAGCAAAAAGTCAAGTGCAAAGAAAAAAGACAAAAGGAAAGAAAAACAATAAACGAACTCTCGCTCTCTCTCGCGATAGTTTGGAATCATGTGAAAAGCTTAAAGCTACGCTGCAACAACAACTAACACACAACTGTTACGGCATGCAAAGCTCTCTCTCAGCTCTCCATATTTGTGGGGTCACCTGAATGTGTGGGTGCGAGCGGGATAACTGGTTTGCTCTTTTGTTATTCTGTTCGTGTTTGTTGTTGTCGTTCGCTCTTGATAACCAGAAATGTACACAAATAGCAAAAAGTGCGAAAAAAAAAAGAAAATATGTGAATAACAATGCGAACAGCGATAAAAAATATAATTTAACAGATTATATTGAGTACACACACACGAATACATGTAAAAAAGCAACTGCGAAACGTGGGTGGTTGGAGAGGGGGTGGGGAGTGGGAATACTTTGCACTGACAACTGCAGGGTATTCACAGGGTATGCATTACTCACCTCTGGTATGCGTTGCAGGGCACTGTCGAGACTCCGATTGCGATGATGTTGCGTGTGATTGATGCGTGTGTTTGTCACCTGCGACACAGGCGGCAGCAAAATGCCCATAGATCTGCAATAATCAAAAACAAATTTCGATTAATAATAATTTACAAAACAAATCAATGAAATGTCGTCAGCAAATAAACAATACGTTGTTTGCCAACGAACAACAAAATCAACTACAACTGCAAATATAAACACAAACACAAACATATTGAACACATTCTCACACTATCAACGTAGTTGAACTTTTTAACTTAATTACTTTTTCACTATGACGTCGATTTATTGCATCCGTTCGAACTCAATACACACGTACAAACAATGGCTTTTAAATTAAATTAGCAACATTTACTAGAAGGTAAACAGCTGAAGGAACTAACGCAACAAAAGCACAAGAAACAATGCCCCAATCGTGTGAAGCAAAAACTAAGAAACACACACACACACATACACGCACACGTGTGTGCACCACAAAGCGAGAGAGCGACGAGAGCAACAACAGTTGCGCTCGCTGTCTGAGCTGCGACAGAATTTTTAGCTGCTGTTAACATCGAGTCATCGCATGTTAATGTAACAGACATGTTAACGCTTAATGTAAGTACTCAAAATGGCACTTTAATGCTGCAGCTTTTTAAAAGCTTTGCCTAGCGGACATGACGTCTGTTTCTCCCTCCCTCTCTTTTTCGCACACTGGTTTGATAATTTGTTTAAACCAAATAAATAACAATAAAATGCAATTTACAGTGTGTCATCAGAAGACAAAGCAAACGAAGACAAAAAAAAAACAAACTTCAGACACTCATTCAAACAGAATCTATCAAGTTATCATGTTATCTATGGCAATTTATGACAATTTTGCATGATAACTAAGTTCGGTAATCGATTCACGAGTCACTTATCAGTCTATATATAGATAACATTCAGCAGTTACGCTAGTACAGGCGACCTTGGGTGGAGTTGATCAAATGCCTTTCACCAAACAAAGGGCGCCACAGGTGGTAATATTGAGTAATTTGTGGGATTTGCATACGATTTGTGGCAGCTTTTAAAAGATAATTAAATAATACGTATACGCCGCATTGGACGGCATAACAATTAATTTACTTAATATGTAGATAGTCGAGTATACAGATATCAATTTCTATATTCAATTTAATCTACTTTGTTAAAGTTTCTGTTTTAGAGGAAGAGATGTATCTTTGTCTGATATTCTTCCGGTTGAACTGCATTCGATAAGACGTCCGATGAGTTTTGGTTTTGAAAGTGCACTTAAGTAAGGATAAATTGTATTTGGAAACTAACAAAGGAACACTGAACTCATCCCTTTGCATTTCTGTCCAAGATCTCGGCCTTGTTGTCTGCTGGCAATTTGCCAGTCAAGCGTTTAACCAAACACGTTCCATATACATGCATATATATGTACAATATGCATGTATGTGTTTTCATGTGTTGCTACTCATTTTCTTTGTTTCCTTCCGCTGATTTGGTTTCTTTGCTCACTCTCTTCCTTGTGGAAGCCTTTACGTGCTCTTTTGTGCACAAGTTGATTGGCCGTGAACAATGTGGCAACAGAAAAAACCAAAAAAAAAAAAAGGAAAAGAAAACAAGGAAAATATTGTGGAAAGTGCAAGTGTAAATGAGACGGGAGGAAGCACCGTTAAGCCGGGAAGTGTGACCAAAAAGGGCATAAAAAGGATGGGGATGGGGACTTGGGTTATTGGACCCAACTCAGGGCATTGTTATCGTGAATTCAAATACTGTTTGTATTTCAATTATTTTTTATCTATGCAACGAAATGTCAAAATCCCATAATAAAATCTAAAGCTGTTCCTATTGTAGTCTAATTTCATCGGTTTTTTGCCAAACATCGGACTGTATATATTATTAGTAGCTCTACAGTGTTCATCCAGTATTAATGGCATCTCATTTGGCATGCGGTGCGCGTATTACTAATAATTTGTATCTGTATCTGTCGCTGTTTGCTATACACATTCCAGACATGCCAACAATAGCGACATTAGTTGTTAAATTATTTACACATTTGCATTCATTTGCAGCGGCTGTCGACTTTCGACTGCACCCGACCGGAATCCGAGTCACGTCTCCATGTTTTACGTAATTGCAGACCAAAAATGCCTTCAAGTTGGGCAATTTTCGGGTCTACCCACAGTTGAAGGTCGCTGCCCCACAATGAAAGACACTGATTTAAAATAAGTTGTCTTAACAGGTGTATTTACTCACAGTCGTTGGGCGCCACAACAACTTAACCAAGATACTTTTGCCCTAGAGATTTTAAAAATTTCTCAGTACTTATTTCTCCTTCATAATAATTATATTCACTATATTATTGTGTCGTTCTTTGTGATTACTTATTTTTTATTGTTGGGCGCCACTCAACTTATCAAAGATGTTTTTCCCCTATAGATTTTACAAATTTTTCAGTATTTATCATAGCTGTTATGGGAAGCAAAAAAATAATTTTTAATGCTTATTTAAAGACTTTAATTTAAAAATAAAATTTAATAATTATTTGCGACATTAAAAACTTTAATTTTATTCCTCAAAAATAATAGTCATTAAGGACTTTTTTTGCCATAAAAAATCATCAAAAACTCTTATATAGGACTAAAAATATAAAAATCATTAATAAATGTTAAATTTGAACTAAACGTTGTTAAATAAATAATTAAAAAAATAGCACCTGTTCTTATAGTTGATTTTTTTAGCGGAATTTTTGATAAGTTACGATTATTTTCAGTCCCCGGTATTTATTTCTCCCTTTTAATAATTATAATTACCATATTATTTTGTCTATCTTTGTGATTACATCTTTCATAATATTGGGCGCCACAGCATTTTATCCAAGATGCTCTTTCCCTATAGACTTTACAAATTTTTCTCTGTATTTATATCTCCCTCATTATATTTGATTAACAATATTATTTTGTCTATCTTTGTGATTACTTCTTTCACAACGTTGGGCGCCAAATCTCATTAGCGTTAAGAGGCTTCGGCTTTCTTTCTTCTCCGCTTAATCAATCATAATTTGTTTGATTTCATTATATTTTTTTGTGGTGATCTGTTTGATCATGCTATTAAACAACTTTTGTGACCCTTTTTTTTGGTATGCATGTATATTTATCTATGCGCTTTCACTGGTGTTTTCATGTGCAACAACAGCAAACAAATTGTGGCGAGTTCAGCGACACATGACGTTGCATCTTTTGGTTGATATTACATGAATATTTCACAAAGTTTGTTGGCCAACTTCCGTATATGAGACTGTGAATGAACCAACCTGCTAATCTGTCCATTCATCACTCGCGCAGTATTGATGTGAATACATTCGTATACATTCGTGTACATTCGTTTCTTTGGATGGAAAAACTAATCGCTCAAGGGAGTTGGACTTGCAGGAAAGTTGGAGGAATATCAACAGCATTTTATGGTGCAACCACAGCAAAAAAAATAGACATGAAATTCTCTGTTAACACCACAATTTGCAATTGCAACAATGGCAATGACAATGAAAATGCCAAGAGCAAAATTAAATTTCTACTCTCTCTCTGTCGTTGTCTCTCAACTTTTCCCCTTCTCCGTTTCTCTATATATATGTATCTGTATCTCTCTATCTATTTCTCAACCACACATTTGCATTTCCCTGTTGTGTTAAATGCCATTGAACTTTGTGAGTGCGCAGAGACCCGTGAATTGTTGCCGTTTGTGGGCGAATGTTAAAGAAAACACAAAAAAAACCTCTCAAAGTTGTGAATATATATTTTTAAATCGTTTGGGGATTATACCCGGTGTTGGTGATAAACCAAGAGAGATTCTAATTACTTAAATTAAGCGGGGAATTTTATTTTAATGGCCTTGTATCATTTATTCAACGTCGCGTTTCCTTTTTGATTTTTCCCCAAATCATTTTTGGTGACAGTTTTTAATGGCATTAAACCCTGTTGCTGACAGCCAAAGTCCGGGTTTATAAACAACTGTGCACCTTCTTTTTCAACGTTTGTTGTTTTTGGTTGTTGGTTGTACCTATGTCAAGGTGTGACGACATGCGGCAGCCACAAACCGCCAACGTTGCCCCCACTTTGCAGGCGTGCGCGGCGCACGCAACTGACGCTGCGCAGGGTGTGGCACTGTGTGGCATCAGGATACAGATACACACACACATATACACTCATACAGTTAGTCAAATAACTGTTTTGACAAGCAATAAATATTTTAAAGTATTTTATTAATACTATATTATTAAAAAGAATGATCTCCATTGCTGTTTACTATTTATAATAAATAATCTTCAAATATATGAATTTTGTCAAAACATTTACTTGACTTACTGTACACTGTGGCTTCAGGATACAGATACACACACATATACACTCATACACTTAGTCAAGTAACTGCTTGGACAAGAAATTTAATTCAAAATACATTTTCTTCAATTTTTTTGGACCCATTATTTTATTAATTTCATTTTATTTTTATTAATTTTGTTTGTCAAAACAATTACTTTACTTACTGTACATACACACAACTTTGCTTAACAATTACAATCTCTTTGACTCTTTTTAATTGTATTATTTTATTGTGGTTGCCTATTTTTCCTAGAAAAAGTTAACTATTTATAAAAAAATAAAATAAACCACAAATATAATATGTAAATTTTGTTCTTTGTCAAAACAATTACTTGACATACTGGACATACACTTACACTCGTAGAGTTTGCTGTGTGACATTTTCCTGAGCATTTTCCAGCAAATCTGAAGTTACACTCTTAAGGAATTTAAACAGTTTGCTTTTAAGACTGTTTTAAATCGCACAGTTTTCTGATATATCAGATTCTACTAAATATATATGCACATACTACATACTAGCCACAGTTGAGATTCATTTTCCGGGCAATCAACTGTAATGGAACCCCATAAATACACGTTTCAGACGCATTTCAATCGAATTGTCCGTTGTGTCCAGTTGTCGTTATTTCAGGCAATTCTCTCAACTTGCCACAACAGCTGTAACTTGCAACTGCAGCGCTTCCGTTACGTTCTACAGTCCATTATATACATACATATATTTTCTAAAGAATTCCCAAAACATATGCTAGCAATAGTCCATAAAATGCCCGGCATCCTCTTCTTTCCTATTTCCCCCATATCTTTATTTAAATAACTTGGAATCGAGTGCGCATATTGCATTCACTTGCAAAATTTCAATATCTTAAAATACTGTACAGTAAATATGTTCATTAATTTTAATCAAAATACAAAATAAACTCAAAGCAAATTGCGGCAAATTGTGGAATGTAACGGAAAATGTGTGAAAATATGATCTTCACTTGAAATGCAATCATAAATTTGAAAGCAAAACGCAAGAAATGTGTTTTTAAATTTCATCAAATTAAAATTCTAGAAAAGATGCAGAATTAAAAGCGTTGGAAATGTAGAAAAACGATTGATATTTTAGATGTATGCATTAAAATATTGAGAAATTTAAATAAATTGGAGATTAGTATCAGAAAGATATGAAAATACTATAGAAAATGTTTTTAATTTTCAACAAATTGAAATTCTAGAAAAGAAACAGAATTAAACTTCTACAAGCATTGGAAATGCAGAAAAACCATTGATATTTTAAATATATTCATACAAATTTTAAGAAATTCAAATAAATTGGAGATTAATATCAGAAAGATATGAAAATACTATAGAAAATGTTTTTAATTTTCAACAAATTGAAATTCTAGAAAAAGAAACAGAATTAACTTCTTCAAGCGTTGGAAATGTAGAAAAAAGTATTGATATTTTAAATATCTTTA
The DNA here is from genome assembly GCA_035042165.1 of Drosophila kuntzei. NCBI lineage: Eukaryota > Metazoa > Arthropoda > Insecta > Diptera > Drosophilidae > Drosophila > Drosophila kuntzei. The sequence goes on along the minus strand of JAWNLU010001584.1, from coordinate 4,089,024 downwards.
CAAAAATATTTAAAAATGCAAATAAATAACAAGTATCGTAAAGTTATGAGGATACTATTAAAAATTATAGATGAAGTTAAATTAGTATGACTTTCAACAAATAAGATTTCGAATATAATCTATATTTTCTCTTAAAACTGTATCTAGCAAATATAGAAATAAATTTAAATTGAATCTAAAATCCAACTGACAATTTGGTGCGACTTCTAAGGACTTTACTAGACATTAGTTGGGGACTGAGTAAGACCTACGAAAACTGAAATGTCTAGTTGGATTCAATGATAGACATAGCGTTGTGTATGCCACCACATTAATGGCTTACATGTGTAAGCCAAACTGAATTGAAATTGAGGGCCATTGCCACATGGCGGTAGAGAAATAAGAAGAAGAAGAAGCAGTTGAAACGACAACGACAAACGGGGCAGAAATCGTTTTCAATAAACAATTTGAAGCATTTTGCCCTGTCGCGACTGCGTGTCGCAATAGCAGAAGGAGGAGTGTGGTGCAAGTAATATACTAGTTATATATAGTACATATATAGTGTGATGGGTTTTTGCATGCAGTCAATGGGGCATGTGGCATGTTGCATGTGGCGTGCCTAGCAAAATGACGTGACGTGTGGCGCGACAGCCTGAAAGTTTTTGACGCCATTGTGGTAATTTCTGCAGGGAAAACGCGACAACAAATTGAAGTAGGGAAACTTGAATAGGCGCTACTACGAGAGACGGACTCAGAGAGAGAGAAAGAGAGAGAGAGAGAGAGAGTCTCAGGCCTCTGACGCCAGGCTGCAATTTAGGGAAGGACAAAGAGGGAGGAGGGCAGCTGCGGGGCAGGGAAGTTGCATTGCGTGCACGGCTGAGCGGCGTCAGTTTTCCGGTTTTGGGTCGCCAATGGAAATGGTCAAAGCCGAACAGATACAATAATATGCTGATGGAGTCGGTACACTCAAAAAAAAGACCAACTTCTTTATACAAAAATGAAATAAAAGAAGTTGGTCTTTTTTTCATCAATCAAGAACATTCATCTTACATATATATAAGACCATATTAAGACCAAATCACTTATACTAAGAATATTCATCTGAAAAATCGCAGTTCATAATATAATATAAGAATAAAAATCTAAAATTCTTAGAAAAATATGAATATATTTTAATTTGTTTTTAAATTCAAGATGTGTTTTCTATAACTTTAAGAATTTCATATTCTCGACGTATTTTTTAGACTACAATTCTTTCACTTGAGACCAAAATCTTTATTTTATAACCTATTTTTTTTTATCGGTGTATAAGGTGCTAAAGCAACCAACGTGGCAAGGAGACTAATGAGACTTGTTGTTGTTGTTGCAACAGTGCTTTGTATTTATGATTGCCATTAAGTCTCATCGCAATCGCCGCACCTACTGAAAAAGACGCTCCCATTGAAGCAAGGAAACTCAAACTGAGACGGAGCCGAAGTCGGAGTAGGGAAAACAGCAACTGATTGACGCTGTCAATTATTCAATAGCACTAAAAGCCTCTTTTTAAGGCCTGAGTTCGCTGTCTCGCCTCCCCTTTTGGCCCCGCCTATTAATTACCCTTTACATTACTCTAAAAACTCGTGACTCTGACTCAGACTGAGAAAGGTAAAAATACAACCAGGTGTTAAATGTTTCATATGCAATGAGAATGCTCAAAAATTACAAAAACTGGAACTGACCCCCCAAAAATACTGCAGTCAAGAATTTTCTTGTCCAAGTTCGAGGATAAATTGGTTCCATTTAAATACCGTCTGCCAAGGCTGAAACTTTACTTTGAATTTAGCCACTGGTCTACTACCAACTAAAATACTTCAACGCCTTTTTAGCCTTGTTATGCCGAACTCTGACAGGTTGCATGTGGTCATGAAATGTTTCCCGGAATGGTCGATAGAGTTAATAACAATAAAAACAGCACTGCAATTGCTCGACTTTAAGTGTGTGTGTGTGTGTGTCTAAGGTTTCCCACGCTTTCAAGTCAACAAAAAGTTAGTAGCTTAATTCATAACATTTGCATGTACTCGTTATGTTAGGCAGTTAACATATGAAAGGCTGTCCGTTGTGATTTAACATGATTTGCGTCTGTTAAGTAAAAAGTCTATAACATGTTAAGTAACAGTCCTACAATTCTAAACAACTGTTAATTACTACTGTAAAAACTACATTAAAATTTGTAGGATTTTTAAGGAAAATTAATTCAGAATCAAATCTTTAATACTTGTCAGTACTGAAAAGTTGATATTTAATATTTAAAAAAAATAATTAATGCATTTTTGCAATACTTCGAAAAATATGGAAAAAATAAGTTTAGTTGCAAATTCATTTGGGGATATAACTATGATGAAAAATACATTTCTAGGAGTAAAATCTGTTCAGTTTTGTTTAAGTAATCATAACTAATGTTTAGACAAATAAATAGTTTACTTTTCACAAGATTTTTGATGCCAAACAAAACTTAGAAACAAGTCTAAAATAAATATGTACGAAAAACTATTTATCAAGTTAACAGTCATTAAATGTTTCTTTATATGTTATCTTTAACAGCTGTTCTGTACTTCGTTAAACAGCGAATCTATTAACATAATAATGTAATGTTAGTCCGCTAATTCTGTAAAACTTAACAGTTATGCTAGAAATCTTGCTATGTTATGCTTAACAGCTCATAAATATTTATGTTAAGCTTTACAGCTGTTAATAAAATGCATTAACAGTAGACTGTACACATTGAAATGGATTTTCTAATAGAAAACACTCTGTTAAATCTTAAATATAAATGTAAAAACTCACCTGAAGTCTAAACTCAAGTTCCTTTGGTGCGTGGAAATGCGTTTGGGCGGTTGACCATTTGTCTGGGCGCCCATTTGACCCACTCCAGTGGATGGCGCCACACTGAGAGTGGGTCGACCATGAACCGAAGGCATCGAGTGATTGAAGCCACGACTGAGACTCAAGCGAGGCTTCGAGTAGCGCGTATGCTTGGGCGTACTTGCCGCCGAGCTGATGGCGGGCGTGGAAGTCGTGTTGAGGGGCAATGTAACGGGCGGGGCCTTGAGAAAAGCTGGCACATAATCCTCATGTCCCTGGGACAACATCACTGGCGATGCCAGCGGCGTTTGATGTTGGGAGCCACTGTCACCGTTTAAAGTGCAGACGACGACAAGTTCCGAGTTGGGATTGGGATTGGAACTAGAGGTGGAAGTGGATTGTTGGACCGTTGGACTGTGCACCACGGTGCTGTTGCTGTGTTCGCTGGAGCTGCTCGTGCTGTTGCAAGCGGCCGTCGAATGCTCCGAGTTGTCATCATCATCCGGCGGCAAAGGACTCTGTCTGCCACAAATATCCATATTCCCATTCTCAGCCAGCGACAACTTGCCATTTGAGTTGAAGTTGATGCCACCATTCGTCTTGCCATTCATGTTGTAATCGGAGTGGGATAAACGGACCATGGCAGGAGCACAATGATCGACCACATCGGATCCTAAATCTGTGGAGGACTCGACAGTAACTGAAGTCGGACGGAAGTCGCTATCCAATAAACTCTTGCTCAGCACATGCAAATCATCGGTGAGAGGTGACAACAACTTGTTGGCCGTCTCAATTTCACGTATTTGCCTCAGATATTGATACCCATTATCTTGGGCCACTGCCGGCTTCTTGCGGCTCCCAACACTTGAGATACTTAGGCCAAGTTGTTGCTGTTGTTGTTGTGCTGTTGTTGCTGTTGTGGCAGCAGCAGCAACAGTTGCTGTTGTTGTTGCTACTGTTGCTGTTGTTGAACTACTTGAGTTGTTGCTCTTTTTGGTCTTAAATGCTGAGATGACAGAGTTCATTTTGATTTGATTGTTTTAAGTTGAGTTCAGTTGAGATTGAAGAATGTAGAATGGAGAGAGTCTTCTATCGATAGAGAGTCTTTCTTTTATTTTAGATCTTTGATTTAATTGCAGTTCCTTTTTCCAGCTGCTGCTGTTGTTTCTCTTCTTCTTGTTGCTCTTGACTCATTTTGTGAATATGTGAATGCTCTTGCTCTACATTTGAGTCATTCACTTGCTGTTCAGGTTCACTGCAAATAGACAAGCAAAAAAAATATGAATTGGTGTCAATTAGTAATTTATAATCAATTGTGGGCACACAAAAATTGAGGTATTTAGGCGTACAAACAACTTGACTTGAAATTGAGCTGTTTTTTCCCCTACTTTTCCTACTTTACTTCCCTGCAAACTACCCCTGAGTCATGCTTTGTTTGTCTTGAATTTCCATAATGAGAGGACTCCCCTCAATCTTCCCCTCATTAAGGACTGGCGCCTTTGGCCCATAAAAACTGGCTGACAACTGAAGTGTCCTTGAAAACAACAAACTGCGTACACTCAGAAAAAAAAATTAAGATTTCCGTACTTATACAGGAGATATTCAAGTACAAACTATCTTAAAAGCTGTCCAAGTTCGGAATTTCCAAAAGTGAGAAAGATTATCTTATTTCAATCGGTTTTCGCAAGTCCGGAAATCTTAAAATGAGATTTTTCTGGCAAAAGTTTTGGGATTAACTCCAGATTGAAACCTACTAGTTTAAGTACACAAAAATCTTGATTTAATCCCAAAATGTACTTGTTCCTAGTACAAAACATTGTCATATTTAATTTAATTTCCATCTTGAATAAAATTATTTTAAGTACAAAATAATCTTAAACTAATTTAGTATAAAAAACTCTTGTTTTTATATTTGGTTTGGTCTTAAATATTTTGACTAAGTTTGATTAAAATCGGACTATTATATCATATAAATTTAAGATCAATTCATACTTAATTTAAGATTTTTAGAACACAGCAATTAGTTTAAGTGCAGTCGTACCTAATTTTAGGATGGCATATTTTTCTGAGTGTACATGGCTTCAAATATTTAGACCCGACCAGTAACAAACCCTCTTCCCACTTCCTCTTCCCCTCTATCCTCCCCCTGTATTAATTCTTAGCTAGTCTCTGTTATATTTTCCTTGCTTTTCTATTTATTTATTTGGTTTTTGTGAGCAAAAAAAAAAAAAATAAATAAATCTCTGGCACATGACCAAATGCAAATCAATGACGGCAAATTTATATAAATAAATCTCGTTCGTATGAAATTTAGACGGTCAAGTGGCCCTGAAAACATATTAAGACGTAGTCCACCGTCTATGTATTCCAATGTGTGAAATATATTAAATATATGTACACATATGTACAACAACTTAAACTATGTACATATACAGTTGACTTCGTACATAACGAACTGACAATAGAACAATCTTTTCACATTGGTTGAAATCAATTAAAGCTGTTAAATTGATAACAATGTTGGAAAATCGAAGCTGATGCTAAAATCGTTGGAAATTAGGGAGACTTTTATTAATCAGAGTTAAGAAATTGAATGATATTGTCAGCAAAATAATTTATATTTTAACTAACAATAGATAAAATTACTAGAGAAACTAACTTTAAATCGATTAAATGGTAGTTTTAATCGAAAAACAATCGAAATATCGTAATTAAGTCAAAGCACATCCAAAAATCTAACGACTTTGATAATAAAGGATATTGATACAAAAGTAGCATAGATATGCATATTTATCGATTATTTATTGATAATATGACTTAAGTAAACTAGCTTAAAAGTTCTTTAATACTAATTTTAAATAAAACTAAAACTTCAAATGGTTTTAAAATTAAGTAGAATAAATTAAATCAGAGCTATTAATCTAACAGCATTAATACTAAATTAAAATAGGGTTTAAAAATGATATTAAAATATTAAATATTTTACCAGTTATGAATTAATATTTATTATAATACAATTTAATTTGTAATTTTGCAATTTAATTCTAATATTGTATTTGAAATTTAATTACTTATTTTTCCCTTCTGTCGAATAATCAGCTTTATTTCTACGCTTTTTCCATACATACATATATTAAAATGGTGTTCACCATATGGCATGTTTACTGTATATAGCATGCATATTGACTTAGCTAACGACCCACTCAATAATGCAAAATTCGTCATCGTTTTCTGCAGAATTTACTCGTTCAAAAAAATCAAAATGTCAATACGTTCAATGATCAAACATTTTTTTCAAGGCACAGGGCCAATGCACTATGATGGGTATTACGAATACCTGGTATAGGAATGAATATAACACAGCGCCTTGACCCAATTCCCTTATAGTTTAAACTATCGATTTGTGTCAACGAACAAAAAGAAAAAAAGGGGCGAAAATAAATAAACAATAAGATAGAAACGTGAGAAAGTCGACAACTTGCGATTAGGTTAAACAGTCGTAAAATTTGTCTTTTAAATGTCCAAACATTCTCAGTTGTTTCTCCTTCTCTCACTCCCCCTCTCTCTCTTTCTCTCTGTGAGTCAACACGAGTCGCACCTTGTCCCCGTTTTTCTCTCAGTATTTACGAGCTGCTGGGTTGACCCCAATTATGCATCCCTCCTCTATTCCTCCCCTCTTTTTTACAACCCCTGACATTCATTCATTGCAATCTCACAGCCAGCGTGACCGAATATGGTATTTTATATACTTTTTGGTATTCTATAAGCTCGGATTTTGCTCAAAAGTATTTTAATGGTATATTGGTATTTCGTAGCATTTTCTTAGATTTTATGGTATTATATGGTATTTTCGGTTTGGTCACACTCTCTCTTTTTCTTGAATCGAATTAAGTCTTAATTTTGTGATCATGAGTAATAAACAAAAATATATAGAGCTGAGTGGGAGACTATGCCGGAGAATCAAAAATGGCTGGGCAGGAGCGCAAATATGATGGATGCGCACTGCAAAGCGTGCCAGACGGACATCTTAAGTAGGCTGGCGTCAATTAAGCAGCACGCGGCTACCCAAAAACATAAAGACAACATGAAGTACTTCTGTGGAAAATCAAAGGTGAGTTCTTTATATGCTTTTAAATTATATGTAAATAATAACTATTCTTTTTTAAGATTCAATCGTTTTTTAAAGAATCGGATAGCACTCTAGCTGCCTCTATCAAAAAGGCAGAAATTATGTTTGCTGCAGTGATTGCTGAGCACAACATACCAATGAGAGCAATGGACCATATTAGCGATGTGGTTAAGCATGCGTTTCCCGATAGTGCCATTGCGCAAGGGTTTAACAGCAAACGTACCAAAACAGCTTCGCTTATGTACAATGTACTGGCACCTGTGATGAAGGAGCAACTGATCTCTAGCATGGAACGGTGCGTTTCTGCAGCGGGAAGGCCTGTGTTCTCCATAATCATTGATGAATCGACTGATGTTTCATGTTACAAAGGTCTTGGCGTGTGCTGTTATGTATTTCGACGATGTATTGCGATGTATTTGCTATGGTATTTATAGTGGTATTTTGAAAAATATGAAATAGTATTTTATAGTATATTTTTGAGACCAAATTGGTATTTCTCGTTTGGTCCGGCGCGGTCACGCTGCTCACAGCCTCAATCTAAACACAATCTGCATGTGCCAAATAATTTTCCCCCCTTTGGCTAGTAAAAAGTGGGCGTATTGTTTTTGTTCTTGTTTATCCAACATGTGACATTGTTTTTGGCATACTCTATAAAAACCCAAAGCGAACTTAATTCGACACTTAAAAATAGTTCAAGTTAAGAGGAAATTAAATAGAAATACAATTTCAACACAATTCAGATGATTCAGAATTTCTCTAGATTGTAGTAAATTTAACTATGACATAGTTTGCCAAAATCACATTTATCTGCTGCCAAAGTCAATCAACTTGGCTTTAATTTTGAAGGTCAAGATACCAAAGTGAAAGGCTCTAAACCGGTTCAAAGTCTACACAAACTCCAGAGACAAAGTCACACGATATATAAAAATAAATAAATAAAAATAAATAATACAAATTGTTAGTTGTGATTAGAATTGAAAGCAGTCTTTGTTTATATTAAAAATAAAAATAAAGTGAAAAATTCCTGAGCTTTTTAATTGATATAGAAATCGACTTCCAATTTGAATTGAGAAATTAGCCATATTTATATAAAAAAATAAGTGAAGAATTCCTCTGCTTTATAATTGCTATAGAAATATAATTCTAATTTGATTTTATATTAAAAAAAAAAAATAAGTGAAGAATTCCTCTGCTTTATAATTGATATAGAAATCGGATTTCAATTTGAATTTAGATATTACTCATGCAGTCTTATCTTTATCTTCCGGGTAAGAGCACTTTAAATAAAAGAAAGCTTTGTCTTTAATTTGATTTTAATAAAAATGATGATTTCATCAGATGAAAACAGGCGCATTATTATTTTAAAAATAAATTAACTTTGACATAATGATGTTGATTGGATTATACAGACGTCAAACACTTTTTAAATATATATAAATATGGTAAATAAATATACGTACGTTTTTTAAAATTTTTAAAAATATTTTAATGAAGTGTTTATTATATTAGTCAAAAATTTAAAGATGATTTCTCGTTTTCGCACCAGACAAATGTTCTCTTTGTCGTATTTATTTATTTATACACAACTAAGTTAAGAGTTAAAAAAATAAAAATTATATTAAAATTAAACAATTAAATTAATATTAAATATAAATTAAAAACTGAAACTAAAAAAATGTCAAGTCCGGGACAGAAATAAATATAATAAGACTTAACATATTTGTCGTTTCAGTTTTTAATTTAAATTTATTAATATTATAATTGTCAACTTTTAAGATAATTTTATTTAATATTTATTTTAACTTTTTTAACACTTAATTTTCCATTTACCGATTGTTCTTAGTCGTGAATAAATAAATAATTGCATGTTTTGAGTATATATATTTATTTTTCTTTTATACTATACATAATGAGAAAAGCAGCAGCAACTGTTGCTAGTTAGTTAATCAGATTAGCAATTAAACGCACTGCACACATAGCATGACTAATTAAATAATCCCTAACTAGACATATTATATTATATGTAGTATATATATATACACTATGTGCCAACCTCACTTGCCAACTCAATGACCTAATCAAAGAAAGTCAAATAGTTGTTATTGTTGTTGTTGTTGTTGTTTGGGTTGCCAACCCAAAGATAAACACAGCGACGCTATTATCATAAAAACACACACACGAAAAAAAAGAAGAGAAAAGTATAAAAAATAGTAAAAGGCTCCTCTCGTTAAAAATAGCACATCAAAATGGAATTAACATTGAGACCGGGAGGCGGTTTATTGTTGTTGTTGTTTTATCGAGTCAAACGACAACAAAAACAATAACAATAACATTCCAGAGGGGTCAAAAGCAGCTGCCTTCAATTAATTTAAGTGCAAAATTTTTCATTTCCCAAAATAACAAGCACATGGCGTGCGGCGTTACGAGGCGGGCCTTGAAAAATATGTAGTTGCAACAACTACAACTACAACTACAAAAAAAAAGGCGCCCCAAAAAATGTTGACCCCTATGCTCATCGTCTGGAGTCGACGTCACTACAACTGACCATGTTTTTTTTTTTATCGCCACCACGTGCGAAAGTTAAGATACAATCCGTACATCTGTCCGTAGGGCCGCACCTTCAATTTGGCACGCCAACATTCCGGTTTCCCGAAATAACAACAGGCAATAAAATATATTAAATTCTTTTCTTTTTTTGGGACGATGAACGATAACAATCGATGCGATAACAATTAAAATTTATGTAACATTTCACATTCCATTTTGATTTTCACACAGCAATCATAATTCATTCACAATCAGCGCACGCTTGGAAAATTATGATGAATTTTACGACCTTTTTTTCTGGTCTTCTCCTGCTCATTTTATTTAAATTTTTTCTCCACTTATTTGTTAATAATATAAGTCAATGATAAGCCATAATTTCTAATCGCTTTTCGGTGGCAAGTCTTATCTAAATCTGTTAATGGACTTTTCATCATTTCTGACTAAGCAGCAGAGTTTGCACTTGAGAGTCTCAAGTCCCATGGGCTTGGGCGTGGGAAGGTTGCTCCCATATATACATATAGTATATTTGTATGTCTACATATGGTTTTTATGACTCTTCGGCAAGTGTAATCCGATCGGGGGCACAAACAATAATTGCATGTGATATACGTGATAACTTGACTCATGTTCTCATATCTTTCCCTCTTTTTTTGTTCCCCATTCGCCTTTTCGTCTCGTATTTCTCTGGATAAGCGTGTCCTTCAAGGGTCAACTTACAACTTAGCATAAAGCAACAAACACTTGATCTACAGTTTGCATATATAGCACTACAAGTGCTTTGAGATGCAGTTTAACGATATCCTATCAGAATTTCGACAAATAATACTAAGAAATACCAAAATCTGAAGATATAAAATTAAGGAATAATGACACCAGGAAATTAAAATTAGAAAAACTAAAATTCGATAGGCTAAAGTTATACAAAGTCTAAATGAAACTAATTTTATTTATTTAAAAATTGAAAGATTTCTATTTCAATTTTCTTATTTTTATATTTTGAGAGGCAGAAATTATGAAAAATCTCAATAAAACTATTTTTATATGTTTAAATTTAAATTTCCTAATTGTTGTACCCTGAATGTTTTTCTTAGTGGCATTGTTTAATTTATGCAGATAAAAAGATATATTTATCATTTTATTTAATTATTCAGTATTAAATTAAAACGTTCGTATTTTTTTAAATATTTATTAATTTTTAAACTGTTTATTTGTTTATTTACTTGTATCAATTGAGAATTCTAAGCGTTTTTCTGTTTCTATCACATTTGAACAATACAAATACACAATCTTAGCTTCAATTGTAGATTAGAATGTCAAATTTGAAGCTTCCTTTAATCCGAGATACTTTTGAATTGTGCTTGACTTACAAGAGTCTTACCAAAAGGTATAATTTTGTGGATTTGCTTTGCTTCTTCTTCTTTCGGTCTGTCTGGTTCCCTTGTATTGTCTAGTAATTACAACATGTTCATTAAGTCGTCTTGGTCGAGCGTAGAGCTGTTGACTAACCTAAACCAAGGTCACTTTTAAATTGTAAGTTTGTTGTTGAATTTCGTTGGTCGCTCGTCCGACAATTGAGCAACAAGTGCGACAACGACATTCAGAGATACACGATGCTATAAAGCAATTTAAATATATATATATAGATTTCTCTTTTAAATGATTGCCGATGAACTTGAGCCAAATTAATGTCAGCAAAGTTCAATAACAAAATAACTAACTAAATAGTTTCAGTTGCTCTGTTTGAAATTCCAATTAAAATCTAAATAGGTTTTTGCGAGTCGAATCTATCTAGATCTTGCCAAATTTATGTTATGTATCTCAAGTCTAGAGTCAGCGAACTCTGTCCAACAAAATTCAGTTTACTTGTCCAGTAAAAAAAAACAGGAAAAGAAATAAAAGTTGACTCATGGAAAAAAAAAAAAAGACAGCCTGGGACATTCCCAAATGGAAATCTAAACATGTAGCTTGTCAGGCGTAGCCAGCAATCAATCAAAAGCCACCAAAAGTCGAAACAAAATAAAAATAAAAACAACAACGACAACGACAGCGACAAAAACAAAACAAGTTTTCTTTTTTATTATTTTTTTTTTTTTTTTTTTGATTTCGTGCTGTTGCGGCCAACAAAAACAATTCGTTTTGGGCCAGCAGTCTGATGGACATGGCCAAAACAGACAGACAGACGAAGAGGGAGACAGTTGTTGTTCTTGTTGTTGCAGTTGACCTTACAACATGCAGCGTGGTTGCATGCCTCGTTGCGTGGCAATACACAAATATACACTGATAAAAACAAGGTTCTAAAATCAACAGTTTACTCTCACAACTAAGAATTTGGGTCTAAAAAATATAAAAACATAAAGTTCTTAAAGTTAGAAAACATATCTTGACTTTGAGAACATTTCAAATAAGACCAAGTTTTTATTTATAGACCAAACAGTTTGAAATACTCAAGACAACAATATAATATCTTTATCTTTAAATATAAATATTACTTTTAACCCATATTTTTTAACTTTCTAAATAAAAAGCAAAAATAATAATTATATTTTAGTTTTTATCTAAAAATCATATCTTTTAAACCTTAAATATCCTTAACATACGTCTTTAAAGGAAGTGTGATGTATCACCTGAAAGGTATTGATACACTACTGGTTTGAAAACATATTCATATTCAATTCTTATAATAAAAATTGAAAAATCATTTGTATTTTTAATTTTTATTTTAAAAATTAAAAAACAATTTTAATTTTCTAATTTTTATTTTAAAAACTATAATCTATACGGTCCCTGATTTTGATGTCATATAAATTTTTTCCTGGTTTGGTGTTTTTTATTTTAATATATTTTATGAAATAAATAAGGAAAAAATGTTCCTGATTTTAGAAGTTGCTCTTTTTTTCAGTGCATAAATAACAGAACACACTGAAATCTGAGATAGGGAAAGAGTGAGAGGGAGAAGCCAAGCGAATCCCTGTAAAATTTATATGAGAAAACTGTAAGAATTAATTTGGCCTGCAATTTGTTTTCTCTTTTTTTACCTCAGTGAACGGAAGTTGTCGTCACACACACACACACACACACACAACTTGATCAACTACTAGTTGAGGATGCTTCCTAAATGATATTAAAATTCTATCAGCACCAACTCCTTCTAACTACCCCAACAAAAGCAAATTCAACTCAGCTGAACTGAAGCAAACTAGCGAAGCAAATGAATATTATTACAAAATGATTATGTTGTATGGACTTCCTGTTGCGGCAAGCGTCTGTCTACTTATTGTAGCCACTGTTCTCGTCATGATTTTGTTGTATTATCTGTATATATGTATATGGAAGCTTCCCGTTCTACGTTGATGGCATCAGTTGATGGACTGACTCGACCTGTCCGGGAGCTTCCTTCTCTTTAGTTATTCAAGTCATGCTTCGCCATTGTTATTTATTTCTTTTTTTTTGTTCGTTTTATCAAGGCAAGTTTCAGTTTAGTTACCTCAATGATTTGACAGGTTTGTGAGACTGAAATACAACTGTTGATTGGACTTTTAGTTTAGTTCCGAATGCCTAGCGGCATCTCTTATTTCTCTCTTCCTCTATATATATCTCTCTCTCTCTATTTCCCTCTTTTTGAAGCGTATTTCAATTTCCGTTAGCTCAATATATACTTTAATATTCTCAAGAGTATTGTAAAATTCTATATTTAACTCAATTGCCCACATATGAGAAAACTTTAGTTATAAGAAAAGGTTTCAAAAAAGCACCGCTGGCAAAGACAACTTAAAAGTTTGGCTCACAACTTTTGGCCAAATAATAAAAAAGCTTAAGAGAGAGAGGAAGAAAATAGAGATGGGCACGGACATTTTCGGGCTTCGTGTCCCGCGGGCCTCTTCAAAAAATTCACGGGCTTCGTGTCTAAAAATCGCAAACGGACTTTTTTTCGTTCGGTCCCTGGCCTCAGCTAAAAGCCCGAAGTCCGGCAGGTCCGAAAAAAATCTTTCTGTATAATGGACACTTAATATCAAAGAAATGCGTGTCCTTACGATAAGTATCGATATGTTTAAAATTGACTCTTCAAAAATAAAATTTTGATTGATTTAATTAAAAAAAAAAGTAAAAAAAATCATTAAATAATATTTTTTTATATAATAATTTCGGGCCGGGCTCGGGTCGGACCGGTCTTTTTGTAAATTTGTCCGGGCCGGGCTTAAAAAATTTTTTTCGGGCCCGTGCCCATCTTTAAAAGAAAGAGAGCAACCCCTAGAGAATTTCAATATACATTTTGTATGCGCGGTATGCACTTCTAACAAAAGCAACAATCGCAACAAAATCAACATTTATTAAATAAATATTTCTTCAAAAGTTATTGTTTTCTCTTTTCCCATTTTGCTTATGCAAATGAAAGCGCCGGAAAATGTATGTGAGACATAGACAAAGATGGGAACTTCCTGTATGGGAAGGAGGAGCTGGAAGAGGAAGTGTGTAGACAACTTGTAGGTACATAACAAAAGAACACTGTAAATTGTTATACAAAGAATGACTAAAAATATATAAAATATTTACTTGAAAGTTAAAGATAAGCATGAGAAGAAGAGACCCTGTATATAACATGAGGTTTGCATAAAAAGCCAAACAATAACAGCTTGTCCCTGTCTGGTAACACAAAGATAAAACCCCCTTTTTTGCCCTCCTTATTTTACAATTCCCTCGGTGGGGAATGAAATCAGCAGAGCGCACCGATGCCTGTAATTTTATGTCTGGACGTGCCACACGGCATTTTTGGGCAGCCTGCCAAACTAGAAGGGGGAAGAGGGAAGGCATCCACATAATAAATGGCCAAAAACTGAATGCAGCTGCAACAGGAAGTTAAAATACTATTAAAAATTGTGAAAAACGATAGGCGACAACAATATATACAAATGTAATTATAATTTATTACCACTTCATTGATGGAGAAAGCCCAGTGAAAAATCCATTCATTTCAATAGAGAAAATATAAATAAAAGTTAGAAAAGTGCACTCCATCATTTCATTTCAAACTGTTTGTCTGTCTTGTCTTATCGGGTAGCCTCAATTAAATTATTTGCAGTGCTTTTTTTCGTTTGGTTTCATGTTGCCCAGGTGTGCCACACCTTTATTATCTGCAGCTTCAACTTCAACTGCTGCTGCATGCACCTCTCCAGCTAACATAGCTCTCTTTTTTTATTTTAGTTCCCAGCACTTGGCTACAGCTGCGATTTGCGCAACTTTCGGTGCCACACAGCTGCGAAATTGTCTGATATTATTTTTTTGTTCATTTTCCTATTTTTTGGGACTGTGAAGTGCTCGTTATCTGCACTGTTTGTCATGCTTAAGCTTTGTGCAGAATCTCTATAAACACAAAATTTAAACTTAAGTTCAACGATCCGTAGATACCCTGTATTAACTTTAATTTATATAAATTTATTGTTTAACGTCAATTAAAAGTAGTTGACAAATATGTATCTTAAATTAAAAAAATATCACAAGTGACAATTTTAAATAAACAGCTAAATTAAATATCGAAAACTGAAAGAAAACCAAAGTTTGTAAAGTTTTTATGTTTGTAATTACTTTCTACCTCAGGGAAATAATTAAATGTACATTTACATTTTTATTATTAGTTTCTTAATGTAATTTCAAATTGTTATTAGTCTACTAAATATTCTTGCCAAAATATTTGATCAATTAAGAAAAGTATAACAATATTTTCTATAAAATAATGTTGTACCTATTTAATTATCTTAAACATGGCCATATTTTTAATTTTGACTATTTACACGGTATATAATGCTACCTCCTAATATTGTCAAATGTCGAATTTTTATTAGTATACTAAATTTTCTTGCTAAAATTGTTGATCAATAAAGAAAAGTATAAAAACATTTTCCATTATCCATAAAATAAATGTTGTACTTATTTTTTGAAGCATTAACATGCTCATGTCTACTTATAGGGTATATAATGCTATCTACTAGCATTCTCGAATCCCGAATATTTATTAGTATACTTAATTTTGTAGTTAAAAGTGTTGATCAATGAAGAAAACTATAAAAATATTATCCATTTAATTTAATTTTTTTACTTTCTTCAGCTTGAACATGCCCATCTTTGCCTTGTGTCTATTTACAGGGTATATAATGCTACCTCCTAACATTCTTGCCTGCCGAAAAGTGCTCAACAACGCAATCAGCAAAGGCAGCAGCAGCATCAGGTCATGTTATCAGCACAGTGCAAACACGGGCACAGTGCCTGACAAAAGCATGCACCCACAAGCTGCTTTGGCATGCCAAAGTGGCAACGAACTCGACGACAGCAAAATAAACGTAAAAGCAAAAGCAAAAAATAAAACTAAACTCAATTTTTGCTTGAGCTGCGACTTCGACTTCGAGTACGAAATTTAATTTGTATGCAACTAATGAACTGTAAATTTTCAATTGCAGCTGCAGCTGCATAATCACTAATCACTGAGCGCATTATGAGTGCCGAGTGCCGAGCACTGAGAACTGAGCAACGAGTACCCGTTGTGGAGAAACGAATACCCGACAAGACGTGTCAACGATTGGGGCAAGGCCAGAACGGCCGCATTCTCAGCATACTTCTAGTGTTCGACATTAAAAAAAACATGAAAATATATGCTTAAATAATAATGATAGACTACGAAACACCCTATAAACAGTTCAACAAAATGTATTATTTAATAAACGAATATTTTCTTTGTTAAACTAAAGTATGTAGATACTTTTGGTATCAGTAAAGATATTCTATCTTTATTTGTAGTAAATGTATCTACAAATAAATAATAAATAATAAGTGTATCTACAAATAAAAAATAACTAATTAATGTATCTACAAATAAATAATAAAAGTTTCTACTAATAAATGTATCTAAAAAATAATAATTAATGTATCTACAAATAAAAAAATTGTATCTACAAATAAAAAAATTGTATCTACAAATAAAAAAAAATTGTATCTACAAATAAAAAAAATTGTATCTACAAATAAAAAAAATTGTATCTACAAATAAATTATAATTAATAAATGTATCTACAAAAACAAAATAAATAATAAATGTATCTACAAATTAATAATTTATGTATCTACAAATAAATAATAAATGTATCTACAAATAAAAAATAAATGTATCTTCAAAAAATAATAATTGTATCTACAAATAAACGTATCTATAACATTGCACAACTATTTGCGATTTGTATGGTACATAATTAAAAATAAATGTTACATATGTACAATAATATAAAAACTAAAGTTTAACGATTATTTTGAAATTTTGATATAAAAACTGATAATAATTGTTATTACTTAATAACTAAATTCCATTTTTATTATACTAGTATTTCTAAGTAATGACTTTTATTTCCTAATTGTATGAAATTTCTTAGTAATAACAATTTTCCAATTTTTATTAGATTTTTATGTAATATAATAATCTGAAAAATTAATTACTACATTATAATTTATATTTTAAAATTTATATCGTTAAGGA
This sequence comes from Drosophila kuntzei, assembly GCA_035042165.1. Lineage (NCBI taxonomy): Eukaryota > Metazoa > Arthropoda > Insecta > Diptera > Drosophilidae > Drosophila > Drosophila kuntzei. Next base: position 4,072,012 of record JAWNLU010001584.1, on the reverse strand, counting down.
TTTCTGATAAAAATAAAACAAATTTCATTAAAAAGTCAAAAAAAAAACCAGACTGCAACTCGCAACAAATATTTACAGGGTATCAGCAAATAGAGAAACTGCTGAAATATATGGGGAGAAGGGGAAGCAGAGCGTTGCAGTGCGAGTTGCAGATGCTGCACTAATTTTTTGAAATTTTCTTTTGCCATGCCAGCAACAACAACAACAACAAGCCACAACAATAAAAAAAAGTTGTTGCAGAACAAACTCTACACTGCAATAAATTAGAAAATTCTTCGAGTCTGCTGACGATGCTAAAGCTGATGATGATACTTATCATCATGATAATAATTATGATGCTGAGACTGATGATGATGATTCGAGTAGGCAGCACAATAATTTTATGCTCTGCAGCATTTGCACATGCCCCACGCTGTTGCAAGTCCACAAACACAAATGATTATTTCATGTTCTACATAAGTTCGACTTGAAAAAAGAGTAAAACATGCAGCTGGCGCGGATCTGTCCACGTTGATGATGCACTCACTCATAATAAGTTACAAATGCTCCCCGCATCTTGTTCCATAATCCCACATACATATGTTACTGCTCCGACATCGTCATCATCATCTTCAGCTTCATCTCTATCATCATTATCATTATTATATGCATATGCATATGCATGCTCTCATATTTATCTGGCACAAGTTCTTCTAGGGTTTCAGACTTTTCCTCTTAGTTTTTTTCTCCCATTTTCATTTGCCCACTTTATGAAATTTATGCCATTAACTGGGACATGCTATAGAGTTCTCTAAAGTTCTCTAGAGTTCTCTGTTTCTCATCTTAACTCATTTCATACTTGTGACTCTAATTGGTCACTCACATTCATTCATTTTACTGACTAGAGTCTTATTTTTTTTTGATGCCATTTCAAATCCCACACAGCGTGGGCTGCACTTTTGGTTTGTCATCATCATCATCGTAGTTATCGTCGTCATCATCATCAGCATCATCAGTTGCTGCTGCTGTTGCGGCCTTTTATGGCCACAAGTGGCAGGCAACAGTTGAATGCTAAATTGCTTTTGATTGTTCTTAAATACTTTAGTTGAGTATACGAAAAATGTCTGCCTCCAATGGAATGTGTTTTTACTTGGCCTTTTCAATGCAAACAACGTTTACAAAACAGGGCTTGAATTCGTAAAAAAAACGAGCAACTTTATTGCACTGCAAAACTTGTTAATTTGACTTTAACATAGCACTGTTAACTATTTTTAAGTAGCGTAATTAATATTATATGTATGTATATTAGTATTTAAACATTTTGACAAGCTGTCAGCTTATGTTACTTAATATAAATATAACATTTTATGTTAATATGCTATATTTCAACACAAAATCATGTTAATGTAACGCTAACATAGCACTGTTAACTATTTATAAATTAGTGCCGTTTAAGCTGCGCTGTGGACAGTTTTACATATGAGTTTTTAAGCTTTTTGACAAGCTGTCAGCTTATTACATAGCAAATAAAACTTTTTTTTTTAATACGCTGCACCGAAACCTGTTAATGTGACGTTAACATAGCGCTGTTAAGCGCTCATAATACTTATTGACTTATTTATTCAGTGATATAATTATAATTATTGATAATTTTCCTTATTTTATATTAATATTTTTAAAATGTAAGCTCATTTAATAAGCAAACATGTTAATGTGACGTTAACATAGCACAGTTAACAGTATTTCCTAATACTTCTGCTGCTGTTTACATGCTTATTGCTAATTTTAACTATTGTTACCATAATTTTAAATTAATAAAAGAAACTTTAGTAAGATAAATAAGTAAGATAATGTAATAAGAAACATAATTATTATGTTAATGTGACGTTAAAATAGCGCTGTTAACAGTATTTCCTAATACTTCTGCTGCTATTTACATGCTTATTGCTAATTTTAACTCCTATTACCATAATTTTAAATTAATAAATGAAATATCAGCTAGATAAATAAATCAGATAATATAATGAAACACTTATTATGTTAAAGTGACGCTAACATAGCACCGTTAACAGGCCGCGCTGTTAATATAATATTTCTAACATCTCATATTGATCATTCTTTCAACAATTTTAAATTAGTATAAGAGCTATTAGCACATTACATATGCAAACATGATTAAGTGACGTTAACATAACTTAACTCGTTTGCATTCTGTCAACTGCAAATTTGGTACTAAATATTTAATTTGCGTCTGTATACAAACCACATACATATGTATGTATATTTGTGTGTTTAACAATTTTGAAACTGTCAGTCAGTCAAGCAGAATGATGGGACAGAGTTACAAACCACAAAAGTTGTCACATACCATAAAAAAAGAATAAACAATAAAAAACAGAGCAAAACAATTGCAGATACCCGGGGCAGCAAACAAAAACCGTCATATGCATGCGATTAATTTAAATAATTGAAAGCAACACGCAGCGACACGTTCGTACTGCAGATACAGATACAGATACATATGTATCTGTATGTATATGTACTATAGAAATAAACTTCATCTAAATTAATAAATTCGCATTCGTTAAAAGGCGTATCTGGCCAGACCAGATGATGCTGTAGAAAATTGCGATGCGCAGCGCCCCAATTTGCACAGTGCGCGCTGAGCTGGGCGTGGCCGACACACACACACACATCAACACACACAAAGAGAAACAGACAAATATAAATGGCAGAAAATGTGAAACAATTCTGAAAAGCAGCTTAAATAAATGGGGAGTGTAAAGTTGATATATAAAGTGTGCCATAAAATGCAAAAAGACAAAAAGATATGCCAAACATTCCTCTCTTTCCCTCTCTCTCTCTCTCTCTGTGCTTTATAGCTGGCTTTTACTGTACTGAGCTAAAGGAACCATGGGGATTAAAAGTTGATACTTTTTGTTTTGGGTGGTGAGCAAAGCTGGTAATGTGGCTGCATTTATCTGCATTTATTTTATGGCTAAAAACAATAGACGATTTGTGTGTTCATATTGAACAACTGTATATTACACACACACAGATACACACACACAACAATGCAAAAAATATGCGACCCAGCGGCACAAATATTTTTCAACACTTTCACACCGTGTGTTAGGTCACAAAATAAACAAAAGCTGATACAGTTTCGAATATGCAAATTTAGTGAGTGAACAAATGAATGAATGAATGAGTGAGTGAATAAATGAATGAGCGAATGAATGCCAAAGCAGCTGAAATTTACACAACAATTTCAAGCGCAAAATGGCAACGGATATGAAGTCACCAAAAGTCGCAACTTGCAACCAGCTTGAGTCTCCAAGAGTTGCAAACAGTTGCACAGTTAGAAAGAGAGAGAGTGTGTGTAAAAGAGAGATGCAGACAGCATCCGCAATTCTCTTTCAATTGGCTTTCGCCAGCGACGAAAACGACGAAAATGGAAAACTATGCGAATACATTTAACTCGTGGCAAGTCAGCAACTTGCAACTTGCAACTGGCAACTTGCAACAAACAAATCTGGTTTCGACATACGATTGCAATTTGAAACTTTTATCACCTGCAACAGAAAACAGGTGAAAATTGCCAGCAAATTTGCAAAGAAAAAATAACTTTAGACTGCGCAGTTTGTATCTTAAAGTTTAGAATCTGTGTGTGTGTATCTGCAGCTTTAACTGTAACTGCAGCTGTATCTGTAGCGAGTCAATCCATAAATGTATCTGATTACCATATAAAGACAATCCCAAGAGACATTTGATTAATTCAAACAAATTTCGTTGTAACTTTTGCATCTTTTTTTACGTTTGCGGTTGATAGACGACCGCAAAAGCAAACTCAAATAATCATAAAGGAAAAAAAATAGTTATCGGGTGCAAAAGATACATAAGATACGCAGCTAGAGATACATGTGCAAAAAAAACTCAAAGATAGACGCGATGCGATGCGAAATTCTACGTAACACGTAGTCTCGTTGTATAATATGAAGGTCAACTAGAGAAACAAGATGGAGACGGAGAGGGAGAGGAATTGGAGAACTGGTACTCAAGTAGAAAGAAAAAATATAAAAATGAAATCAAGTTGAATAACTTTTCAATAGCAACAAAACACGAACCGAACAAGGGCTGAATTCGCTTCAATGATTGGGGAAATGGGAAACACTTGGGATTGGGAATTATTCAGTATTGCATTGTGTGTTAATTGTTGTGCTTAAAATTAATCTCTTCATTACCATTCACCGTTATCATAGTTGTTTTTCCCAAGTATCTTCAAGCATAATTGTACTAAAGTGTTTAGATTAATTTTGCTATTATTCTCTCGCGTATCTAAACGGTGCTTAGCAAATAACTGATATCGCAATTACGGCAAGTGGCGAGTCATGTTTTGAATTAGCTAACGATAGATGCACCTGGCAATCTTATCGTTATACTTTGTTCCTTAGATATATTAACTAAGATTACGGTCAACTATTTTGCATTTTCAGCAACAGATACTTTCAACTGCAAGTATCTGACCAGTTCACAGTTCCAATTGGCTGCAAGGTGAGCTACAATTACTTCAACCGAAATGGGATCACTTTTGGCCAGCTCATTGATCAAGATTTACACTCAAAGTCTTAAAAAGTCTCGATACAACTATATATATAAGTAATTAAATCACACACTCCATCTAAGCTTAAGATACATTGCCAAAACGAACATTAAGTATTTTTCCATTCATCTATTGACTTTTATTAAGTGTTTCCCTCGCTCTTGAGACTATTTTACTGCAGAAACTTGGTATAGATACATCTAAGTAGTATATCAAGCAGTTTATAAAGATAAAAATGATTACAAAGTTTGTTTTTAGACATATTTCTATGAAAAGATACATCTTATGATTGTTGGTTATTTAATTATGCAGTTCAAGTTATAAAAGTCATGTCATAAATGTAATTAAGTAGTTGAATTACTCGATCTAAGCTTAATATAAAGTATCTTTTAATCAATCTATTGATTTATAAAGTGTTTCTTTCGTCCTTGAGACTGTTTATGCTGCAGAAACTTGTTATAGATACGTTTAGCTCGTATATCAAACAATTCTGCAAGACATTTTATGAAAAAGATACATCTTATGATTGTTGGACATTTAATTATGTAGTTCAAGTTATAAAAGTCACTATAAAATGTATTTAAGTAGTTAAATTACTCAATCTAACCTTAAGATACTTTGCCATAACGAATGCTTGAGTTAATATAAAGTATCTTTTAATCAATCTTTTGATTTCATAAAGTCCTTGAGGTTATTTGTGCTGCATAAACTGGTTATAATTACGTTTAGCTCATATATCAAACAATTCTGCAAGATATTTTATGAAAAAGATAAATTTTTTGCCTGTCTACATTCAATTATGCGCCATCTAAATTCTCTAAATTATTGCCTGACTTCATATAAAGTATCTTTTCAACAATCTACAAATCTTAAGGCTATTTATACTGCAGAATCTTGATATAAATACGACTAAATGGTATCTTAAAAAGTTCTCAAATTGTTTTTCAGCATATTTCCATAAAAAGATACATGTTATGACTGTCGACATTCAATTATATAGTTCACTTCGGTTGAATTCGATGCTTAAAGTTTAAGTTGAGCCTCAGACGGTTTCCTTTTAGTATGCTGGATGAATGCCAGCTACTTCAGATACTCAGATACTTGTATCTGGGCTTGGCTTTGCTTTGCTGATTGCATTGTGCACGCACTCCTTCCCCCTCCCAGTCTTTCCCTCCCCCTCTTGTGTTGCAATGATAGTTGTCAGTTGTTGTCGGTTGTCCGTTGGCTGCGGGGCAAACAATTGTTGGGTGCCACATGTGACTGCAAATGTATCTGTGGGCGAGGATGCCACTGTAGATACAATTTAAAAATTTAAACGAACTGCAAACAACACAAAGAGAGAGGAGGGAAACTAAAAGGTCAATGGCATTGTTTGTGGGTGTGTTGCAATCGAATTGATACGATTTGTAACCAAAAAACATAAATAGGGGACCCTCAACTTAAACTAATGACTCTATTAAAGTTTTCCCACGCCTTCCGCTTCTTCAAAGCCCAAATCCATTACAACAAAATGCAACTGTTGACAAACAATAACAAATAACATTGTGAAACCCTCAATTAGTGACAGATGACTGACAAACACCATGACAGATACAGATACACTCAGTTATAGATACAGATACAGATACCAGATACTTAGTACATAAGCTCTTTCATTTCTTTAGCTTTTCTTCAGTTTTTTGTTGATTTTTCCTTCACCAAGTTTTCGGGCGAAAGTTAAGTATAGTTATACAACTTTGTGATTTTAGGAGGGAACACAGTTTCAATCTCTTGCACAAATATTTATTTTAATTGCGCACATTTTGTATTTCTTGTGCTTCACGTAATTTTAATTTCAAATGCATTCATTGTACGAATACGAGAAGTTGAATTTCCAAGGTAAACACAGAAGTCTCTGCTTTCATTTCAAAAAAAAACTTTTTTTGCTAAACGAAAGTTGGACTTTATTCCTCTTATAGTTCAACAAAATAAGAGTTGTAAGCATTGGCGCAGAAAAAAGCATCAAGTTGAAAGAAAGAAAAGCGTTAGAGAGGTTAATGAAATGCTCATGTAAAACTGATTGTGGGAAAAGCGTGACTACGCAATAATAAACATTTCCAACTTGGGCTTTATTAGGCGTATAAACATAAATGCTCATGCGCAACTGCCGACTGTAATCAATGAAATTTCCACTCATATTTCATAATTTATCGTAGAATTATTCGAAGTTGGAGTTGGATGGGAAACTGTGAAAAATTAAGTTATGTGAGATTAAGAAAATTAAAATGATCAACATTAAAATGACAGCTTCAGTCTTAACTGCTAAATGTTATGCTAAATTAACATTTAATATACCAAAAGTTCTTTACCATGTTAAATGTAGAAATGTTACTGCTCTGCTTTAACATGAAAATGGCTGTTCTAAAGCTGTTAGCTCTATGTTAAGTTTTTAAAATTATCAACATTAAAATAACAGCTTCGTGGTTAACTGCTAAATGTTATGGCTCTGCTAGTTTAACAGTGTCAAAAATAATAAAAGTTCTCAGCTATGTTAAATGTAGAAATTTTACTACTCTGCTTTAACAGGGAAATTGGTGTTACTTACAGCTCTAAGGCTGTTAAGTTCCTAAAATTAATCTCTCTCCTATTTTAACATAAATTCTTCATTAATTCCCATTGATTGCTTGTCAAATTCTATACAAAAAGCCGATAATACTCCCAGCTAAACTGGGTTCAAAGTCTGTAGCTGGCGAAAATTATCTATTTATGCGTTATTAATGGCATTTTAATTCAATGAAAAATCAGATTTACGCTAACAAAAGCAACTAACGATTTACGTCAGTTTAAAAATGAAAATGCTAATACAAGTAGAACGACGAAATATACATACATATGTACATGTGTGTATATACACATAAATAAATACATACGATGGCGTCACAATCCACAACAAGAAAAATAAGAATAGTAATAATAATAATGAAATAATGTCCATAAATATGTGTATATAAAGAAGAGAATTAATGTACGCCCCATACCGAAATGCATGTGTATCTGTGTATTTTATGTGTAGTTTGTAAGCCGGACGGAAATTGCAGTTTCATGGAGCTGTCGCCATAATGTGGCAGCTGCTGATGCTGCACATGCAATGCGAAAGAAGGGGCACATGCAACAACAAAACTTGAGAACATTTTTATCAACTGCTTTTCTACTATATACAGTTAGTCATGTAATTGTTTTGACAAAGTAAAAAATTTAGATTTTATTTTGCAAAAAATAAATACATTTTGTTTGATTAATATATTTATTAAAATTTACATTTTATTTTCTTGAATTATTATAATTCTGATTTTTTATTTAACAAAAATTAATATTGATTTTTAGCAGAAGAAAAAAAAAATAGGTATATTAGAATGCATTGAGTTGAACTATTTTTTAATCTAATAAAACTAAATATGTTTATTGGTTGCTTTGGTAAAATAATTACTTGACTAATTATTTACAAAGAAAACAATTTACATCTAATTTTGTCAACAAAAAATATATATTTTTTCTTGGATATTTTTTATATTTTTAAATATTTTATTTTGCATTTTGGTTTTAAGAAAGAGATAAAATAAATTATAATTTTTTATTAAAAAATTTTTTTTTTATTAAAATACCTTGAGCTATTTTTGAAACTAAAAAAAAACTAAATATGTGTATTGTTTTCTATGTCATATATTTTTATTTTACACTATTCGATTTTAGTTTTTAAAAAGAGTTAAAAAGAAAAGCCGAAATATTAAAATCCATCGAGTTTAACTATTTTTAAAATCAAAAAAACTAAATATTTGTATTATTTTCATTGGCAAAACAATTACTTGACAAAAATATATAATTTATCTTGGATTATTATATTCTTAATATTTTATTTTACACTATTAGATTTTAGTTTTTAAAAATAGTGAAAAAGAAAATCCTAAATATTAAATTTCATTGAGTTTATCTATATTTAAAACTAAAAATGTGCATTGTTTTCTTTGGCAAAACATTTACTTGACAAACTGTTTATTAAATATCTGCCTGAGGATACACGCGATAAACTTGTATTATGAATTAAACGACAAACAGACAGACAGACAGTCAGAGAGATGTTTGTTTGTTGAGTCGCCACTCGAGAAACGACAATTGTGAATGTAGTGGCGTCTTGAAATGGAAATGTAAATGGAAATGAAATTGAATGAAATGGAATGGAATGAAGCTGCCTTATCAGTAGCTCAGAGACAGCTCAGACTCAGACTAAGAATCAGACTGAGAATAGCAAAATAAATACAACAAATATAAAATATGCATAAATAATCGCTTGCCTCGGGTTTTTTATATTTTCATTTATAAATAAGTCAAGATGTGGCGTATCAATTTGTAGGCGTTATATACTATTTAAAAAATATATATGTATATGCAAATACGTATATGAAAAGCAAAGCTTGAAAAACAATAATAATAATAATGATGCTGCCTTTATCTCTATCTCTGTCTACTGCCTTTGTTTGTTGTGTATGCAAAAGAATTTAGCGTTGATACGAAAAGGAATTTTGATGACAGAGTCAAGAAATATGCACATAGATAGTTTTGTGCGACGCTGCTTCTATTTACATAAATATTTGCGAGCTTATGTATTTGGGTTGCCTTCATACTCTAGTATTCAAATTCCAACAGAATATTTTCTCAGCAAGCCTCAAACATTATATTTTATTATATTATATTTACCCCTGCTGTTGAGTCATGAAAATTCAACTAACGAAAATTGTTTTTCTTATATTTTGTAATCGTTTCAAGGGTCGTCTTTTCCAGTGGCTGCTACATTTAATTCATATCTCGTGGTATTTCTGAGCATGTCGTCTCTCCGTGCCGACGAAATTGTGGACTTTCCACATTTGGTGGCACCTCTCCCTATCTGAACTTTTTGCGTTATTTCAAGCGAAAACATCCGCGTTACGGAACTCGACGTTTGCTGCAGGAGGCGCTTCCCTTTTGGGATGCTCTGACTAGCGGTCAAAAGAAGCTCTTCCGAAAAGATGTAAGTAAATCAATTTAATAAAATTTGACCCGAAATTTACTAGGTTTTTATTTTTTAGCGCATCTTGGCGAGAACGGCAAGAACTCCTTTTGCCCGACGTCGCATTTTACTAAAGATCAAGAATATTAAAGACCCTAAACGATGCTATACAGCTCGGAAACCCATTTACAATAGAGAATTTCCTATGAGACGTAGAAGAAAACGTAAATAAAATGCAGAATTTCTCGATACATTTCATCAATTCAGTTTATATTCATTTTAAATTTAGTCTGTGTATTAAAATTGATTTTAAAAAATGCAGCTGCTTTATTCAACAGCTGCTAGAAATCGAAAACATCGGAAATTCAGACATTTTTTAAAAAGTGTTTTGCATTTTTTACGCTTATTTTACGCTCATAAAATATTATATATATTTTCAGGTAGAACATAAATTTGGACACTTAATATTGCTAAATCATGATCATTATTACGTTCAAACATAATAAAAATTGGTTTTTGCTTCATTTTTTTAACTTTAACCAAAAATTGGATTACAAATTTAAAATAGAAATAACATTAGTAGTATTAAAAATAATATCTAATTATATACAGAATTTTTTATTGGAAAATTCAGCTCTTTTTCTATCATTTTAAACTTTGAATAGAACTTTGTTATCAACACTGAAATAAGATAGTTGAAAGAAGCCTTACGACATTTCAAGTATTTTTTGTTGTTGTTTTGCAGTTGTTTATTCATATTCAAGTTGTGAGTCCGTTAGTTGAAATGACCCAGTAAAAAGGCATTAAAAGTAATTAGCATGGTATAATAGCATGTAATGTGTGACTGAGGCCAAGCAACAACGACAACAACATTCTCTCTCCCTCTCCTTCTCTCTCTTCAGTTCTGATCAGTTTTTGTTATATAAGAGAAGAGAAGAAAAGGGAAGAATTGGATCCACCTGACTGACAACTGCGTAAGCGGAACTGAAGACGCAGCAGATACATTCATACATACATACATATATGTATATATATATATATGGCCAAAAGTTGATATGCAAACACCTTGCAAAGACTTTCACTTTTGCACGCTTTATGCGTAGCGTTGTGGACCATTTGCAATAAAGAGAAGGAAGCAGCGAAGAGAAAGAGAGAGAGTGTGTGAGAGGGAGAGAGAACGAAAAAATACTTCCGCTTTGCCGGATGTCAACTGGGTTGGGTTTTGAACTCAACACAAAATTTACGATGCCAAAACTCATTTCCTTTAAACTGATCTTACAGAATTTTCGAAAATCACAAGGGAAAAATCAATTGCTTAACCGAAATCAATTAAAGTTTCAATGCAGAATGAATTAAGAGGTCTAACCATGATTAAAATGATAATCCGCTTGAAGATCTGTTCAGTTTTGACAAAGTTATTAAGGTTTAAAGTTGAACAAAACTTCGAAAAGTCAAAATTTTTGTACAATTTGGCATGAAGTTTTACAAGAAAATTGAAGGTCTCAGAATCATATTTAAAGTCTTGCTTATGACATAAGAAGTTTATTAAAAGTTGAAACTTGGGATTTAAAATTTGAAATATTCGAAAATTGCAAGAAATATTGATTACGAAATTAATTTTTGAGGCCAAGCCGTGATCAACATAAATATGAATTGAATTTTATTTAATACATTTGAAATTTTAACAAATATTTTGTCATTTGAAAGTTTGTTTCAAGAATACCGAAAATTGCTTTTGGGTTGCTAAAGATTTGTTGAACATGCCTATATTTAAATATATGTATCTGTGCATTGATTTGTGAGGGATTCTTTTATATTTTGGACAAGACAATGGGTATCGCTTGTTGTTTTGTGGCTGCGGGCCGCAGATGTGTGCCAGTGAAGTTCTTTACATTGGAATTTGAACCCCTTCCCCACCCCAACCATTTACACTCTCAGCGCATTTTTATCGCCTCATAAACAATCTTTTTCTCTGGCTCATCGACTGCTTTTGAGCACAATAATAATAATAATATGAATGCAGCGGATGCGTAGTCATAGAAGAATGCGGGAATGAGATTTGTTGCGCTGAAGCAGAAGTGCAAATGAAGCGTCCCAGTAGGTCACACAGTGCGCGTCATTAGAATAGGTAAACTAGCATTCGTATATGTATTTTTACATTTAGAGTGACCATATTCAACAGCTGTGGAGTTTGCTAATTGGCAAAAACTATTAAAAGCTCGCAAACTTGTTTTCACAAGTTTTATTTATAAAAAAAATTGTTACTGCTTTATTGCAGCATCATGAAAGGGGGAAGGGGGAGACAAGCGCGGTTTCTTTTATCTGCAACAAACTTGTTAAGACGTTATTTTTTCTCTCTCTGCTCAGTTTGTCAATAAATTATTTATCAATCTTAATTTCCGCTACACTAAAGAAAACAATAACTAAAGTGAATGCCAAAATTGGCTGTCAGTTAACGTATTTTTTTTTCATCTTTTGAAATGGAGCCAGTAAAAAAAACCGGGTGAATTCCGAGAGGAGAGCGACAGGTTACAAACACTCAACTCAACTCAACTCAATTCAACCGTCTCTCTAATGTCGGAAATGATTAGTTGAAATTCCAAACTGGTTCGCATTTTGTTGGCTACTTTTAGACTTGTGCGTTTTGGCCAACAAGCGAAATTTTCCTGCTTTGGATGCGTCGCACCAGTTGAACAACAATTTGTTGAAAAGTTTTGCAAGCGTATCACAATTTCGATTTTACGCTACAGGTGGAATCTTATGTCACACGAACCGTTTTCAATCATTCACCATATCGAACGTGTACTGTATGCTTGATTTCCCGCTAATGTTTTGCCAACTTCAATACAATGGAAAAACATAACAAATACCTGAGAATTGTAGTGCAAACAAAACAAAGAATTGCTTAAGAAAGAGCAAAGAGAAGTTAAAGAAACTGAAGAAGAAGAAGAGCGAGAGCATGAATACAAAGTGGCAACATTCCTAAATAACATCATTAAGCACAGTGTTGCCATTTTAGATATTAAGTTAAAAACTTTGTAGTTGCAAAATTTTAATTTGTTAAAAAATGCTATAAGCTAACAATTTGGCCTTTTTTTTTAAATGAACTGATTACTTTTACAGATTGTCCGATAACTTCAATATGCCTAAAAAAAATCCCAATATATTGTCTGTCTATAATATATTATGTTATCTGTCAATAATAAATTATACTTTCTGTCAATTATGTTATTAGATAATACTTTGAGGTATTCGAATATTTTATTGCATAAAATATATATAAGATAAGATTGTGCTACGGGCAAATCAATTTTTGTCAATTTTTCTTATGTTATGGATGGAGCAAAATTTAAAATTCAGCTCGTTAAGACCAATTATTTAATAAACCGCATTTAAAATTGACAAATATAATAATTTATGAAATACGATGAAATACCGTGCTTTCTAACATAATAGAATATTTTTTAAGCACGTTTATAATATTGTAGAGTAGATTAAAATAAATCAAAACGTGTTGTTTTTCTTTAAAAATTTTCTTTTAAGCTTAAGCTAAAACGATTTATAAAATAAGAATATTTTTTAAGCATTTTAGATAATTATGTAGCTATTTCTGGCTACTTGACTACAAACTAGCTATCTTATACCTTGCAGTTCTGGCAACACTGATTAACCAAAGTTTTCGAGCACAACAAAAACACTAAAAAAAAGAGACAACAAGCGAATAAAGCCGAATCGAAATGAAAACGAAATTACGCGTTCAAAGAGCAACCGCAACTGAAATAACAACAAGAATAACAATAACAACAAGTACTAAAGTAGAAACAGAAACAGAAGGCAAAGCTAAAAAAGCGGAACTTTTGCAATAACAACAAGAATAATATTAATAATAACAACAAAAGCTTAGAAGTCGAGCTTTGGTTAATGGCGCAGCAGCGCAGTCAGCTTTTGAAACGCAGCTTAAAAGAGACAACGGTAATGATTTTTGTATGTGTGTTTGTGTGTGTGTGGTTTATGTTGTTTTTGTGAGCATTGCTGTGCTTATCTTCTTCTTCTTCTTCATTTTCGTTTGCACCTTGTTAGTTTATTCGTACTCGCACTTTGTTATGGTTAATGTTGTTGTTATTATTGTTACTGTTATTGTTGTGCTTGAAAAAGTTCAACGACATCTTCGCTCTCTTTTTGGCTGCTTTAAGGCCGTGTATTTGTCGCTGTCGCTGTTGTTGTTTTTGTTTTTGATTTGACACAGCAAATTTTGCATTACATTTTGCACTTGCCAAAGCGTTTTATTTTTTTGTTTTACAAGTCAACGGACTTTGCACCAAAGACAACAATAAAACAAAGATTCACTTTAGCAAAGTGCAGACTACAAAAACGAAAAGAGAGTGACAGGAAGAGAGGGAAACAGAGAGAGAGAGACAGAGAGTTGAGCTTGCATTAGATTCCAATGCAATTGCAAGTCAATGCACGCTTATCGCGCACAAGAGAGAGGGATAGTGACAAGAGTAGGGGTAGGGGATAAATTACACTGGGGCAAAACCAACATGCAACAAGGCGGCAGGCGGCACATCGATAAGCGGCCAATGGCCAGCAATTAAACCAGGAAACGTGCAACTCGTTCACGCATTCCACGACAAAAACAACAACTCCAATTAAATGTCACATTGTCTATGTCTGTGTTTGTGGCACGTGCCTCACCGTAGGTATAAATGCACAAACATACCATACAAATGTATGCGTGTTTGTGTTGTGCATCCCCCTTCGATTTGTAAATTGTTGCGCCTCTGTATTTGATTATATGTATACCCTTGCAGAGGGTATTATTAATATGTCATTAAATGTGTAACACATTGAAGCAGACATGGCAGACAACAAAAAGTAAATAAATCAAAGATTTGTTATTTATTTTTATAAATAGTAAAAACCAATTGATCTTATTATTTATTTATTTGAATTTACTAAATAATTATAATTAAATAAAAAACCAACAAACCCTTGATATTTATTAAGATTTCTCTTACATTGTGTATTTGTTATTATCCTAAAATTTTGTTAATATCTAGCATAGTAAAAATCAATCGATTATTGAATTTTTGTATGAAAATCTTCTTTGTTTTCGAAATTATTATATTTAATAAAAATTATATTGTCGTATGTTTTAACTTTCAATTTATATTATTGCAATTATCATTTCATAATTTTAACTAAATTAAATATCATAGTTTTTTGTATCGGAAATATTTACTTAATTTAAAGATTTTATTTAAAATACAGGGTATTAAATGTGCATCATGACATCTTGTATTTAATTGCAATCAACAAGAAAGCAAGTTGGCAGCTTTCGTTTAGCTGGCGGGCAATCAAGAGCAAATAATTGCCCTTTTCTTTTCTTTTCCTATTTGTATTCCCATTGTCGTATTGGGGGAAATGGGAAATGAAGCGCAAAGAAAATGCTACGAAAAGGGCAATAAATATGTAAGTAAATGCAAAGTGCTAAAGTGAACTGAACTTTTCACTTCGCGTGGGTTGCATAAAATTCTGTAGTCAAGGTGTCGATTTGGAATGCTAATTAAATTCTCTGGCCAAAGTTAAAGCGTTTTTCAGGGCTAAGTCAATGGACTAGCATTGTGAGAGAGGGAACGAGAGAGGAAGAGAGAGAGGGAGAAGGGGGGCAAGTCAATTAAAGGTGCGACATAATTTGATTTATTTATGTGGCATGCTACGAATATCTTATCGGGATCTAAACACAATACAAATAATACAAGATATTCGTGTTGAATTTTTGTTATCTTTTTATTATACTTTTAAAACAGAGTTATCTGGTATCCAAGATTTAGGGTGACCAGAGCTCACAACAAACAAAAACAAGGATCACGTACAGCCACGCACACAAACGAATAACAGTGTAAACATGCAGACAGCGCGATCAACAAGAACGAACATCAAAAGCAAAACACAATAAAAAAAAAGGGCAGCATAAAACGCGCCCTCTTCCTTTTTACTGCTTTTTCTCTTTCGTTGCCCTTTTCTGGCGAAATTTAAGTAGGCAGCAAGGCAGCAAAAAGTATGGCAGGTGTAAGAAGAAGAATCTAAATAATCACACTTAAAAAAAATATCAGGGGATATTCAAGTACAAACGATCTCAAAAGCTGTCTAAGTTCGGAATTTCCAAAACTAAGAAAAAATAAATAAAAAACAACTAAAAGCTGTTGACAAATATTTTTCAAAAATTCAAATAATATTACGAGTTAAAATTATAAATAAACAGCTAAAATAAATTCAAGTACGGTCGTACCTAATTTTAGGATGGCATATTTTTCTGAGTGTATAGCATATTTTTCTGAATGTATGTGTGTTTATATGTTTACCTTTTTTTTTTGATTTGCAACAGTTGCAAAGAGTAACGATAACGATAACGAGTATTATTAATTCCTGCTTATGCGGCGTAATCCACAGTTTGTGCAATGTTGTGTGTACAGTTGTTGTTGCTGTTGTAGTTGTTGTTGTTATTAATACAACTATTTATGTTGTTACTTTTACACTTTCACTTGTTGTTGTTGTTGGATATTGCTATTAGAAATCACAAACGAGGCTAAAATATTTCAATTATTATGTTGCGCTCTCCTACACACACACCCATACACACACACGCACACACGCTCACCCACACACACATGCAAAAATGAAATGAAAACAAAACTGCAGGTGAAAATTATTATGCGGTCATACAACAAAAAATTTCGTGTGTTTATCAAAAGTGGCAAATGCGTAGTGCAATATAATATTGTTTACTTGTTGTTGCTGATGTTATTGTTGCTGCCTTTTGTTGTTGCACAACAAGTACAAACAACAACTACAACAACTGCACACACAAAGACACAAATTGCGGCTTTGCAAAAACAACACCAACAACAAAAATCTCGTTACGGCTTTCGTTGTGTGTGTGTGTAGGCAGCGCGCTAAAAGCTTTTATATGTGTGTGTGAGCATTCGTGTGCATGTGTACTTTTGGCATTTGGTGTGTGTTCCTTGCAAAAATGGCAATTTGACGACAGCAGAGAAAACACTTGATTCAATATTTGAAATATTTTGCTTATTTATTAATCAATGCTTTATTATGATTGCTTTAACATATTTGTTTAAAATGGTCGCGCGCACTTTTATTATTTTTGCTATTTCCATGCAGACGGCAAGGCACACCTAAATACATATGTATTTATGTATACACATACATACTCGTATATCAAATCAAAAGGAGACGACGACGACGCGCACAAACGTATTTAGTATTTATTTCAACTAATATTGCGTGCATTAGCAATACGCTATATTTATCATTGCGTATATTATTGTTTAGCAGTGCGATAAAAAACTTGTATTTTTGCTGTTGCTTTGTTTTTCCACATAAACACACACTCTACGAACAAATTATGTGAAACAGCGAACTACCGACGCGCACGTCCAACTCGTTCAATTATTTTCTTGCTACTGAATGATAGGGGTGGCACTATCGCTGGCCTGCACGATATTTCCAACTAGAGCACGGCACTCTCGTGCCTTCTATCGAGAAGTACACATTGGTGGTGTATCGTCCGACCGCCACAATCTAACGATTATTGGCTCTGCGCGTTTTTTAAATCACAAATTTTATTTTCGAAACAATTGTTTAATTTAGCAATAAGATTATAATTAAAAAAAATTTAAATTATAAATTACATAAAATAACGCTGATCAGTTCGACATTTATAGTTTTGCATATTTAAGTACGGAAATCATGTTTATATACTGAAAAGTTTAAACAACTGGTACGAAAATATCAGATTTCCTATTAATGGGAACAGGCCTCGTTAAGTGCTACAAGGATGTCGAAAGTGATTGAATCCTTGGATAAACATTGTGGTCATCAATTCTAAACGCTTCCTCAGAATAGTTGTGTGTTTGTGTGCAAACTGTTAGGGTGCAATCAACCCCTGAATTATGCACGTGCTAAACAGTGACTAAGACGGTGTAAAAGACAACATTCCCCCTACGCCGGGTGAACCCCCTTTCTCAGTAGTGGAAAAGGGGCTGACTAGGCTTATTGTGAAACAGATTTGCGGCACATTTCTTTTCGCATGCCATTTCATTGATAAAAATAACATGCAACTAAGAGCCGGTACTTAAATACAGTTGGTCAAGTAAATGTTTTGACATAGAATAAATAAATAAAAATTCCAGAAAAGATAGTAGTAATTATCAAAGAAAAAAATACATATTTGTAATTCATTAAAAAAATAAATATTTTTATATTAAACCCAATGTATATTATCAAATTAATCTAAAATAAAATAGGTAATCAAAATAAAAAACAAAGAATATATATATATTAATTTAAATAAAATTTGTAAGTCTTTTTCTTTGTCAAAATAATTATTAGACTATCTGTATTTACCCCCAGAATTGTTTGAATGACTCATCCAATGTCAACACAGTATTGGGAACAAACCAAGGAACCTTTTTCAGTCATATTCAACTGATTGACTGATTGATTGTCTGCTCAATTGGCAGGACGACCTTTTTTTTTTTTGTTTATCACTTAGACGCCGGATGTTGTAAAATGCCAAAAATAAGTTGCGTTATTTAATGAGTTTTTGGCATGCCAGTTTCAGTTTTATGAGCTATTTCCAGTTAAATATTTTTCATATTTTCGAGACGATGCACTCGATTTATCTTTTCTTAGAGTTTGCATCTCAACAAAATGCCATAAATTGAATAATGCGTTTTTAAGTGACGCTTAGACGCATTCTTCAGTAAATTGTGCAATTGTTAAAGTGCCCGTCAACCATGCGGGATCGACGGACAGACGGACGGACAGACAGATGGACGGACGGACGGACTTCGAGCTGAGCCTCTACAAATTAGACATCAACTCCAAGTGTTTCGGAAGCATTACACATATTTACACACACACACACACCACATTCACACACACACATGAGATAAGATCTGGAGGCGCAGATTAGAGAGCCGTCAAGTGGTACAGCTGCCTAGATGAGTTTCCATTGCGACAGTTCAACAATCTGTAAATAGGGAGAACAAGATGTGCATCCGTTGCCTGGATATATTGTAAGACATTCTTCAACTAGTTTAAGTCATTGTTGTAGCCCAATTTAATACATTTTAGTCGAGAGTGCTCGACTACAAAATACCCTGCTGCAATCCATTAGGGAATTTTGATTCTTATCAAGTCAAAACTCATGCTTCTAGCTGTAAAATTGATCTTGTGATTTGTTTTTTTGAAATTTATAGGAGAAAAATCAAATGAAATGGGCTTAAAAATGTAATTTTCTGAACACATTATCCTAAAGATATTTATAATATCTGCCTAGTCTCAACTCTCTAGCTTTAAAATTGCGCCTGTGATTCTTTTTTTTAAAAAAGGAAGAATAAGATCTAAGATTGGAAATAAACTCGATCTACATATCAAATTTGGTGCTTCTAGCTCTTAACAACTCTGAGATCCTTAAGTTTATACGGAATTTTGATGCTCATCAAGGATAAATTTAGTTTATAGGGTCCCATGTGCCTACTTCCTACTCTTACATACACTCCAGCGAATTCAATATACTCTTACTTTAAAAATAAAGGGTACAATAAGCTGCGTTGGCGTCAACATCATCGTCGGTCGTTTCCCAACCTCTGTGCTAACATAACATTTGTCGTATATTAAATTTGGCACGCACTCGAGGGAGGGAACTCAAGTTCCCAAAAACCAAATGCAGAATTATTTGCCCACAGCAAGTCGAAAGGAAAACAGAGAGGGAAAGCAGGAGAGCGGGAGAGAGTGGAAAATTATGGAAATGGTGGAGTTTTCGTTATGGATTTTTAGAATAATATTCGCCACAGTTTGCCAGATGAAACATTTATTATATCGATCCAATCTGTGTCTAGAGAAGCATGAAAAATGGGATACCATTTAAGGAGTTGGAGCTCATAAGTAGAGTCGAAATTGTGCTACAATTGAATTCACAACGAGTTCATTAAATTTGCAGTTCCATACAACAATTTGCTCTTTGCCCGCATACCAAAAAATCTCAGCCAGAAATTGTATTTTTGAGACAGTCAGAAAAAGAAAAAACAGAAAATAAAACTTAATCAAATCAATTATGAAATGCCTACAGAAGAATTATCACACAAACAACACAACCACATTGAATGATTGCTGGGAAAAATAAAGCGATACTGAACTGAAGTACCCCGAGGCAGGGGCAGGAATTGGGTCTAGTTTTCGACTGCAGCTCCAAAAAAAAAAAATGACAGCACACAAAAGGAAATTAATTTTTTATTGTATTTTTTATAGCTTTCAATTCGGGCCTGCGGGCCTGAAAGTAGGGATGATACCCAAAAAAAAAGAGAGAAAAGAGAAAACTATTCAAAGTCATAGGGAAAAAGAAACTATATGTGTGACAGTTAATTTAATTTACTGTCTAATTAGTGGGTATAGATAAAAAACAAACAAACAGAAACCATTTATTGAAGTAATTAAGATTGATTCCCGTAAATACTTGGGATTGTTGGAATACTTTTACTTTTACAGCGAATTCCAGAAAATTAGCAACAATAAATGGAATAATTACTAAGAAACAGGGTTTAAAACCGAATCGGTTTCAGTTACGGTTTCGGCTATGCTCGAATTAAGGTTTTCAGTTATCGGTTATGCAAAATCTTGGAGTATCGGTTTCGTAATGGTTATCGGTTTTTTATAAGTTTCGGTATGGTTGACCAAAATAAGTAGCTTTGTTCATTGTGATCCTTTATGAATGATCCAGTGTAATGTCGATTTTAATTTGGTTTGAACATTTCGACTATTTTGATTTTACTGACTTTTAATAAATTCGAACTGCCATAACTTGTTGAAAAGTCAATCAATTTCCATGCGCAATGGAAATTTGAGCATAATTTTACCGCTAAATTCGTTCTGCATTTAAATTTTGTTCAATTTGAAAGTTTTGAAAATTTCGAATTTTTTCGAAAACTACAAAGGGGTAAGTATGTAAATTTTCGAAAAATTTCGAATTTTCAAATCGAACAAAATTTAAATGCAGAACGACTTTAGAAGTAAAATCATGCTCAATATTATATTGCGCATGGAAATTGATTGACTTTTGACAAAGTTATGGCAGTTCAAAGTTGCTCAGTAGCTGCGACGGCCAGAACCGAAATTAACCCTTATAAATGAATCGGTTACTAAACGGCTATTTCGGTTTAAAGAGTTTTGGTTTAAGGGTTTCGGTACAGCGGAAAACATTTTTTCGGTTACGGTTTCAGTTACGGTTACAAATTTCATTTGGTTTTCATCGGTTAAAGGTTACGGCTTCGGTTAAGGTTTTAATCCCTGCTTAGAAAGATAAAAAGCATGTTCGAAATGGACATTAAGAGTTTAGATTGTTTTATATTGGTTTTATATTGGATATTGAAAATTTCCCTTAACAGCATTGCAGAATATTAAGAAGTCAGTGTATAAATTTTATTAGAATTGGAACAATGTAAAATTTCAGTAAAATCGATGGAAGTATTTAGTTAGCATAGCATACTATATTTAAAGCGTTTTCTCAGCTTTTAAGCAACATATACGGCTGAAACTTCTTATAGCAACTACTCAATACTATAGAAAGATCTAGAATAAATTTCATAAAGATCGCTTCAGTTTTGCTAACTTTAACGAAACTTAAAAAAAAGTGTTGTAGTGGAGAATTAAGCTACTATTTAAAGTTGAAAACTGGTATATCAACAGTTTGACACATAAAACAACTACATACCAAGTTTCCTAATGAACATTTAAGTTTAATTTAGTTTTTGGATACTTTTAATGTGGGGAATTCCAGAATTTCGCAAGGCCTGCCAGCAGGTATTCCACAATTCCATTAGAGCTATCGCGGGAAAGTGTAAAAGTAGTTCATTGAGTAGCCATAAGAACGATTAATTCCCCAGCTATTCAAAATATTGCTTCAATAACAAGGCACATCCAATGTTTCTTTATGTTTGTGGGGTCTTTGGGCGCTCCCTAGTGTGCTGATGATGATGATTTCGTAAAGTGTTTTGATATAAATACCTGGCGAAATGTGTGAAATACATGCTTGGGGAATGTTTACTGTCTCTGGCTAAGAAGAAGCATAAATCGCAGCGCCACAAATTCCATAAACATATTTTCAGCATTTAAAGTGGAGCACAAAGAAGTTTCCAAAAAAAAAAATAAAGGGAACAAAGAAAATTCAGGCAATGTGTCGTCCCCTCTTGATAATAAGTTCAATTCAGAAGCATCTGTAAGCCCCAACGTTTAGATTGGGGACTATACGGGCCTAAAAATACATTGGACTGGGAACTGAAAGAACTGTGAACTGGGGGAGACCAACTTTTTTTATAAGGCATGAAATTCCTGCTGTGCACAAGTGCAGCACAAGGGAAGGAGAATAGAGAGTGCACTGAGAGAAAAATCAAGTACTTTCGTACTTGAATCATGAACGAAATTGGAAATTTAAGAACTTCTTGATATCAAGACCGTTTCAAGATTGTTTTCAGAATATTATGGCCTTGCTATAATCCCAAAATATTTAATTTTAGACTGTTTTTTTGTGAAATTGAAATAACTTTGAGAACATTTTATACATACTCAAGCACTTTTCAGACTTAAAACTTCGAAACGTACTAGATTTAAGTATATTTCATACTGGATTCAAGTCCTTTAAAACTTTATAGCTGAGTGCAAAAAGTCTTAATATAAAAACCTGAAATAAGAAAAATTATAAGAACTAAAAAATATCATCAAAAGCAAGTGAAGACTGACTACAGAAATGATCAAAATATAGTCTTCAAACAAAATCTTAACTTTTGAGTGATTGCAGACAAGCCAGAACCAGTTGGGAATTCTAAGCAAGCGAACTCAAAAAGATATAAGAATTAAAGATCTTGATTCTTGATTTTTTTTGATCAGGATTAAGACATAAGAATTAATGATCTTGATTCAAATCATATAGTTCTTACCGAATTTTTTTTTGATCTGGATTAAGGTTGTTAATATTTAAGAATGAAACAGTTTTCATTTAATATAATATATATAATTCTTGATTTAGTATTTTTGTTCTAATTTTTTTCAAGATTAACGTCTATTTTCGTTCTTAAAGTAGGAAAATTCAAGAATAAATCGTTCTTAAATATTTCTAGACCGAAACGGAATAAATTCAAGAACTCTTTTTTTGTAGAACGAAATGTACTGCTTTTTTTTTCTAAGTGTAGCTGGAGGTAACGGAAAACAGTTCTTATTTTATGTACGTCTTCTTACTTACCCCAAATAACGCCTTGACGCTTCATTGGGGGGATGCTGCACATTTGTCACTGCCGATTGGGGAAACCATTAAATGTTCCACGCGAAACTCCAAAATTCTGTAGGGGGGGTTGCTAAAAATAAAGTCACGAAAAGATACGATCCTATAAGACATGTGTGTACGTCGAGATCCCACAAATGGGCGACTATGTATTTATATATAAGAATATAATTTAGTGCTATTCCAAGAGAACTGGCACTTTCAATTAGAAAGAGCTTTGTTATTGTTCGTGACAAGTCCAACAATTAATTGGCAGCTGACCTCAGACGTTGGTAAACCCCTCAAACACCCCTCGCCAATGCCTGTCAGCTGGAAGTAAGCTCTATAAACACCACAATACATTGAGGGGGACTTTCGTAATCACAACAGAACCACATCGATTAACAACAAGAAATTGTTTCATGAAGATGGCCAACTGTCTGTTTCCCAATCTCCCCTCCTCCCATTGAGTCTGTTGGCGCCATGCCACGCCCCCTTTTTCATAGCAGACATTAATTAATTAGGCAAATATTCCAGATTTGGCCTAAGTGAGCCATAAGATTCCAACGCTAGATCTAAAGCCAATTAGCCAAACAATGAAAATTATTGTATTCCATTTTCAATAGAATCTCCCCCTCTCTCTTTATTCCACACTCTTCTGTCTCTCTCTCTCTTGCTTTGACTGTGATATATAGCAGATGTAAATCGCATTTTTCTACAAAAATTGCAATTTTATTTATTTTCAAGGCGTTTCAAGTGGTTTTTGTGCCTGAACTACTTACAGGCTGTCATTCATAGGCTCCTTGAATGATATGAATGATCTTCGTCCGCTCCACATGTTTACAATCAAATATCCACAATCTATTCTATATCTTTTATGTGTCAAAAATGTTGAAAAAGTGCTCCAAATTGGTAGAAATGCCTAAAAAGTGTGCTCATTCTTCAGAAAATGTTTGAGAATTTATTATTTAGATTTTGATAAATTTTGTTATCAATTAGTACTAAAATTAAAGCTCTAATTTTAGCTTTATATTTTTATAAATTGTTAATATTTCAGTAACCCTAAGATTAAAATATCTTTATACTTATACTACTCCCTTTACTACCATTAAATGTAATACTCTTTCTACTATGCTTAATTCTACCTATAGCTTTAATTGTAATATTACTAATTGTACCAATTTTACTACTATTACTTTCTACTTCTACTACTACCACAATTACAAATATACCATTTATACTAAATCAATTTACTACATCTACTACTAATATTACCACTACTACAACATTCATACAACATTCCACTTCAACAACATTTTTTTACTACCATTATTACTACTTTGGTTGCTACGACCGCTACTATTAATATTTCTACTCCCGTTTCTACTACCACTACTATTTATACTATTAGTACTATTTTGCTACCTCTACTATTACTCCTTCTTCTTCTACTACTACTATTTCTACTACTAGTACTACTTTTGCCTACTATGTAGAATAATATTACTTTCATATCACTATTACTATGTACTACCACTTCTACTACTAATACTACCCCTTCTTCTACTACTACTATTTCTACTACTAGTACTACTTCTGCCTACTATGTCTAAAAATACTACTTTCCTATCACTACTATTACTCCCACTTTTACTACTCCTACTAATATTTCTACTACTAGTACTACTTCTGCCTACTATGTCTAATAATACTACTTTGCTACCACTTCTGCTATTACTACTATTTTTATTACTAATTCTTTTACTAGGACTACTTCTATTTCTACTACAACTACTTCTACTACTACTCCTACATCCACTACTACTTTTTCCTATATTTATTTCTGGTATAACCATTTTTTCATTATTATTCCCAATCCAACTACTCTTTTAATAACCCATCGAATTTAATGAAAACATCTACAAATTTCTGTGGCAATTATTATAAAATTTCCATTAGGTTGAGCTGTAAACAGCATGTCAAACAGAGTGTGTGAGAGATCTTTCCTGGACTGCGAGTATTCCTACTGGAAGTGGAACTTTATGCCCTGTGGCGAATGAAATAGAATCAACAACGAATGAAATATGAGCATGTGAAGAGTGTTGGACTCGAAATGGGACTCGGGACTCGAAACTCGAAATTGTGCCAGAGGGTTGCTGGATGCATATGGTTCTACAATATGTATGTATGTATATAATGCCACGTGACCCTGGGCGTCTGTCAAATATCTATCATGACGGTTGGCAAAAGAAACACCCTTTGTAAGGGGGGCGCACTGTATGCGAGTACAGTCATGCTTGCCTGCATTGAATCGAATTTGGGGTGGCAAATGCAACAGTGAGTTGATTGATATTTTTTGTGGATTTTTAAAGTCTAATTATAGGCTTAGACCCTGCGTGACTTTAACACCAACGCCTCAAACATCTGCTGCTTATTATGCGGGTTGAATCATCTATCTACAAACATTGTTGATCTTGAAAAGGAACTGATGATGAATGATGCACTCAAAAAGATCACTGTGACAGCGGTTTACTGCATTTTTATTAGACCAATGTCTAATGTAAATTTAATTACCAGGGACTGAAAATAATCGTTATTAATAAAAAATATTCAACTAAATAAACCAACTATAAGAACCATTTTTGTCTCAAATATACCAATTTTTTTTTTTGGAATTACAATATCTTTGCCAACTAAACTTATATTGAAGAGTTTTTTAATTAAAAATCATTTTATTTGTTATTTTATAAATCAAATTTAATAATTGCTTGTGATTTGAACAAATATAATTACAAATAATTATTATTATTGTTATTTTTTCAGTCTTTCATAAGAGTTATTATGATTTTATTCCTTCGACTTTTATTTCTGCTTGATAAATTTAAAAGTCCGATCGGCATAAAAAAATCCTAGTAAGTTTGTAGGGTATAATAATTCATAGAATGTATAAGCGGAGATATTTAGAAAGACTTTTATCCAAATATGGAACAGTAACTTGAATTCCACGAAAAAATTCTCTTGTTAATTTTTATAACAAAAATTCTTTTGATTTCCATTCATAGAACTGAAAAATTTCAGAATCTTTAAAGACTTAAAGACTTTATTCAAAAAAATCATCAAAAACTCTTATAAAAGAGTAAAAAATATAAATAAATAATAATTAATTAATTAATTAATCAAAAACTCTTATAAAAGAGTAAAAAAATATAAATAAATAATAATTAATTTTTTTAAATTTGATTTTTAAAATAAAAATCTTTTAATAATAATTAAAAATGATTTCATTGTTGATCCCTGGTAATTACTAATAACAATTTTATTTTGTTGAACGAAGTAAAATTTGTATTTCCCGAGTCATGTCGACGGGGTGCAAAATGTCTGAGTTTGTCGTAGTCCACGTACTTTATGTGCGTGTCCGTGTCCGTCTCTGGGTTTGAGTTTTGAGCCTAGGTGTGGTCCTGGCTATGACTTTCCTGGAATGGAATGGTTTTGGCCTGCGGTGTGTACTTGATACACACCCCAATACAACAGTCAATCGTGTGTCACACACTGGCCCATTGTCTGAGTGCTTATTTAGGTCATGTTCCGGGGCAGGAACACAAGACAACGGGGCGTGCCGGTTATTTAACCTCACGTTACGGTGTTCATACCTTTGAGCGGATTCGTGTCAACCAGATTACCAAAAGACATTCACAGTTGTCTGGCTCCCCCCAAAAACCGGATGGGAATTGAAATGGTAATGGGATTTAGACGAAACGTGGACTGGGAATCGAATGCTTTGAGCACTCGCATCCATTTAGCCCCACATTTCCTGCCATTTCGGCATTTACAGTTCGTAAATTGCGCCGGCGCACGTGCAACCTCTTGAGTTGCAAATGCACTCCTATCACCTTCTTAATATGTACATCTATAAGAAACTCATCCTAAGCTGTTCACACATTCTCTATTTGTCTATCAATTTCCAGACCGAAAACCCGCTAATAGTTTACACTGACAGACAAAGGATCACAACGTTGCACTTGAAGTTTTCAACTCAAACACATGGCCGGATGTTGAAAATATTTTTAAATTGAGAAGTACACATACTTATTGAACTTAAGAAAGGTCAAGAAAACTCCCTTAAAAGATTAACAATTTTCTTTCTAAAATACAAAATGTTCATTTTGAAGTTTGAAAATGAACTGGGACAGTTTTGGATTCTAACTCAATCTATCAATTTAAAGGAAATATGGAACAGTAACTTGTATTAGACCAAAGTTTATATTTCTTTCTACTCATATAATCGTAATCCGCGAAAAACTTCAATTGATTATTATTACAATAGAAATCCTTCTAAATTTCTATTTATAATTTTTTAAATTTGCAGAATAATTGTATTTCCTTTTTTATTTGAGTCATAAAACAAAACTTATTTTTTATTTGAAAATAATAATTACGGAATATGAGGTATTTCATAATTTTGATTTTTTATGGAACAGTAACTTGGATTCTCCAAAGTTTATATTTTGCTTTTTATTCGTATAATCGAAAATCCGCGAAAAAATTCGATTGATAATTTTTATAACAAATATTCTTTTCAATTTCTATTTATATGTAACTTTAAAAAAATGCAAGAATATTTATATTTAAATTTGCATTTGAGTTACGAAACCACTTATTTATTATTTGAAAATAATAATTACGGAATAAGAGTTATTTTTGATTTTTAAAATTCAAATCAAAAAATTTAAAAAGCCCAAAAAGATTTAACAAAACTTATAAACAAATAACTTATCTTTTGAAATCGAAATTAAGTGTTATTTAGTAACCTTTATTCGTGAATCAAAAATAAATGTTATTTCGTAACATTAAATATCAAATCAAAAATATGTGTAATTCCGTAACATACATTCTTAAATTAAAAATAAGTGTTCTTTCGTAACATTTAATATAAAATCAAAAATAAGTGTTATTCCTTAATTTTTAAAATAAAAATAGATGAATTATTGTTGTCACAATTTTTATTTCACAACTTATAACAATTATGCCCCCTTGATAAAATATATAACTAGACTTTATTATAGTTATTATCTTGGCTATTTGCGTCTCTTGGCACCACCTGCTGCCGCCTTCTTTTGAGGAGCTGCTTTGGGCCTTTGACTCTTTCGCATGCTACGTTTGCGATTCTCTGTTTTTTTCGTAATATTTTCCTCGTTGCGCCTCTTAATGAAGTCCATTCGCATGCGAGACTTGACAATTTGTTCCGGCTTACGCAATTCCTTGTCATTGCCACTGATGCGTTTCTTGAGCTCTAATTTAGCATTGTAACGTGCGTGACGACCAACAGGATAGCGTTGGTTATGGGACAAGGGCTTGAAGTTGTCGTCATCGTCGTCAGCGTTCTCACGTTGTAGCTGCTCCTCAATCTTGGACTTCTCCTTCCACACGTTGTAGCGACCTGTCTTGAAGGAAGCAGGTATCCAAGCGCCAGATTCTGTGCGTATTTTGTTTGAACGTGGATCCTGAACCGACACCATTTTCTTCTTTATACGATCCCATTTCTTGAGACCCGGCTTATGCTGTGTCTCCTGCGCTTGGCTGCGATCCGACACAGAGAATTCGGCGTTACGTGCTTGACGTTCAAAGGAGTTGATAGCGAGACCATCTTCTGTATGTTTATCCGCCGACTGATAAGGTATATAATTCTCTTCGTCCTTCACTTGCATTTTGCGTTTCTTTTTCTTGGATTTATCTTTATACAGCGCATCCATATTCTGTCGTCTTTTAGGCGCAACGACCTTTTTGAAGGCATCATGAATGGTCTCGTCGTCGACAGTGGAACTCGTCGGCAAATTCTGTGCATCCTCCACCCTTTGGGCCTCATCCACATCCTCCTTGGCGCGTTGCAAACGAAACTTTTCAATAACTTCAGCGTGCTGCGAACGTTTCTCTTTCATAACCACAAAAGGCACCGATTTTTGTGTGGTGTTTAGCTCAAAAATGGTCTGGATTGTGGATCAAATACATTTAGAATAAAGTTAGGTAATTAATTGTATAGTTAAGACTTACACCTGGTGGTCGGAAGTTACGCATCTTGACCAATATATCATGTTTATCCTCTTCCAATTTGCGCTCAGCTTCTGCCACATTTTCCTTTGAATTGGCATTGAGTTCTTGGCCACTAATTTGGGCAGCTTGCTCCAAAACGGGTGCAGCATCAAAGAAATCCTCAAGTGACTTTAAGGCAAAGAATTTAATCTTCTTGACACGCGCATTGGCGTCTGTGGATGCAACGGGACGGGAGCTCAAGTATTTCTTGTAGGCATTCTCGCTGGTTCTCAAAACACCGGCCTGAAAATCAAATAAATATAAATTAATTAATCAATAAATAAATTTTGTTAAATATATAAATATTAAAAAAGCAATTATATAATAGAAATAAGCAATAAATTATATTTAAAATAAATAAATTTTTAAGTAATAGACATAATCAATAAGGATAAAAATGTATTCAATAAAAATAAGCAAAAAATTTAATTTAAAAAAATTTTAAATTTAAATAATAAACATAAACAAAAAAGTTGTGTTGTGAAAATTAAAATTATGTTTAAATAAATGAAAAAATCTTTTTAAATAGTAGTAATCTTCTATGAATTCATGAATTATTTTTGTAATAAATAATAAATAATAAAAATATTAAATAGAAATAATAACTTACAATATGATGACTCTTCTTGATCTCCGTTACACTCAGATGCTCCTCTTCCAACAGATCTTGTGGTATTGTGCCTATGGATGAGCTGTCGTTGATATTGAATGGACGATTGAGGAACAAGTGCAAGTCTAGCAAATGAGCTGTGTCGTCTGTGGAGAATATGGAATAGGCGGTGCCAGTGCGTCCAGCACGAGCACAACGTCCCACACGATGCACAAATAGCTTCGGTATGCCCGGGAAATGTAAATTAACCACATAATCCAAGCTGGGTATATCAATACCACGGGCAGCGACATCTGTGACAATTAACACAGAGACCTTTTTGTTGGCAAACTTTGCAGTGTTGATTTTACGCGCAGATGCATCCAAACTGGAGTACACGGAAGTGTTTGATATGCCAGCTGTTGTAAGTATCTGAAAATTGATATATATTAGAAGAATGATTCATTAAGATCTCTCTGATAATAAGCTTACAAATGAAATCAACTCCACGTGATGTTGTGTGCCTGCAAAGACAACTGTCTGTGATTCCTTGGGTATCACATACTTGAGCAGCACCACCAAAGCGGTGTAGCGATCATCGGGACGACAGTATAGAAACTTGAGCGAAAGTGCATCCGGCAGCTTGGATTCCACATCTAGACGTATAAGCACAGGATCACTGAGTCCAGCACGTGCAAATTCCACCAGCTGCTTTGGCAATGTGGCCGAGAACATGACCATTTGACGTGATGAAGGCAAGCGATGCAGTGTTTCATTCAATTGCTCACCAAAGCCCATTTCAAAGAGACGATCAGCCTCATCCATTACCACATACTCTGTAAATTGAGGCATGTCAGTTGTTATATTAATAAATGATATATATTTTCATTGTCACTCACCTATCGAGTTTAATTTCAAGTCCATTTCCACGCACAAATGCAGAAAGCGACCTGGCGTAGCTACGATAACATCTGGACATGTGTGAATAGCCGAAAATTGGGAATCCATGGAATCACCGCCCAGTACCAAAATTGTCTTTAACTCCATAAACCGTCCCAGCTCCTTGATAAACTTGTATGTTTGTACAGCCAATTCACGGGTTGGCGACAGGATCAGGGCACGTGCACCTTTTGTGGGCTCGCGACGCTGCAGCTTCTCAAAAAGGGGAATCAGAAAGCAGGCAGTTTTGCCGGATCCAGTTTTGGCCATGGCAACAACATCGCGTCCTTCCAGAATCAATGGTATGGTCTTTCGCTGAATTGGCGTAGGCACTTTATAGCCACGTTTTGTGATTCCCTTGATTAGCTCAAATCCCAGGCCCATGGATTGAAAGCCGCCGCTTTTCTTCGATTTGGGTTTGCTTTTGAGAATGTCATCGCCTCGGCCGTTGTCGTTGCTCTGCTCCAACGACGGGAAGCCGGGTATTTCTTCACCCTGCTTCTTACGCTACAAGTCAGGAATGATTTAATAACAACTACCAAAGGTAATAATAAATATTTACGCACCATTTCTGCAGAAATTAAGTAAATTTAACTGGTAACAAAATTTACACGTGCAAGCGCGACAAGTGTTACCGTATTCTAGTAAAGAAATATCAATTATCGATAGTCATGTTAAGTTGCGATATTTGCTGTTAAGTGCCAGTGCACTGTTAAAATGTAACTGAAAGAGCAGCGTCGCTGTTAAAAAGAGAGAGCGGCGTCATGACGTCACACGACCAGCGTTGCCAATTTAGCTATTTGCCCGCTAGATCTAGCGGGTTGCAATTGGAAAAATAGCGGCAGAACTCTCCGGGACCGGAAAAAGCAATATCAACATATAAAAATAGCTAGAAAAAGCTGGGAAATCTAGAAGAAAGCCAGATAAAAACGTTTTAGGTTGACTTTATAGTATATATAAAATATTACAACTATAAAAAACAGTAATCTAGCAGTATAATGTGAAATATTGTAGTATTTCTTTGAAATTAGAAAAAAGCTAGAACTCCAGATGTGGCGGAAAAAAAGCTGAGTTGGCAACACCGTTCTTTTTTCGAAATGGCGCGCGTTTCAAATTTTTGCTCTAATTTTGAAAGAAAATTGAAATTTGATGAAAATTTTTAATTCGAAATTAGTTAACATTAGGGGAATCATTTTGAAAAAGGTTTGAAGATCGATCGGGAAGAAGTAAGAAATTTAATTCTAAAAAAAATTAAATAAGATTGAGAAAAATGCAAAAAAAAGTAAGCAAAAATTTAAAAAATTATGTATTTTTATGCCAACTTTTTATGCACTTCCAATAAGACCGAAACTGCAGTTTACAAGACTTTATTAAATGTAAAAAATATACATATTTTTGTTGTAAAATCGTTAGTACTCTCGGGGATCTCATACAAAATTTGTTATATATGTAACATTTAAACTTGAACATATTAAAGATTTCTTGTCATCATCTCTAGCTTAATATTAGACGTATTGTAATTAATTCATAATTATGTTGCTATTAGCAAAATGTAGGCCAACACGTGCGGAAGCAGTCAATACAGCAACTAAGAAATAAATGTTAATGTTTTCTTATCCTTAAACTGAAGCTTAAATGTATAATTAATAGATAATCCACTACTTGAAGTATGTTCACTATCATAATGTTTATGAATATTTACAAATTACGAAATAAACTAAGCCTTCGCTAAATGTCCACATAGTCCATTTCCGCGTCGGATTCGCGAACCAACAGCAACTGCTCCAATCGCTCGATTCGCTGTAGCATATCTTCCTTTTCCTTCTGCACCACCTCCACCCGACGACGCAGTTCATCATTGTGCCGTCGCAGTTCCTGCAGCTGTCGACAAATCTCGTAGGATGTCAGCAATGGCATCACATTCGGACCCTTTGTTGGATTCACTTCACTGCCGCCACGTAAATTCGTACGCATCGTTGCAGTGCCTGGAGTTTTATTGGCAGTTCCATTGTTGATTGCTCCTACAGGAGTTCCCGCTGCTGGTGATGGCCTTAATTGTATGGTCTGCACGGTTCCCACCTGACCACGCAGTGTGCTTGTCGTCGCAGGATTGAGTGTTGGCGTTGTATTCATGCTTTCGCTCAGCAATTGCTGTTGATCTTCAGGATTAACGCTTTCCACAGTTCTGGCCATCGTTGGCAGCTTCAACTAAAATAAACAAATGGTTAAGCATGTGTTTTCTGATGGAAAAGATGTCTATAGCAAACCTGACGAGATTGCAACTGTCGCATGTTAACCAGTTTGGTACCATCGGCAAGTTGACGCACCACTCCGGAACTATAAAAGATAAAACAGTTGTCATTAAGGATCTCTTTCTACATATAAGAAACGCAAGTTTTAAAGAATATTGTCAAATAGTATAAAGAATACCAAACAAATCTTTATAATATTATATAAAGGAAGAATTTGATAGGCGGGAAAAGTTGGGAAAAATTCGAAATCACTAATCTTATTATATTTAAAAACTGCACGAATTTTCATAGAGTATTTTGTGTTTCGGAATTTGTACTTTTCAAAACACTTCGAATTTTTAGTTACTTTTAAAAAACATTCTTAAAAATGAGAGGTTTAATTTCCTAGTTACTATTTAAATTTATTCTTGCTTATTTGTTGATTTTGTAATTATTACAAAAATAATTGGTTACTCATTATATACCAAGAAACTCACCTTGCTAGCGTTGCAGGTATTTTCTGTAAGGATTTGGGTTGATCGCAGAGTTTCTTAAAGTCGGTTAACGAGATAATCCTAATATTCTGTTAAGGACAGAAAGTTATAATTAGATGAGACTTACAAGTCACTGTGATATTATAATTCGCACCTTGTTTTTTGTAACGCCACCCGCAGGACTTGGTGACGGTGATTCCTTTTGCTTGATGACATTCATCCGTATCTTTTGCGGTGATAAATTGTGGGCAGTTTGATTTGTACTGGGATGTAAACCGATTATGTTCTTCCTTAAATTACTATTGATATTTCCATTTGTACTTTGTTTCACATTTGATCCACGATTCGTTTCATGCAACAACATACGTCCCCCCTCTGAGAGCACCAACTGCCTTCCATTTCGTAGTGCCGTATTTAGCATCTTTTTCGATGCTTCATCATCTACAAAATATAGAAGATTCAACATTTGAACTGCATGGATTGCAAAAATAAACCTTACCTATTTGATTGTCCTGCATCATGTCTGCAATGCCGTGCGTCTTTAACATATTCAATGCCGAATTTCCCAGCATGTTTGTGTCTACAAGAAAAGCTTATTTAGTTGGAAAATAATAGATAGAAAGAAATGAGCTTACGGCCGCGTAGGTTTTCGAGTACGTCCATCTTATCCTCCACCGACATGTCTGCATCATCAAGACCTCTCGTTGACTTGGGATCATCCATAATTGAATTAACTGCTTCACTGGTTTCTTTCTAAAAATTCAACAAAGCATTAGCAAGAGAATAAGCAATTGAATTTTAACTTAAAAAATTAATGTTATGGAAATATAAATATTTTACAATTTTGTAATAAGCATTAGAAATAAGCAAAATAAATAAATTTTAAAATAAAATTAGCATCATCTTTTAATTTAAATAGTTTGTTTAAGACATTAAGACTTTACATACTTTAATGTTGTGCTTTTGTCGCTATGGTTTGCATATGAGGAATAATGAGACGAAATCGTATTGAAAATGTGATTTTTAGAAGCTTAAAGAAAACTTGATTCCTGGCTAGCTGCACTGCCAAGTCACTTACCTCCGTTTCCTCGTTAAACTTGCGGTTGGCCTGCGATTGTCGAGCCGCCTCCAGCTCGGACAGAATGTCAGCCTGCTCTGTTAATACGGCCAGGGCGATTGGTGTCTTGCCAAACTTTGATATAAATGTTACATCCGCCTGGCATTTAAGTAACATTCGAACAATACTCTTGTGCCGCTTCTCCACAGCCCAGTGTAGTGGTGTCATGCGAAGCTGTGGAAATGTAATTAAACAATTAAATTAAGTCAGGGGAAAATACCAGCGAATGTTGCTCACCATATCACGTGCATTCACGGCACACTTGAGGGCGAGGAGTAAGCTCACGATTCGCTCGTGTCCGTAGTAACAAGCTAAATGCAAAGGTGTGCGATCCACTTTAGTTTTGGCATCCATATTGATGCCACCTTGCAGTAGAATTTCACAGATTTCCAATTGATTGTTCATAGCAGCGAAATGAAGCGCCGACATTCCCAGCTAAAAGTGTAAGGAGTTTTAAATTATAGGCAATATTTGTATTACAAGTATTCACAACTCACCCAATCGGAGGAAAAGGGTGCGCCGTGTGCCAGCGCAGTCTTCACGCCGGCCACATCGCTGTCCCGAGCACATTGCAGCAATTGTTTGCCCAAGTCAACGACCGTCGCCGTCCCGGGCGCGTTGCCCTTTTTGAGCAGCAACTCATTCTCAGTGCGCTACAACAAGTTGCAGTTTATGTGATTATGATAGCAACATATTAATTAATTACTTACAATCTCATAATTTAACAAATTGGACAGTTGCTGGTTGAGGTTGAGGCTGTTTGACTGTGACTCCATTGCCACACTGCCATCAGCTCTCAATGTGGCCACAACTTTGCTGCTGTTCCCCGTGGCTCCAGCAGCGCTGTGCATTTTAGCAAGCAAACTCTTTCAGCAGCACTCGCATACGCTCAAATAACATAACTGTTTGTAAATATTTGTGGTAAAACAAAAGCACAACAAATTTGTAACTTTACAATGATCATCTGTGGTACGCGCAAGAGTGGGACAATGCGATCCCTCATTTGTTGATACTATTTTAACTTTACGCAAAAACAACAACACGCACCGAAAGTTTTTGGCACGTGTGGCAGCCTTGGTTTCCAGACAACGATGTGGCAGCCTTGGTTCCTGGAAACAGTTCCATTCCCATTTTCAGATCAAATTGCAAAATGTAGTTTTTTTTGTCATTTCTGTAATTTCTTTTTGATAGGTGGCAACTCGTTAAAAATTACGTTAAATTCAAAACGGTCAGGCAAACCAAAAAGATTAAAATAAATTTGTGGTTTTCAGTTTTTGGATAAATATATATATATATTTATTTATTTGGCATTAATGGTACACTTATTATTGTATATATTTATTTACTTGTTACCGTTCGTAAATGTACATAATATGGATGTGTGTCAATATTTGTTTGGATGAAATTCCAAACTTTTCTGGCATTCCTACATCGAATAAATTGCTCACAATCAGTCATAACCAAGTATTAACCACATTTAACGCATTCAATATTGTGTATACATATATATATATACATATATATTTATGTATTAACTTTTGCAATTATTTATTATCATATTCTTTAATTTTCAAACATTAGAACATGTCGCCCGCTATTTTATAGTTTCACGTGTGTTCAAGTTGTTTTTCCAGACAACTTTTGAATTCCGTTTACAATATAAGTGATTTTTCAAACTACTATTGAAAATTTGGAATTCAAAATGTTGCTGATTAATGTGTCGTCTAAAAACAAATGATAGAATCGGCACACAAATAACATTTTGCAAAAATCAATAAAATTCTAATCATTTTAAAGGTTCTTACAAAGTCTATTAAATAGTAAATTGCTTTCAGATTTTTTCTTTTTAATTTAAGCTGGTCTTATGCATTTTTAACCAATTTTGGCTTATACGAGTGTTTGTTTTCTTAAGAAAAATTAAATTCGCTCATTTGTTTTGAAAATTGTTTATGTTTTTTGTTAACATTATATGCAATATATTATTTTTTTTTATTTTTTTCATCGTTTTTATAACCAAATTCACAAGGAACAATTTAATTGAATAATGCTTGCTTAATATTTTCTCTATTTTATGTTTGTTTTCTTTTTAACTCATTGAAACTACATTTTACTCGTATTATAAATTATGTTTATATAACGCATATTATGTATGCCTATGAATATGTTATACAAATGTTTAATTTCATTTCTTTAATTTCCAGTTTAGATTTGGACTTGGTTGTGCTTATATCCTCAGTAGTTTTAACAGGTGTCTAATTCCATTGCTTGGAGCTCCAACAGGTGCAAAATATTTAAAAATACCCGAAGCAATAAGCGATAAACAAAAAAAAGACTTTATAAACGATTAGAAACAAAACACATTTATTTTAAACTTATGACAAGAATCAAAATTAATTATATACAGATAACAGACTTGTCGATTTTGGTTATTGATGCGGGGGGAAAGGAAACAAAAGATTGGAAACACCGTAACAAATGAATTGAAAGTGAACATTAAATAAAATAACTAAAATTAATTAAACGATATGAATAGTGGCTTACCTGTCGCAATTAGTAAATGCAGTTAAAATATTATATAATTCGAATTATAACAAATATTTTATATTTATATATGTATATGGTGCAATTCTTGCCATGCGACTTTCTACGTATCGTATTCGTATATGGATATTGCGAATTCTATTATTTCTTTTCATTCTGTTCATTTTTTTAAATTATAATTATGTATAAATATTTAGTAGTTTATGTATGTATGTATGTGACTAAGCAAATGATGAGTCCACCTCTTGCTGTGCGGCAGCTGCCTCAACCAATTCGATGGCTGCCACACGTGCCGCCGTCAGAGTTACATCCGCATCGAAGCCCGGCTTGTGCGTCGGTGACTGGCTCGGCGTGCAGTTGGTGCTCTTTGGCTTGCGGAACCAATTGCCAATACGGCGACGTCCCAGCGAACCGGTTGACGTTGTCGACAGCCCCTGGGCGGATCCATTGCTAGCGTTGGCAATGCCATCGCGTGACTGGGATTTCTTGGGTAATGTATCGCAGGAGCGATACGGTGATTTGGCCGGTGAATCCGGCACTGAACTATCTCCACTTGCTGATGTGCCGCCAAGTGCATGCTCACAGTCCGGCAGCTCATAATCCGACTGATCCGAATAGTCACCCGGCCGTTCGTCATAGTTGTATTCAAATCCTGCCATCTCGGAGACATACAACGCCTTGCCGCCAAACTGTCGCTCCAAGGCGAGCGTATTGAGAAAACGATGCTTGCGATTTGCTGAACGGAAACTAAAGTCATACCACTTGTCCCGCGATTCACAATAGATTCGCAGTGAGTTCTTGATGGTATGACCAAACATTTTGCCATCTCGCACATTCACAACACGACAGCGATCCAGAAAGATGCGTCCCTTGTAGATGAAGTGACTGCGCTTGATGATATCCCGCTTGCAGTAGATCAGTTGATTATCAAATAGAAACAGCGTGCAACTGGTGTTCCATAGATTCTGTTTCTGGCGTGTGGCAT
Source organism: Drosophila kuntzei (assembly GCA_035042165.1). Lineage (NCBI taxonomy): Eukaryota > Metazoa > Arthropoda > Insecta > Diptera > Drosophilidae > Drosophila > Drosophila kuntzei. Next base: position 4,034,091 of record JAWNLU010001584.1, on the reverse strand, counting down.
CCACTTGGAGAAAGAAACGCGTGCTGTGCAGATGCAACGGTGGTCCCTTAAAGTTCTGAAAACTGCCCTGATGCCTGGCAATAGTCTCGCTATGTCGTTTGCCCTCATTAACAGCCTCTGTGATGCCGCGCATCTTCTCCAGCGCCAGATTAACAATGTCATGTGTATCTGGCACATCCAGCTGGAAAATATCAAGCTGTTCGTAGTCCATTGGCTCCGTTTGGCCATCCACTTGATCAGTGCTCGAGGTGCTATTACTGCTCAAAGCAGTCTTAATAATCTCGTTAAGGTGCAGAGGATAGCGACAGATGCGTTGCACGGGCGCCAACAGATGAGCCGAAAGTGGCAGCTCCGCAAGGTTCTCCGATTCTCGGCAACTGTGAGGAAAAGAAAAAGAAGTTGTTAATTGGGTTGTGGTTTAAAAATGTAAAGAAATACTTACTTCTCTAAAATAGTGCGTGCATCCTTGATGCGTTCGTAGGATTCGAGCTCGATGAGTGCTCGTGGATAGGCATTGCAGTACGTGGAGTAGCAGAGAAAGCCCTTGTGCTAAAATAATAAATAAAATATAAAAATTAGTTTAGGAATATTAAGTTATTTATATAAAGCGATTACAGAAAAACCTGAACCAAAGATTTAGATTCTGATCTCGGTTTCATTTTACAAAAAGATTTTATAATATCAATAGGTTTTCTTTTTCCTCGATTTTTTAGGCCCATTGAATTAATAAATAAAAAAATTCTTTACATTATTAATAATAAGATAAAAATTCATTACATTATTAATAATAAGATTTTTAAATTAAGATAATATTTTTTTCCAATGTTTCAAAATCAATCTGAATATTTATAATTTGTCTTTTCATTTACAAATATAAAACTTTACTATATTTAGTTAATCTATAAATTTTATTATCCAATTTGATTTACAATTGTAAATCACGTGAAATAATTTAATTAAAATTATGGGCATTTATGGGTGTAAAATTTTACTTAATATATTTTGTTAATATAAAATATAGATAGATACGGTACAAATTTTTCTGAGCCGAATTCTTTTTTTTATCAAAGGAATGATAATTAGTATTTGATAATTTATTAAATAAAGATAATAATTTTTTCATTATTTAAGAATCAAGCCGAATCTTTAAATTTAGCTTTTCAGTTATAGATGTAAAATTTTATTTAATATTCATCGTTAATTTGTAAATTTTAATATTCAATTATCTAACTAATTATATATTTCTGAACTGGAATATTTTCTTAAAGAAAGAAATGAGGTTCATGATTCAGGGGTAAATAATTACAAATATTTGTTGGATTTTAACTGCCTGATTAAAATGTAATGGAACTTACCATCTTGAGAAAAACCTTGGACAATTGATTCTGTTCAATGCCAACGCGTAGCGCCTCCAGAAACTTGCGCTGAAACTTGTAGATGGCCGTAATATTGGAGAATATCAACTTGATGCTGTTCGGAGAGAATATATCGATGCGTTTGCTCATTGCTGGCAAGTATCTGTAATAAGAAAACATTTATTAAAATTTCTTCAAGTTCAACAGGTTAAAATGATTGCTTACCCATCGCATATGGCCGCCAAGAGTTTGACATAGTTGACTTCCGTTTCGAGCAGTTCCCGTATCGCACTACGGTGCAGAATATCGAAATTGTCGAGGGGCACAGTAATCCGTGCCGAGGGAGCCATGTCGTTATTTGTGGGCGGTGATTCAATCACAATGGTTGTTATATTGCTTTGATCCATGGTCATTGTGGTGTTGGCTTCCTCGCTGCTGCTGTTTAAATCAGCTACAGGCACTGGCATTTGGTTATCATCCACGTTGATATTGACATCAACTGCTGCTTGGGAAATGGGCTCCTCCTCCTCTTCCTCTTCCTCCTGTCGCAGCGATGACTTTTGCAAGTTGTAAAAGGCATCGGTTTCGGGATTGTGGTGTAGGATGCGCACAAAATCCTTGGGGAACCAACCAAGCTCGGAACCGAATACGGGATCCTTTACCAGAATGGCATCCTCCTTCTTGATGCGACCGAACCACCAGGGACCCACTTCCTTGCGTAATATCTCGATCAGATTGCCTCGCTCCAGGCCCAACTCTTGCGGTCCAGCCGCGGTGAAGTTGTAGAGCACTTCCGCATAAATGGGATTGTAGCTATTGGCTGTGGGGTAAACACAAGTTGCGATCCATTTAGTAACACTCGTCTCGACGGCCAATTGAAGTCAATTGAAGCGATTGTGCATACACTTGGCGAAATTTCTCTTTCAATTTTATAGATCTGAATTACATTCTATTATTTTGTTCACAAACAATTTTATATATTGAGCAAGTTTCTAACAAATGTTGACAGTAAATCTAAATTTACAGAAATTTTCAGTTTTTTTTTGAGTGTGCTGCATAAATTTATCTCTATTTAAGAATATTAATATTCAGAAAAATTGGAATCTAACACAGCTTTATTGATAAAATCACAGAATAATTAAATTCCAGAGGACCTTAAAAGAGGTCTAATGCAATTACCTCAGTGTATTTCGAAAGTATCTTAAGACTTCTTAAACTTTGTAATTTCATCAACTAAGGCAACCAAATAGAAGCTCAAAGTATTTTGCTGAGTGTAAAAGAGTTACACAAAAAACTGCATTATTTTCAGGCATTAAATACCCAAAATACCTTAAAACTTATTAAGCTTTGGATTTGATCAATTTAAGTAATCCAATTGAAGTTAAAGTTATTTTCTGAGTGTAGATAAATTTATTTATGGATAAATAACAAAATTACAGAATAGCCTGAATTATTTTTAGACATTATAATTCTCGAAGTATCTTGAATCTTTTTAAAAATTTAAACAATATAAAAGAAGCTTAAGTTATTTTTCTGAGTGTAGATAAGTTTGTGTATGGATAAATAACTTGAATTAATCATAGTTATTATTTTACCCAAAGTAACTGAAAACTTATTTCATTTTGTATCAATTTTGGCAAGCTAAGGGATTTTAAAGGTATTTTTCTCAGTGTAGTTGAGTTTGCTTATGGAATAATAGCTAAATTATAGAATTTAATATAACATTTGGATGTTATATTCCCCAAACTAATTTAAAACTTCTCAAGCTTTGATTTTATCTTTAATTAAGGGAACCTAATGAAAATTTAAAGTATTTCTCTCAGTGTAGTTGAGTTTGTTTAAGTAAATGGGGTAATATTATGGACCAAATGTGCCTAGTTTTATGGTTAATGTTAACCAAAAAACTTGAAATTATTGAATTTCATGAAATCGACAAGAGCACAGAGTATTTTTTCGAGTGTACACTCACCTTCCTCGTGCGAGGCAACGCTGTCACTGTCGCTATCCTCGACATCGTTGCGTCGAATGCCATATGTATCCAGGCCATTCGGCTGGCTGAGGGAACGCGTCGGCAGAGATTCGGGTGCTTCCCGCTCGATGCTGCAGGCGCTGCCCAAATCCAGTTGCTTGTGGATCGGCGGCTTGGTCGCCACTTGCTCCAAAATGCTGCTCGCCTTGGCCGAATGCGTGCGTCGAATGGAACGCGCCTTGGCCTCGGCACTGTTCGGAGTGCTGGTGCGGGGGGCAATGATGCCACCTGTCTGTTGACCAGCGGACAGAGCACGCACATATTGCTCATCCTGTTCGAGTTCGATTTGTATGCCGGAATCACCGGAATTGCATTTGTCGCGTCGATTGAATTTCGTTTTGCGACGCTCCTTCGACGAGCGCCAAATGAGAGGCCCAAAGCGATATTTTGCCGAGCTGCTGTCGCCGCCAGTTTCTGTCTCTGCAGCTGCAGTTGGAGCTGCTCCTGGTGCTGTGATGGACACCGTTGGCGATGTCTTGCCATCCGCATTGACAGCTGTTGCTGCTCCTGGCAGCGGCGTAATTTGCAATTGATTGCGATTGTTCAGATTGTGCAATGTGCGTTTGAATTTCTGCAAGACACCCAGGCTGTTGCTGCCACTGTGGCTGCCACATGTGGTGCCACCACTGGCATCTGCATCATTTGTTCGCTTCAGCTCATCCTGCGGCTTCAGTGGCGTCTCGCTCAGCGTGGGACTTGAAATGGCACGCATCTGTTGTGACTGCAAAGAAAGAAAAAGAATAATTGTAGCTCAAGTTAGTAATAAATTCATTGGATTAGATCCGCGGTGCTAGGAAAATGAACACTTTTATGGCTCGAGCATTGGATGTGTGGTTGTTGTTTGTTTTTATGAGGGTCTGCGGCGATTTGGCGCCTTTACTTCATGTATTTTGTTGTTTTAAGCTCGCTCGAGATCTGAACCTGTTCGTTCAAGTGCTTGTGCGTCTGCTTGGCGCCACTCTCCAAAACATAACGGACTGAGCACAAAGAGCAACGGGCGCAAAGACTTGCCCACCGCTGGATTAGATCACAAATCACAGTTTACAGATCACAGATCATTCATGTTTTCCGGCTACTGTTTGTTGTTTACTTTGTTGCTTACGTATTGCATCGCCTCCAGTTGCCTCAATTGATTCCTCCTCACGCGAAACCACAAATATCTTATCATTTCAAGTGTGATTTACTAACAATAACAAATATACTCGTATACCCTGTATGTTTGCAGTCGTTATACCGATTCACAAGAATTTTTAAAGGGCGCCCCAAACAAAAAAAAAATTAGCAACTTTTGATTGTAATTGAATATTATCGAATGTTATTTCTGGCAACCGTTGAATTTTACGTTTAAACTTGGCTAAAACCCAACATCGACCATTGGCTGCTCTTTTTCACAGTTTGTCTAATTACTTTTTTATTTTATTTTTACCCCTTTTCTCTGTTTCTTATTGTTGTTCGTTTTGTTTATCTGTGTTTGTGTTTTTTATCGAATTCTTATCGAGTTTCTTTTTTCCATTTGACAATTAAATTGAATCGAAAAAAATTACAAAAACAGCAATTTGAGGAAATAAAATACCCTGTAAACTTAATTGTAGTGTACAAAATATTTTTTCTGTCATATTAAGTAAAATTTTTCAAAAATTGCAATTACTTTTTGGAATTTTTCACATAAAAAAAATGTAGTTAGTCACTTTTGCAATACTATATTTATTTGTAGGGTATTCGACTAGCAACATACTAAATTTCATTACTGTAGCTCTTGTAATCGCTGAGTTCATTAAGTTTATTATAGAGTTCGACTCAAAAGTGACCGAGAACTGCCCTTATTTACTTTTCTTACACACTTTTATTTGTTTACAGGGTATACAAAACTCTGTCAACACATTCTGGGATCGCTTTTTCGGCTGCTCGCATAATTTTTTACAATTGTCAATTTTGCGACAGTCACTTATCATAATGACTAGAATATAACGCATTAATCTCAAAATAAACAGAAAACACGACACTTTTGACCGATAATTCAGTTGAGTCATAGTCAAAACAAATTTCTGAGGTAATCTGATCAGAATTGGGGAAAGATTACCTGCAACAAACGAGCACGCCACTTGTAGCCTCGTTCGCTGGGCATTGAATCACTGGGAAGATACCCAAAATCTGTACGCTTTTTATTGCCCGAATGGGAGGCAGATGCATCGGGAACGCCGGCATCAAAGTCCCAAAACTTAATCAGTCCATAGGTATCCATCAGATTGGGTATTATCAGTTTCTTCATGGCTAAAAAGCCGCACTGGCAGGTGTCAACGGTCGACGTGATAAATAATAACTGAACAGAACGGCGAGTCGAGAATTTGCAAATGCGACTGGCGACTGACGACGGACGACGACGACGATGTCGATGGTTGTCGCAATGTCGATGCCGATGTCGGCGTCAAGTGCTTATGCGTGTATTGTTGTTGTTATTGTTTTGTTTGCCCTTTTGTTGTGGGCGGTTTTATTGGGAGGGGGCTATTACACTGATAAGAAAAAGGTTATAAAATCAAGTGTTTGGTCTCAGAACTAAGAATTTTTTTTTTTTTTTGTGTTTTTATAAATATTACTATAATAGTTATTTTTCCTTGGAATGAGTCCCGCACTTTTTGAAACCCAGGTCGCAAAAATTTTCAAAAAGACAAGTCCGGCCCGGCCCGAAGTTATATATAAATAAAAATATTATAAAATAAATTTTTTATTAATGATTTTTACTTTATTTTTTAAGTAAATCCTTTCAAATTTTAATTTTAGAGCGTTAATTTTGAACATATCGATACCGTATCGATAAAAGATACTCATCTCCTTGATATTAATTATGCATCATACAGAAACATTTGTGAGTTTTTGGGCCTACCGGACTTCGGGCTTTTAGCTGAGACCCGTTTCCGAACGAAAGAAAGCCCGTTTGCGATTTTCAGGCACGAAGCCCGTGGATTTTTTGAACAGGTCCACAGGACACGAAGCACGAAAGGGACCATTGTTGGCTTTACATATGTAAAATATGTAATATTCATATTTTCCTAACAATTTATAATTTTGATTCTCATATTAAGAACATATTTTTAGATTAATATTCTTAGTATTATTAATTTGGTCTTAAAATGGCCAAAGTTTAAGAACAAGGTAAGTAAGATGAATGTTTTTGATTTAAGTAGCTGGTTGTTTTTTTCAGTGTGGATTCTTTGATAAGCCATTGTGTTTGCTCGATTGGTTATTGTCTGCGCTAGGTTCGAGTCTATGGTGCTTGAGGCTGCGACTGCAACTGGTATGGACTGGGAAGGCTAGAGTCAAGTATCTCTTGATTAGATTAGCGACAGGAATTGCATTGATGCGCACGAGCCGACACTCACAATGCAATCATTGGCAATAATAAACACTGAGTTGAGTCTCTCCCTTGATTTGACTTTGACTCTTGACATTACTCTTGACCTCGCATTGTTTTGCTTGATTAGTTTTCCTTTTCACCTCTGCATCTGAATTACAACAACAAAATTAAAAAGAGTCTATTAATTTAAGTCAACTTCTCTTCCCTTTCCCTCAACCGCCTTTGATTAATGTTTATAGCGCAGCGCCATAAAATCTATTTCGAAATGCTTTCAAGCTGTTAAAAGTGCCCCCAAAACCATTAATTTTCACGCACAACTTGCATTTTCACTCTGGCATGTTCTTATCGAACCATATATGTACAAATATACTATATCTCGTATATATATATGTATTTATTATTATGTGCTACTCATAACAGCTGTAAAAAATTTCTTAATATAGAAATTACATTTATTGTCCGCTTTTAATTACAATTAGTCGGCGGCTTTTCAAATACTACGAAATCTTTAGTTACCTTCTGCCTTATCGCAGTTACCTTCTTAACCTTATCGAACTGTGTCAAACCCCATGTTAACCAGTGTTAATCACTTTTAATCTAAACGCATACCATAGCGATTAAACACACACCTTCCTTCTACATCTTCTTATTCCTCTTTAGGTGTAAAGTGACGTTTATGAGCACAATGAACTTGGCCAAGTCAAAATGTAAACAAAACTATTAAAAAAAAATAGAGAGAAACAGCCTTGAAATGACAGCTCTTGTATCTGCACCACAGGATCTAAAACAAATTGAAGTTGAAATTGATTTTCAATTGATTCAAGTGTCTAAGAGAAAGCAATTAAAGTTTCAGTTACATATAAACAACAACTATGTTAAGCAGTTTCCATTTTTAAATTTTCATAGAAAATTTAAATCTTTCAATTGAACAAAATTTTAATGCAGAATGAAATTATAGGAGTGATCAAAATAATATTCCGCATGAAAATCGGTTAAGTTTTGGCAAAGTTATGTCAGTTAGAAGCTTTTGAAAAAGAGTTAAGGGGTAGGTATAAAAAAATTTACCTTAAAAGAAAAAAAATTAATTTTACAATTTCGACGCAGAATCAAATTAGAGGCCAAATATTGATAAAAATGATATTCCGAAATGATATTCGAAAAGAAATCGGCTAAGTTTTAACAATGTTATGACATATGTGTGTTAAGGGGAAAGTATGGAAAAAGTGGATAGTAATGACCAAAAAATTTAAAATTTTTAAAGCTATGAAATTTTTATCAGAATTAAATTGGAGGTTAAATATTAATCAAAATGATATTACGCAAGGAAATTGGTTAAGTTTTGACAAAGTTATTATGGTTTAAAATTTTTGAAAAGGTGTCAAGGAAAAAGAACGGAAAAAGTGGACAGTGGTGACCAAAAAGTTCTAAATGATTGAAATTTTGATGCAGAATCAATTTAGAGGCCAAGTAATGATAAAAATGATATTCCGCATGAAAATCGACTAAGTTTTACCAAAGTTATGACATATATTCTTAAAAAAGTGTCAAGTGAAAATTACGGGAAAAGTGGACAGTGTCACTAAAAAAGAGTAAAGGAAGTAATCAGAAAATTCAAAAAACAAATATTTGGAAAATGTTCTAATAATTTCCACACTTTTTATATAAAGAAAAGTACAGAAACAAAGCAAAGTTTCGATAATAGATAGGCACTTATCGAAAATGGTAAATTTTCTATTTGAAATATAACACGCAATATGTGTTTCAGATAACTGCAAGCTAATGGCGTGCTTTTACCTGTTGGGAGTGACAAAAAGCAAGCACTTAGGGTTATCAGCATGACAACTGGACATTATGCAGAAGCCGCAAATTGAAAAAAGTGGCAAATCTATTTGATTGGGCGAATGGGATCGCATTTCAGGTTCATTCACTGCATATAACGATGGGATAGGGCTTCCTCTGCATAAAAAAAAAGAAGAGAAGAGACTCACACCACATGCGTGACTCTCAATTGTTGTGGTTGTCATGGATAATGTGGAATCGAACGACCAGGCAATGAAATTCATTCATTATGAGGGTCTTAAGAAAGTAAATGCTATTTTTGTGGTGGCATTGATAATGTGTGTAATAGAATACATATGTATTTGTATTTGTATTTGTATTTGTTATATAAATATCAATTTAACCACCGTCAACAACTGCATAACAGCTCGGTGTAAACGAACTCTGTTAACTTCTCTATTTGGTCGTGGATCATTTTGGATTTTATTGTAAAGTAATGTCTACTTTATCATGATCAAAATAGCTTAAGTGTGTCTGTCTTCTTTTAATGCCCTTGGCCTTTGGAGCATGCTTAAATATAAATCTAGAATTTCCTCTTCTAGTATTTTTCTAAAATAGCTCCACTTAAGAAGTAGAAAGTAAAAGAGGCAAATCGTGTGACAAAAACTAATCAGTTGAACTTCATGTGGCAGCTGTTGCATTCATTCAATCGCTTTGGAAATGGCTTCAGCTCTGGGTAATGCGATACTATGAGAAATGCCAGCTGCAATACCTACACTGAAAAAAATACCAACTTCTATAATCAAGAACATTCATTTTGTTTTTAAAATAAGACCATTTTTAGACCAAATTACTTATACGTAGAATATTAATCTAAAAAATCACAGTTTTTAATAAAAATCTTAAATTGTTTGTTAAATGTGAATATCTTATATTTTTTGTATAACCAATTGTTGTGGTGCTTTGGTTAGAGCCGCCGCTTCATTCAGAAAAAACAAACGCGGGTTCGAATCCCAATGTTGTCAACGAAAAACTTATTATAGAAATCCTTTTTAAAAATCACGGAGTTCGAAAAAATGTATCAAAATAAATGTATTATAAAGATATTATAAGTTTTAAAACCCTGACTTATTTTTTTTGCTGTCTTGAATATTTAAAACTGTTCGGTCTTATTTAAAACGTCTTTAAAATCTAAATTGAAGAATTTTTGTTCTCGCGCCAAAATTCGACAAAAATTCTTAGTTCTTCATTTTACAACATATTTTTTTTTCCAGTGTAAGAGTTGTCCAAGTTGTTGGATTCATTGACAGCTGTTCAAATGCAGTCAATTCCTTACGACTAACTTAAAAACTAACAGCTTAAGTGCCAAGCTATGAATCAGTTGGAATCTAAAACTCTTAATACTCACCAGACATTCAACATATCCGTTACACCTGATGCCAATTACGCTGACGTCATCCTTTCCAATTTTCGGCAAACTGCAATAAAAGAATAGAAGGTAAAATACTGTGAAAATTTGCAAATCCCTCTTAATTGAATTGAAAATGTTCTGCGAACAATTAGCAGACGGTAGTCAGTTTCCATTTAAGTTCCCCTTTTACCCATTTCCCATTTTTCCATTGTCTTGGCCAATTGGTTAAACTTTTAGCGCCGGCTTAAGCAAGCTGCTTTCTTTCTTTCTTCCCGGCTTGATTACCAGACATTGCGTGATTTATGACCATCCAGCGCTGACCTCGCACCCAAAACCCGTCATAAACATTTATGTCCCGGACCATAAACCTTAACAAAAGGCGACATGAAAATTGCAGGAGTCTCCGCCGTACAACGCGGACAATAATAAAACAAATACAAAATACAATTCGCTTGTTGTAAAATTGAGGAAAAAGAGTTTTTCCAGCTACAATTTTGCGTGTGAAAATGCGGCAAAGGGAAAGTGTTGCGAGCGTAGAACGGAACACAGGTAGTACATAGAAAAAATTCCGGGATTCCGGTATAAAATCAATCCAATGCGGTGTGTGGAGTAGGATAATTCCGGATATTCTTAAATCAAGTACAAAATACTTGATTCAAGCACGATTTTTCTTAGCAAAATTATGATTTTCGGAGTTCTGTACATTCTTTTTTAGTTAGATCAAATAGTTAGGGCTTCTTTGACATTTTAATGTTGAATTTTTGCCATGTTATCCGCAAAGTTTTTTTCCTGTGCAGGGAATTTTTCACAGTGCTTCAATTTTCACCGGAAATGGTAAAAGCATTCAGCTTAGCTAAAGGCTATCACCTTAAGGAGCTCAATTTCAATCAAAAATGCAGACAAAGTTGGCCAAAAATGCCAATATACATATATAGAAATTTGCAGATGCTTATTGTAAGCAAACACTGCAGATTCCTGGAATTTCTGGCTCAAGCAGCAAGCAAACAAGCCGAAGGACACACACAGACAATTTTAGTTTTCCCTTGGATTTTTTTCTTTTACATAGATTTTCTTTTCATAGCAGCTCAAGATGTGGCCCAGGAACAGGAACAGGACTAAGGAACAGCAAATTGTGTGCTCATAACAAAAAACGGATTAAATTTGTGGATGCGTAAAGGAATGCACTGCTTCCCTCTCACTCTTAGTCTCTCCCTCCGTCTCCCTCTCTGTTTGTCTGTCTGTCTCTGCAGGATGCAGTTTGTGGCAAGACGAAGCATATGGTCCTTATTTCTGTTTCTCTTCCAGGTACAGGTGATTGATATCTACCGCTGCCATTCAAATGCCACGTAATTACGAAATGGATTCTGTTCTTGAGAGATGGAGAATGTGAGGAATTTTGGTTAGGGTATCCACATCTGCTTGTTAATGCCAAATGAAGCATCAAATGAAAATGCACATTGCCAGCTGCCAGCTGCCATTTCTGGACCATTTCCCATTTTCGAGAGAAAATGCACAATCATCCGAAATTCTTACCGTTGTAAAGTGCGGGTATTAAAGCGTCTATTTAATTTTCCACCAATCACGAAACGGTTATTTGCTGCCGTTTGCAATGAAACGGTTATCGATTTACACTTTTCCGTTTTAACATCCGTTCTATAAATGTTGCGATGCTTCTTCATCGTTAATTGATTAACTACACACACCAAACAAACTTTACAATCACTTTATAAACTCGTAAACTTGATGAAATTTCAAGGGAAAGACAGTAAAATAAAAAGGGGGAAAAATACTTGTATCATCATTTACTAGTTTATTACACGTAAACTCCATGAGTTCCCGACAGTAAACGACACGAAGTGCTCACGATGTTGTACAGCGGCAGACTGAAGATCGACCCGGTTTCCGGAGAGACACAAAAGCCGACAAAACCAACCCGTATAGGATTGTTTCACTTGAGTCGCGCTCAATCTCAAGGCGAGGCATTAGAGAGGGAGAGGGAGAACTAGAGGAAATGAGAGGGAGTGCATTTTGAGTGCATTTGTTGTGAGGTCTTTGAGTTAAGATTTGAGGTTTGAGTTTTCGAGGGTACACTGAAAAAAGTTCATCCCCTAAAATCAAGAACATTTATCTGACATATTTTGTTCCTAAAATAAGACCGGTTTTAAACCAAATTACTAATTATAGTAATATTAATTTGAAAAACGCAGTTCTTACTACAAAATCTTAAATTTTTAGGAAAATATAAAATATGTCAATGAAAATATGTTATATGAAATCAATTGTGGTCCCATGGCGCTCTGGATAGAGTCACTCTTTTCAAGGAAAAACATATTAAAGAAATATTTAAAAAAAAAAACGAATCAGTAAAAAACAAAAATAAAAATATTATAAATTTTAAACCTGCCTTGTTTTCTTGAGTATTTCAAACTGTTTGGTCTATAAATAAAAACTGTTTCCTATTTGAAATGTTCTAAAAATCAAGATGGTTTTCTAAATTTTAGAACTTTATGTATTTGACGCATTTCTTAGACCAAAATTCTTAGTTCTGATGACCAAAATCTGAATTTCAGAACAGTGGTGTCAAAAATATGTATTTTCCTATAACATGTGATAGGAACAAATACTTTGTAGTGTACTTTTGGATAGCACTGTTTTAGAACCCATTATTATCAGTGTACAACTCTCAAAATTAGGGGCGAGATTTGAATTTTTCGAGGACTGGGGCAACATACACACACACACAGGAACTTGACATCTGCTTTGAACTCTTGATTTGAATGAATTGTTGTTTTCTTGTTCCGTTGTTTTTATTTTGCGACAGCTGGCCACGTTATAATTGCATGTCCTTGATCATACAGACAGTCGAATGGCGACTTGTCAACTTTTCACTAGGAACGCCAAGTTTCTCAAGTCGAATTTCTCGACAGCTGTTCAAGAGCGACAGGTTCAGATCCTGCTCAGAAAAATAAAAATGAAATGCAGCTGCTTTAATTTGAGTCAAAAATTTGGCTCAATTGCAACAAGGATAATAACAATGGCCAGCAAAAGGGAAACTGCACACAAATTGTGAGCGGCAGGAACATCTGCCGGTGCCGGGGCATGCCACAAAAACCAGTTTAAATGGTGGTGGTGGTGCTTCTGCTTCTGCTCTTGCCCCTGAGTTATGTATGTGTTCTCTTCCTCCCTCTCTCTTTGTCTTACTCTCTAACTCTCTCTCCCTACTCTTTTCAATTCCTTGTGGCGTGTGGCAAACAATATTCATAAAGCATATCTCAGACTGGTACTACAACTCGTTGTCGTACTTTATTCAGTCGTTAAATCAAAACCATTTGCTTCGTAATGCCGTAAAACACGTGCAACGGATACTTTGTCATTGTCCTGTGAGCACACAAGGAATGTTCCAAATTGCGTTTCCGCTGATAACATCAAGAGTTGTGCCAGCTGGGAGCTATTAAATCAGCTGAATCATATTAATTTCTCACAAATTTTGCATTTCTTCAACATTTATTTGATAAAAAATATGTTCCAATTCCACGCGTTCCACCTTTAACGAGCTAGAGTCGTTAAAAAAATTCCTAATTCAGTTGAAATTAAGATCTGTATGGTAAAGTTTAATCACGGTTTATTGTGTTCTTTTCTATATTTAATGTTCATCTTATCTTTTTATTCAATTAATTTCTTCAACATTTATTTGATCCAAATTATGTTCCAATTCCACGCGTTTCACCTTTAACGAGCAATTGTCGTTATAAAATTTAAAATTTAATGGAAATTAAGATATTATGGTAAAGTTTAACTACATTTCAATGTTTTCTTTGAAATATTTAATGTTTACTTCATATTTTTATTCAAATAATGTTGAAATTCCACCCGTTTTTGCATTTGCAAGCATTTGTCGTTATCAAAGTCAAAATTTATTGGAAATTAAGGACTTATAAAGTTGAGTTTAACTTAATTTCATCACTTTCTCAGGTATATTTCAGGTGTATGCCTTTTTTTTATTTATATAGTGTTCCAATTTCTCTTAATCTTCGCAAAAAATGGAAATACTATAGGCATTAAATCTTATTAACTTATACCCAATTAATTGAGTTACACTTTTCACAAATATTTAATTAATATATTTGATTGGGAGATCTCCAATTCTATTCCTTTCAATATTCCAAATGAAATTAAGACCCCTTCAAACGTCAATTTTCAATTCATGTTGTTTACTTTAATATCTGTTGTTCCATTTCCAATATTTCCTAAGTTTGCTTGTTATCAGCTGTTTCTACGCAGTATTTCCGCTTGAAAACATTAGAATAAGCAGAAAATTGAGTGACTCAAATCGTTTTTAAAGGTGTGCGAAATTCGGAACAGACCTGAGATATTGCTATTACTTGAGTAAATATATGTACATAACAATAGAAAGATATTTACATCCACTTCGCATACAGCTAAAAGTTGAAAGGAAATAGCTGCTTCCAAGATTTTCCTTTTGGATTTAGCCGTAACACACTCAAGGAAATAAGGAAATGCATTTGACGCTGAAATTTGATAAGCACCTGCAAATGGAATAGACAACAACATTGGATAGACGCAGACTGACAACATCCCCATAACATAAACGGAAGTTAGGATGTGCACTTAACCGACATACACACATACTCAGAGAAAAGAGAGAGAGAGACTGAGACAGTTCATGGCATATTTGACCCAAGATGTGCTTCTATTTTTGTCGGTCCTTTCAAAGTAAAGTAAATAAATAGACAGAAGGAGCGACGACAACGTTGAGCAACACTTAAGTCATAGATTTATTTATGGAAAATACTCTTGGAAATTGCTGGGATTATTTACAGGCGACGACATCTGCATAAATTGAAGCATAAACAATGGAACGAACGTTCAGGGCCGGGCTTGGCAATTAGCTCAAGGTTGGAGCCCACAACAACAACAACAGCAACAACTTGGCCAAGGCAACTGATAAGCAGCGGGAGCAGAAAGGGAGACAGAGAAAGAGAGATCGGATCGCAGTACTCGCAGTTTTTTAAAGCCCTTGAAATTGCAAGGTCTGAAGAAAACAAGAAAAAACTGCAATCTCAGGAATTTTGAACAGGTTTGCAGCGCGTACACAGGAAAAAATGTCGGATTTCGGGATAAAATGAATGCAATGCAGTACGGTAGTCCCGTATTTTCTTAAACCAAGTACAAGCACTATATTTCTCAGCAATACTTTGTTTTCCGGGGTACTGATAATTTTTGTTTAATTTACTTCAAATATTTTGGGCTTCTTTGACTTTTTAATGGTTGAGTCGTTGCCATTTTATAATTAATTTAACAATAATATCCTGATTACATATTTAAAAAATGCAGGCTAAAATCAAGCATTTTCAACTCGAACTACGGCAATCCCGGATTTTCTTAAACCAAGTACAAAATACTTGACTTTTCTTAGGTTCTGTATATTTTTGAATATAGTTCAAATATTTTACGCTTTTTTGACTTTTTAATGTTGAGTCGTTGCCATTATATAATTACTTAAAAAATGCAGGCTAAAATCAAGAATTTTCAACTTGAAGTGCGGCTATCCTGGATTTTCTTAAACCAAGTACAAAATACTCCAGATTCTTAAACTTTTTAATTTTGAGTCCTTGCCATTTTATTCGCATATTGACTTAATTTAACAATAATATCCTGAATACACACTTAATAAATGCATGCCAAAATTAAGAATTTTAAACTAGAATTTAAGAATTGTTTTATTTTTTTCTGTGTACAACAATTGTTTAATGCTGCCGACAGGTAGTAGGCCGGGCCTTAAAATGCGACCAGTTAGTTGTTCCCTACCTGTCTGAGTGTGCAACATGTACTGTGAAGTAAGCCACAGGGTGGGCCACTCTGCCACTTTTTAGATAGCCACATGGAGCGTGACTGAAATGTACTAATCCTACAGATTTACAACAACAACAAAAAAGAGAGTAAGAAAATACTTAGGAATGTCCTGGGAACACAGGATTTGTCTACTGATTAATAGGCAAAGGTTTGCCCGTGTTAAATTAATGTTTAGCAAACTGAGAAATGACCACGCCAAGACTTCACACAGCTAACAAGAAAATGACTCCATAAAGTAATTAATTAGCCAACTCAACTAATAGAATCATCACTGAACTGAGACCAGGTTGATGCATCTTTATTCGTTGGACCAAAACGTTGGAGAAATGGCGATTCACACGCAAATTTGCGCATTGATATGGAA
The DNA here is from genome assembly GCA_035042165.1 of Drosophila kuntzei. Lineage (NCBI taxonomy): Eukaryota > Metazoa > Arthropoda > Insecta > Diptera > Drosophilidae > Drosophila > Drosophila kuntzei. The sequence continues at coordinate 4,017,927 of JAWNLU010001584.1, read as the reverse complement.
TGACCCTGTTATGAGCCAGTGAACAGATGGCCAGAAGCACTTAATGGGGCTATATCTGGTCTAGCCAGTTGAATGTGCCAGTTTTGTGATGGTTACACGACACTAAGTAGCCAAGTTACAAAGCAGAAATCATCTATGGGGATTATGCTTAAAATAAATCAAATATTATTGGTCAGCTTTATTAGTTGTAATAAGATTCATTGGCTACTGTTAAAAGTAAAAAACACTTCTTTAACAACAAATCATCTTTAGGTATCATATAAATTAAGATTTCGAATTATCTAAAACAGCAGTCATATAAAAAGTACAATCATCCAAATAAACAGACATGTTTTTAAGAAGTTGAATGAAATACAAAAATCATTTCTTTAAAGAAAGTGAATCATCTATTAAAGAAAACAATTTTGTAGAATAAACACACATCATCTATTGCAGGTAAAATAATGATCTGTGCCAAACGTTAACTGCAGAAATTATCGTTTTTTAGAAAAAGACTATATAACAAACATATTTTATTAAAAGAAAAGAATTACACTAGAGATATTTTATATTAGAAAATATAGAAAAAATCTGTAAAATTATTATTTTCTCTACGATATATAAAGGAATCCGCAGTAACTATAGGAATTATACCCTAAAGATTTTGTATATTAGAAAATACAGAAAAGTCTATAATAAGCTAAAGGAAAGAATTAAAATCTTCTTCAATCAATTAAATCCATTTCTGTAATTTTATAATCTCTTTCTTTGTAACATATCTTATGTGAAAGAAAGTATCTATTACAAAAGTAATAACTCATAAGTATCTCATTCATTCAAAAAGCGTGACATGTGTCATTCCTGCATGACAAAGAATGTAATTTTTTGGGCTTTCTGGTATCCAATTTATACGAAAAATTCATTGACAATTTAAAACAGTGCGCCATCATTGTTTAAAAAGTTCCCAAACTGCACGTATTGAAATTAGTTGACGTTGTAAATCGCATTATCAGTGCACACAAATATGACAGTACACGAGTTAAATGCGCAATAGAACTTTGACTTAAAAAAAGTATATATCAATATGTATAGGAAATGAAAAAGTGAAAAAAAATAATTATAAACAAATGTGATAGACAGTCTGACTGCGTGGTACACAGAAAAAAACTAGTGAAAATAACTAAGTGAATTGAGTGAATATACAATTTATAAATATAATAACTAAAATTGTAGTGATTTTGTTTTTTCAATGCTAGAGGAAGTTATATGATATATAGGAAAAGTATGCTAGTTTTAGATGAATTTTAAAATATATATTTTTTAAATATAATAACTTAGTTTAAAGTGAAAATATCGAAGTGAATTGAATGAATATTTAATTTTTAAATATAAAAACTAAAATTTAAGTGATTTATTTTTTTGAATGCTAGAGGAAGTTAAGATATGATATATAGGTATTGTATGCTAATTTTAGATGAATTGAGCAATATATATTTTTTAAATATAATAACTTAGTTTAAAGTGAAAATAACGAAGTGAATTGAATGAATATTGAATTTTTAAATACATATAATAAGATATGATATATAGGAATTGTATGCTAATTTTAGATGAATTTTGGAATATACATTTTTAAAATATAATAACTTATTTAAGAGTTCTTTTTTGCATTCCAACGGGAGTTTGAATGTGATATATGGGGAAAATATGCTAATTTTAGATTTGGTTATTTTCCCATCTTAATTTGTACAATATATGTATGTATTTAAAGTACTTCGTTGTTGTTTTACACATGTGTAGCTGTCCCTGAAATGTGGTAGGGGATTTAAAACCATTTAAGCTACGCAAATTGACATTTGACAGACGTTTTCCATTCGTCAGATCCCCGAAGAGCCCAGGACAATTTAGCATGAAAAAAAGGAAAGGCAGGAGAGAGAGGAAACAGCATGAACTCTGAACTGTGGATGAGTGTACTCGTTGTACTCGTAGCACATGTGTAAGCCTAATTGGCATTGATTAATTGAATGCAAAGGGGGGAGGCAAAGGGAAGCCAGAAAACAACTCTTGACGAGGCGAAATTATGCAAAATAGGGAATGAAGGGGCTTCCCCCATTATCAGTAGAATCATGCTAAATGAGTTATGAATGCAAATGTATGTTTTCATATCTTGATATGAGTAGGTTTGAATATGCATGCGTTATAAGGCTGAAGGACACAATGTAGGAGTTGCATTAAAAGCAGAGGCGGTTGTAGAGGGGGGTGTGGCATGCAGCATGTCGTCTGCAGTTACAGCAACTTGCACATGTTGAAATAAAGCGAATTTAATGAATGAATTGAGCGGGAAATGAATGTGCTTTTGTGGTTGAATGGAGGAGTCGACAGCAGCTACTCAGTTTGTGGCATTACTGACGTATCTGCATCTGTCCATGTTTAAGTTGCAAGTTGTTGTTGTTGGGTTGGTTGCTTGTTTGTGTCTGCGCCCACATGTTATGCTGCAGCTGCTGATGCCACAGCAGTTGCAACGTCAATTGCAGGCACCAAGAATGATGCGATTGCAACTATAAATAACATCAAAGACCCACTGTGCCCGCTGTTCTTCTCGTTGTCATTGTTGGAGTTTTGTTAGCCCAGTAATCAATGAGAATTAGGGCTTATAGATTTGTGACAAATTTAGTTTGGTTGCTAGCGGCAATAATAAATTTTGAACAATTTTTGCCAAATTTGTATAACACTTATTTTTAATTGTTATTTGAAAAATTCAAAATAATAATTAAATTTCAACTTTTATTTATACGTTATGAAATAACAATTTAAATTTTTATTTAAAAATTCAAAGAAATAATTAATTTTAAATTGTTAATTATAACTTATTATAAGTTACGAAATAACAATTATTTTTGTTTTTTTCAATAAAAAAATAAGAGTAATTTATGATTAATATTTTAAAAGTTGGCAAGAAGAGTTATTCCGTAACTTTTATTTTAATTTATTATTTTAATTTTATTTGGATCCTTAATATTCCTTAACATGTGATGTATGATTTGAAAATTATTGAATCATAGATCAAGAATATTTTTAAATTTTGATAATACACCAACATACTCAAAAGATATTCAATTTAACTTTTGCTTAGATTTTTAAAATCAAGGTTACGGAATAACTTTTATTTGTAACTTTTATTTCTGTTATTTCGTAATTTTTAAATAAAAATTGATCCTTAATAATTATTTGGAATTTTTTAATAAATATTAAAAAGGATTTATATTATATGAATTGTAAATAAAAGTTAATTAAGACTATAATATGAATTTCAGTGATTCTGTGTTCTTTACATTGATTTTTTAAGTTAAAATTTTCATTCATAAACTCTTATTTGCGGTCCTTGATGTTTTGTAGCTTTATATATTCCGTAAACTTCTTAATAATTAATAAGTGTAGAATTCTTTGACGCGCTGAGCTCGATTCTCGGAAGAGTTGTCTATTTTTCTTTTATTATATATTTATTTTAAATTTTTTTATTCCTATTGGTTGTTTTTTAAATTTTATTTTGTTTTTTTATTTATTAAAATATTTATTTATGCTTATTTTTTTCTGTAAATTTTTAACAATGTTTTTTTACTGGGCATCTAACAGTCGATCAACTCGTTGTTAGTTTTTTCTTACTTGTTGCCATTACTGTTGCTAACTTGTCGCTTGTCGGTAACACCAAAGAGGCCAAGTACGCCCACAGGCGCCATTTGGAAGGTACATCAGGGCCATCAGACATACATACAAAAAGTATCTGTTGCAAGTTTAGAACATGCCACAATGACGATGATGAGCAGAGAGTTTTTGGGTAACGTATTTTGAATGCATAATCATTCAAGTTGTGGAAGAGCAGAGAGAGAGAGAGAGAGAGGAAGAGTGTAGGCAAGTCAAAGGCACTTCACGAATTCATAATTAATTGAATGCGAGTGCAGCTCGAGAAAGACATGCAAGACCTGAATAAAAACCCCATCCAGAGTTTGTCGGGGACACGCACTGAACATGAAACTGACAAAAGCCAAAAAGACAATGAAATTGCTTTAGCCCGGGGCCATGGCATAGTTTTCTCTCGTTTCGTTTCGTTTCGTATCGTATCGTTTCTTTCCTTCTTTTATTTTCTTTCCTCTTCAATTGTAATTAAATGCAAACCGCTCTGTGTGTGTTCCGGGAAATCTTAACGAACGCCAAGAAAAATTATGAAAAACCTGATGAGTGTGTTGAACCCACAGACGGACAGCAGCAACAACAACAACAACACCGCAGGATACTCGAATTACACACACTGAGGGACAAAGGGCAACAATATATTTGAAAGAGTGCTGACACCAATGGATGTCACAAATAACAATCCACTTTTGTGGCACAGTTCAAAGTCCCTTCTAATTCTCCAAATTCTTATCTAGAAACGACATTTTATGAATTGTAGCGCGAATTTTGAATGTCATAAATAAAAATCTATTTATGTGACACATTAAAAATTCTATCCAAATTCTTATCTATAAATGACATTTTATGAATTGAATAAAAATCTACTTATGTGACACATTTAAAATTCTATCCAAATTTGTTTTTCAACTAAATTCTTATCTATAAACGATATTCTATGAATTCTAGTGCGAATTTTGAATGTCACAAATAAAAATCTATTTATGTATGTGTCACATTTAAAACTCTATCCGAATTTGTTTTTCAACTAAATTCTTATCTATAAACGACATTTTATGAATTGTAGTGCGAATTTGGGAGCTCCAAAAATTCCATGTGGAACTTAAGATATGCAATGGTTTACTGTCTAAATTCCAGGGGATTTAAGCGCTTTGGGAATTAAGTTTTATAACATTTTCGATAGGAATGTACATATGTGGTTTATGTACTTATGTTAAGGTCTAATGCACAGGTCGGCTCACGATTTCGCATTTTTTACTTTTTTAATGTTTTATTTTTATGAAGAATTCTTCTTATAAACATTGTGGAATGTTTTGTCAGAATACATAGTAAATGTATATGTGAGTTTTTTCTTCATAATCTGGAATATATATTTGTTGATGTTGTCTTTTATGTTCCGGTTTTTAATTTCGTTTTCTTTTGGTCTGTTTTAAATGCCTTCTTTATATTTATATTTAAAAAGTTAGTAATGATGAGTCATTATATTTAAATCGAGCCTCTTTTGTTTCGGATTTGTTTTCATTTCCATTGCATTTAAATCTATTAATGTAGAAGATTTTCTGAAAAACTTCGACTTGTGTTGCGTATTTTGATTTTCTATTTATTTGGGGTCATTTTTAATATTTGTTTTAAAATATATTTTCACTTATAACTAAATTTCAACAGATTAATCAGAGCTTGGAACTTATTTGACTTTAAATAATATTTATAAATTATGTCCAGCTTTTGTTAATTTATTTTGTTTTTACTCTTTTTAAATGCTTCTTTTTATATCCAGTTTTACATACCATATTTTTTATTATTATTAAAAGCTGTTGACACAAATTGATTTGCTAATTGCATTTCACTTTAGTCAATTGCATTTTTGAGCTTATTAACGCATTTTGCAGTCTGCTCTGAGGTCTGGCCTATTAAATTGTGACTAATACGGAAGTAAGTTTGCCTGCCAGTAGGGTGAGTGTTGAGTGAGTGTTTGGTGAGTGTATGTACCTCACCATATGTATGATCAATATTGAATTGCATTCATATTCACATATTCATAGGTAATTCAAGCACATGGAAGCGTGCATTATATAATAATTAACACATTTTAATGCGTTGCCTAATGAAAATGAATACGGCGTTGGGTTACGAGCCCACAAAGTACGAAAGTGCGAATAGAAATTGTCCAACAATTTAATACATTTTCTTTACACTTTTTTGCACTTCATAAATTATGCAATTGTGGCAAGAGTTAAGGCAATAAAAGGCATAAAAGATAGTACAAGTTTAGTACCACATATGAGCGTGGAGAGCAATAAAAGTTTTGACCAACCATTAAATGAATTAAACTTTTAATTAAACCGAAACTTGTTTTGGAATAAAAGCGACAAGAAAAACTCACACATGAAAAAGGTCGAAAGAGAATCGAGTTTTCGGGTTTTCGGTCTCACTGGGAGCATTTGATTGACATAGAGACTAAGAGATAAGTAGAAGTGGTTACTTGTCCATGTATATATGTATTTCCATTTAATTACCCGGGGAAAAGGCAGCAGCTAGTTCAGCTCTCAGTTCTCTGATCAAAGCTGATTGCGAATGTTAAGGTCAAGTGCTGAATGTTTATGTAATGAGCGTAATGCGATAAGGAAATTTTGTTGCTACACATATGACTATATTAATATATATATTTTATTGTACACCCAGAGAAAAAACGAATAGTGAAAATTGAATTCGATAATAATATTTAAGTCTAATATTTTTTCATATTTAATTTAGAATTCTCAATAGTAAAAATAAAATTTGGTAAAAATATTTACATAAAAATTTTTTTATATTTAGTTGAGAATTCTCTATAGTGAAAATGAAATTCGGTAATAATATTTAAATTTAATATATTTTTATACTTAATTTAGAATTCTCAATAGTGAAAATTAAATTCGATAATAGTATTTAATTCTAATATTTTTTCATATTTTATTTAGAATTAGAATGACAAACTGTTCGATTTTTTTCAGGATCTTTCCGTAGTCAGTCTTCAATTTATGGAATTTTCTTATTTTATATGAAATCTATTTAAATTAACCACAAAATTTGTGATTTAATTTATAATTAAAGTGTCACACACTTTTGTTACACTATTTTCATATTTAACGATAGATCATAAGTTAACACAAAGTGTGTATAATAAAATTTGTAGAGCATTATTCTCTGTGTGTAAGAAAGTATATCCTAATTATAGTTGTTCCCACCTCAACACCAAGTGCATTCACCTGTCCAAAAACACAATTTATATAAACAAAAAAGGTAGTGTTTCTTTTTTCCTTTAGTTTTTGGGCCATCAAATTCAAAATAGATGAAGTTGGCTTACGAAACCCACAAGAGTAATGAACTGAGGGCCAAAAAAGCCGACAAGTTATATTTTATTTCTTTGGGTAATATATTACGCATGCGTAAGAGGAAACTGTCCCGCCCGTATGTGCCCCCCCTCAGCACCCCTCCTCTATCCAGCTCATAGATACAAATTTGTAGATAAGACAAACACAATGAAGAATGGAATAGACAAGCAGGGCGTGTCTAGTCCCGGTACAGAATAGTGGACTCCGTATTCCTACACTGATAAAAAAAAGGTACTCAAATCAACAATGCTTGGAGAACATAGGATTTTTATAGTTACAAAACAAATTCTGGTTTTAAGAACATTTCAAATAAAACTAAAATCATATTTAGAGAACAAAAAGTTTTAAATACTCAAAACAAAAACAAAAAAAAAAACAGGCAGGTTGTAAATAATATATACATTTGTAATATATACATTTCTTATAAATACATTTTCTTTGTTTGGTATTTTAAAAAATATTCCTTTAATATGTTTTTGCTTGGAAAGAGTGGGTTTCGAACCCGCGCTTATTTTGTCAACTTTAGCGGCGACTCTAACCAGAACACCAAGAGACAACAATTTGTTGGAAAAGAAAATATAACATATTCATATTTTCCTAACAATTTTGTATATATATTTTTATATTAAATACTCCGATATTTTAGATTAATATTCTAAGCATTAGTAATCTTGAAATGGTCTTATTTTAAAAACAAAATATGTAATAATAAAAGTTGGTCTTTTTTTTCAGTGTACTTATTCCTATGATAAATAAACTTCTACAGACAGCAACAGTTTCGGGCGCGTGTTGTGCTGTGTTGTGTTGAGCAACATGTTTTGGGCTGACTTGCAGTAAGAACAACAAGAGTCAGTACTGCAACCGATTTGTTTATTGAGGCAGACAGACGTCTCACTCAGGAAACATCTTGCCTTTCTCCAATTGGGATGCATCTGGCAGCCACGTAAGATCTAAATGCACGCGACATTTACATGAATCACATTTGTTTACCTCATCACAGATCACAGACGAGATGCAACCCAGAGATGTGTGAGATTTCGCTTTGACATTGCCACCGAACGAGGCAGACTGATTAATGTATGGTACGAAGAGGAATGCAAACCGGTTTTGTATCGAAACATTTCTTAAACTGAGATCTTAATTGATTTAACCATAACTGAAGTAAGGAAATTGTAGCAAGAAAATAATTAGTGCTGAATTTAAATGCTAAACAGAAATCAACAAAAAAAGTAAACCAAAAAAATGTTATCTTTAAATTTGTTTGCGTATTTGCGATAAATGAACAAAAAACAAAAAAAAAACTAAAATAGCGTGAATAAAAAAATATTAAATAATAAAAAAACAAGGTAAAATGTAAAAATTTAAATTAAAAAAAAAAATTAAAATTGAAACTGTAGTAATATAAAAATATTAAATAATAGAAAAAATAAAGGAAAAAATGCATAAATATATAAAATAAAATTAAATTAAAATGCTATGAATAAACAAATTTTAAATACTAAAAAAATCAAAGGAAACCGTAAATATTTATGGAAACTTAAGCAAACGTTTCGAAACTTTAGCAAATATATTGAAATATTAATTATCCAGTTCAGATTGAATTATAATATTATTCATAGCAAAGCTTCCTCCCACATAAATATGCGTAGTGAAAGATTGACTATAAAATGTATTTACAAAAAATATTAAATAATAGAAAACACAAAGAAAATTAACACATTAATTGAAAGTCAAGAAAACGTTTTGAAATTTCAACAAAAATATTGGAATATTAAAATGATATGAATGTGTTAATTAACCAGTTCAGAGTGATTTAAAATTATTCATATCATAACTATCTCAAACCAATAAAATAATAGAAAGCACAGAAAAAAATTAATAAATTTATCGAAACTTAAGAAAACGTTTTGAAACTTTAGCAAAAATAATAAAGTATTAATATGGTATGAAAGTAGTAATTAAACATTTCCGATTGATTTATAATTATTCATATCTCAAAACTTCCTCCCACATGTGTAGTGAAAGATTGACTAAAATTTCAAATAATTGACTAAACAAAAGCCGATTTCAGCTATTTCCCCATATGCTGGTCAACGCTTTTGGATTCGTCTTCAGTTTTTTGGCTTTGGCTCATCAGCTAAACGGACTAAAAAAGAAACACGGAAATTTGAAATGAAAAAAAAAAAAACTTCAAATGCATAAACTGCAGTGGCGCGAGTTGAAAGCGAAAGTGCCCGGGGGCATGTTCGTGGTTGTGTTAATTAGCTACATACTATAAAAGAAAAGCTGATTAGTGCGATTCAAAGAAAATGCCGTTTTTACTTTAAATAAAAAAAAAGAAAGAAAGATCTCTAAATAGTTGTGGCTATAGGCTTCTGGTTTTTATTGTAAAAGACTCAAATCGATCATTATTTATGGTACAGGAATCTGACAAACTCACGTCTGACTTAATTACTTAATAGCCACATGTCGAGTTGAAATGACGAATACAGAAAACAGAGAACGGACAATTTAAAATTCAAGAATTGCCAGCTGAAAAGTTGTTAATCATGTCTTAATAGATATTTAAGCAAATTACTTTTAAGTGAATGCAAAATACGGAAAAGAAAGATCAAGTCAATCAAATGATGATGATGATAAAAGATTCGAATTACAATCAGCAAATGCTGAGAGAAATATGTACATAGCAGATGAAGAATAAACAAGAAATTGATCTTAAAAACAAAAACCAGTTGCATGCCACATTTTCAATGAAAAAGAAGAAAAAAAATACTTTTCTGCTGATTAAGCCATTAAAGCTGGCATTAAGTTTTGTGTGAGAATTATTTGCAGGGATTGTCATAATTACACAATTAAATGTTTATCATTTTGTCAAAATAAACACAAAACAAAACTAGTTTAAGTTGAGATATTTAATCATTTGTCTAGCTGCCTTTTGTTTTACTTTTGTCATCATTTTGTCTATTTCGAGTGTTGAAATTGTATTTGGTTGTTATTGTTGAATTTTCATTTCCGTTTAATTTGGCAGACAACAAAAACTAATTATGGCTAAAAACATACAAAGTTTTTAGGTTGCAGCTGCTGTTCGGGTTTTCGCCAAGTTTATGACTGAAATTGATGGTTTTTGATCAGTTGACATAAAGTTATAATGAGCAAATATTGTCATCACGTTGAGTTCGGAGATTAATGACAGAGAAAGACTCTGTTGCCAGGTAGGTAGGTAATTAACTACAAGCTTGTCACTCTCTTCCTCTCTCTCTCTCTCTCTCTCAGTATTTCTCTCTTTCTCTGTGTGTGTGTTTTATTTCCATTAACCCAAATATTTCTTATACCCATGCCCATTCACACTCATTAGGAATGCATCAAGACGTCAAAGTAGAACTTTGTTTGTTGAATGCCACACAGCGGCATGCAACATGCAACATGCAACTCTGACAGCTGTCAGTTTAAAGCTCGTTCTGAGTTTTAGTCCAAAAAATTTAAGATGATGAAGAACTTTCCTTGGCATCCATAAAAAATGCTCAATTGTGACAAGTTTTCCTCGAGTTTTCCTCAAGTTTTCCCCGAGTTGCAACCAACGAAGCGAGTCATAAACTTTTTTTGGCAGTCGCTTCCTTCCTTTTTTCTCCTACTCTCGGTTTGCATTTCTTATTTTAGGCATTCCGAACTTTTGAACTTTAAACTTAACATTTCTCAAATGCAACTGCAGTCTGTTATTTTTTTATTTCTTTTTTTTTTTTGTGTAATTTGTTTGGAAATGGAAATGAAAACATAACTCGAGCAACGCATGGCCAACAGATGTGTTTCGATTGCTTTACAACTTTCCCTGTTTTTTGCCCCGTTTCAAAACGGCGGAAACATTGTTTAATCCAAATGGTTTTTCTTCATTTTATTTCTTCCTAATAAAAGCTCACAACGGTTTAACCTTTCCATATGACACAGTTTTTGAAACTTTTTCTATTTCACATTATTAAAAAAAAAATGATTGATTTTCAGAGCAAAGAAAGCGTCAGCGGTGCGAAAAACGCATTGGAAAATTATAAAAAAAAAATCGATTTGATTGGCAAGAAAAACAGACATTCTCAGTCCGATGAAGCATGGCGTTGCAACACCTGCAACAATGCCATTAGACGAGTTGGTAATAAAAGCGTATAGTTGAGTATAGACGACTAGCAGATACCCTAAGGTGGATGTAGAGTAACTAATTTAGTTCTTCTTTATATTGAACTGGGACCGTAAGGATTATAATTTGTAAAATACAAATTTGTTTCTGATATTTATCAATAATTTAATGAGTCTTATTTTGTTTATCTATTATGAAACTTATGAAATAATAATTAAATATTAGTTTTAATTTTAAATCACAATATATTTTTAATATTAATTTAAATTTCTTGATTACTTATTTAAAATACACTCTCTGATTATAATTTTTAAAATAAAATGCTGATATTTATCAATAAGTGAATGAGTCCATTTTTTAACTAAATATAAAATAATGAAATAATAATTAAATATTAGTTTAAATTTTAAAATCACAATATATGCATACATATATAAATATTAATTAAAATTTCATGATTTTTATTTAAAATTCACTCTCTGATTATAATTTATAAAATAAAATGCTGATATTATTTATCAATTAGTGAATAAGTCTAGTTTTTTCTTTAAATAGAAAATTGTGAAATTATAACTAAATATTAGTTTTAATTTAAAAATCACAATATAAATATGTATATATTAAGATTAATTAAAATTTCAGGATTTTTTAATTAATAATCACTCCGTGATTATACTTTTTCAAATAAAATGTTGATATTTATCAACAAGTGAATGAGTCTTATTTTTGTAGCCTAATATAAATATAAGAAATAATAATGAAATATTTGTTTTTATTTAAAAATCACTATCTATTGCTTATTAGCAATTTATATAATACAAAATTTGTAGTATTATAATATTAATTAAAATTTCATAATTTTTTATTTAGATACTATAATATAAGTCATATAGTAAGTTTTTATAATAATAGAGTAAAGTTTTCAATATTATAGATTTAATTTTTTTATTAATAGATTTAATTTAAATTTTGTGTCGGCTTTCAGTTAATTTAAATTAAAATTTGTAATTTTTTATTTCAGCTTATAGTTTGTTAATTACAGCACTGATTTACCTTTGTAAATAAATAAATAAAATTATGATTTCTAAACAAATATTGAAACTGAATATTTATTTTACAACTTATTTAAGAGTGAAAATTAAATTATTTAAAAAATAGTGAATTTAGAAATTTAAACTGTTACATGGCTAGAAATATATTCTACACTTTGGGACATTCTAAACACTTGCTAGACAGGTTATAGCTGAGTACAGGGTATATTTAGATCTAGCAGGCAACGCCTTACGACCCACATGAGCTACTGTCGTGTTATAAAAAATACTTGGGCCATCAGCTAATTTAGCAATAAGTGCAATAACTGCAATTAAGAAGAGTTAAACAGAGAGTCTGTCTGACTAAGTCTGGCCAACAGAGAGAGAGATAAAGAGAGCGAGAGAGAAAGAAAGAGGCTTGTTAGGCATCAGCAGGTTTTCTCTCGATTACATGTGGTAACAGCACGCCATAATATCATTGGAAGTAACAAGAAAATTATACATATATGACACACGCATTAAGTGTATACAATGTGGTCAGAGCGATACATATTACATATATATACATACATACATACATCCGAGTAGTAGTCTAGGGTACTTTCAACAACAGGAAACACTGATTAGGGGGACAAACAGACTAGTATACGTAACACAGCTTGTAGATCAAAAGAGAGTTATTCACTGAGGAAATGTGTGACTTAAAATTATGCACTTTTTCGGTTCATTTGAATATTTGCAATGAAAGTGACAATTCGAGGCACATTCAGCACTCGAGTCTCTTTCGTAGGTAAACCCTTTTTTTCTTCTCTTATCACGCACAAAAAGCAATTAGAAATTCTTCTCTGTATGTGTGTAGATAACGCTATGGAATTTGATTTCGTAACCAACGCACAATATCATATTTGTTGTCTGTTGTGACAAAAAAAAAAAAAGTATCTTACAGATACACAAACTGTAAAAACTACCAAGTCACGTAGCCTGACGACAAAAACAACCAAAAATTTCGAATAAAATCGAAAACTGATAAGTTCAGAAGGTGTCTTTGTCATCATATTGTTGTTGTTGTTGTTTTCGTTGGAATATGAGTAAAAAGGGGGTCAACAAATGAAACATTCTGTATTTGATTGAAGAAATATTTCAGTTGGCCTGATTACGAGTCAGGTATGATTAAAATGTACAATTTTATGCAACTTATGATTATTCTAGACAGTTTAAAATTTAATTTAAGCATTGTAAAATATTTTATTGGGTATTTAAAAACATATATTCTAATTTAATAAATGTAATTTTTCAAGCTATTTAAATTATATTTATTTAATTATAACAAAATTTATTTTTCTAACTTTTTTCATCTTTTCAATTCAAAATGTAGTTAGAAAATTTGTTATACATAGTTTAATTGTTAGTTCAAAATCATATGTACTGATTTTAAATTATTCATTACTATTTTTATATTCAATATTTCCCAATATTTGTTGTCGACTATTTTAAGTTAATAATTTAATCAGCTTTTTGAAAATTGTAGAATTTTTATCATGACAATCCAATATTCCGATTGAAAATTATTTATTACAATTTTTACATTAAATATTTCATAATATTTGTTGCTGACGTACATTAAGTAAATACATAATTTAATCAGTTTTGTGAAAATTGTAGAATTTTTATCAAGTAGTTGTCATAATGACAACTACAGTTACTACCAACAATGTTCGCGTTATGTCACTTTATACTTGGGCTATTTATGTATGTAGGAATGTCGTTAAGATTGCCATTTAAGTCCTACGCTATTGCATAAGTTTTACTCGAAAGTAAAAGTTTTGCTAGCGCCTGCAACTAATTACGTTCGGTCACAAAAAAAAGTCGGAGAGAGAGACAAAAAAAAGGTTGACAACAAGATGATGCAGTGGCTTCAACTTGTACTGTTGAGTTGGACTTGCCACTGATTTGGAGTTGACAGACGTTGGCCATAAATGGAATTGGTGGTTGTTGTTAGTCTTTTTTCTTATTATCATTAAATACCAAGGTCCCTAACTGTTAAGAGTTACTCAAGAAGCTGCATAGATACATCAATCAATCTAAAGATACAAACAGATACATACATACATCATTAATCTAAAGAAACTGCAGTAAAACTTAAAATATCATTACAGTTTCGTTAATTTTTTTGGGTATTAAATTTAGTTTTTCCATAATTTGATTTAAAATTAAGAAAACAAGAAAAATACATTGGAATTCCGTTAAATTATTTGACGATTCGCAGCTGACACTCAACATAAATCTACAACATTCATAAGATACATTTGAAATGTCGCCGTCGTTGCTCGAAATGACGAAAATAAAACAGGGAGAGAAAATGTCGCCTGCATATCTAAAAATATATATAAATAAGTAAATATATAGAGGCAAGTACATATGTACAGTGTACACACTGTACACATACTTGAAACCTTGCAGAATTCGCTTCTGAATCCGAGTCGAAGGAAATAAAATAAATGAGCGAATTTTAATAAAACCCACATACGAGTTTTGGGCTGATTTACGACATTGCCTGGAACTGACAGGGAGGAGAAATAGGAGGGCATTGGTTTTGTTATTTTATTTTGAAGGGCAACAAATCAATGTCTCGTCTAAAATGGCAAACAAAAAATCGACAATAATAAATGAGGACAGAAGCAGGAACAGAACAGAAGAGAGAGAGGGAAACGTGGGTGCAATATATAAGCGAGGTCAAGGCACATTAAACCGCCCCAGAGAGACATCAGGACATTAAATAAAGAACCTGTTGAGGAGGTCACAAAGTCAACGCGTAATTATTCACGGTCGATTAAATCGATAAACAAACAAGGCAACTTGGCAGCAGGTTGGCAAACAGACAAAACTCAACAACAGACCACTGAAAATCGAATGCCAAAAGTTTTTGTATATTGCCTGGAGTTCAAACAAGAACAACAAAAAGGACTGAAGAGATCAAAAGCCTAAGAGATACAGAGGGGAGAGATTATCAATGGTGTGTAAAATTGGTAACATTTGTGGCCAAGTGTGGACCAAGCATGAGGGCTGTACGTAAATGCTAATGCCTTAACAGGTGCAGCTGTGCGAAAAGTGTGGACAATAATATTTGGGGAGGGAATAAATACAGTATACATATACAGCGAAATAGATACAGTATGTGAAGTAAATGTTTTGACAAGGGTTAAAGTTTAACCTTTTTTATTTTAATTTTTAAAAATGGTTGAACCCAAAGAATATAATTTGTATAATTATTTAACTTATTTTAAGAGCCATAAGCAACTGTTATAAAGTAAGAAAACAGATAGAAAACAAGAAAATGATTTTCTTTTGCAATATTAAATGTGAACTTTTTTTTAGCGACCCCCTGTTTATCAAATAATTATTTTGGTTTTTAAAAGTAGCTAAATTCAATGGACCTCATCTCATAGAATAAAAAATAAATTAGAATAACAATATAAAATGTGATTTTTTTTAGAAAGAAAACAAATATAATAATTGTTTTTAAGTCCAATGGATGTTATAACTTTTTAAACGTGGTTCCAATAACTAAAAACAATTATAATAAAATTAGAAAACAAATAAAAAATCAAGAAAATTATTTCCTTATGCAATATAAAATGTACATTTTTTTATTTACCCCCTGTATATAAAATAATTTGTATGACAGGAAAACAATTATAATTGCTTTTACTTAAGAAAAAATTGTAAATTCAAATGGATGTCATTACTTTTTTTAAACTTGGTTCTAAAAATTAAAAACAACTATAATAAAATAGAAAAACAAATAAAAAACCTAGAATAGATATTTTAAAAAATTCACACATATTTTATAATGGTTTTTACCTGACTAACTGCATATTATTTATGTAAAATGTTTAATCAATAAAATTGATTTAGTTTATAATTCATAACTGTTATCTAAGCCATTTGGAAAGTTTCTTTAAATCATTAACATATGCGATATGTTAACTTACATTTGTGCAGATGGCGCTGCAGTTGGCGCTGTTGTTGTTGTTGCTGCCACTGCCGCTGCTGTTGTTGTTGTTGTTGCTGCCTCTGCTGCTGCTGCAGTCATTGTCAACGTTACATTGTTGTCCGGACACATTGTGGTCGTTGTGGTTATTGTTGTTACAGTTTCGTCGGTGGGATTCAAATACCATTTGGTCTGTGAGACAATCTCTTTGGTTCCACTGCGAGTTGACGTTCTTTCTCCACCTCGTCCTTCAGCCGCTGCATTCGCTGTTGGCCTTAATTGCACTGCGACGCTGGCAGCATCCTCGGTGCTAACACTATCAAATTCATTTGCCGAAGCTCGCCCACTATCTGCGTTGGAATTCGTATTTGTATTCGTATTCGTGTTATCGTTATCCTTCACGCCCAAAATGCACACGACGTGGAATTCATCGGCTGCCGTTGACTGCGGCACACTTATTGTTGTTGTAGACATTTTCAGTATTGTTGCCACAAAAAAACAAATTAGAATAAAAGTATTGTTGTTTTTCTGGATGTTATTGATTTTCGCTTAATGCCTTGCGAAATTCATTTAATTGCGCTTTTCTCGCTTTGTTTATAACACACATCTGCACATTTTTGGCAAAATGCCGCGAAACAAGAACAAACACCTACACCTACACACACACACTCGCACCTTCGCCCACACACGTGTGTATACAAGAGGGCAGCAACTTTTTTTTGGTTTGACCGGCACTTGATTTAAATAAGATTAATTGACACAGATTCCTTCTTGCAAATATGCTGCTTTGTTTTCCTTAATAAAGGTACTTGATTAAAATACATATGTTTATGTATGCAAGTATGTAAAAGATTACCAAATCTCAATATATACACGTATATATTAAATGCATTCGTATAAGTTTTCGATATTCACAGAGATACTTTTTATATGCAGGCACATACTTTTTTAAATTGACTTTTTTTAATTCACGCGCAAACCGACGCGTCGCTTGTTCTTCGTCGACAAAACAACAACAAATGTTAATTGCGATTTATCGGAGTGCGATATATTTTAAAGTAGCAACAATCATACTCAAAATGGCAATGCTAAACTCAAAATGGTCCTGTTAACATGCTGTTAATGCAAGCCAATGCTATCGGACTTTTAACAGAAACCTGTTATCGAGCATTAACATGAAACGACAGTTGCTAATTCAAATCTAATTGTAAGATTTTTTAGTTTGCAGCTGATAAGGAAAATATATATTAAAATAAATTATGTATATATTATAGAGCGATTGTTGCTTTTTAGTGGAGTTTTGTATTGTATTTTGGTCATGCGCAGTGCTGAAAATGCGCAGGCGGGTGCATTTCGGGCGCAGCATAAAAGTATGCTACCAATTTATGTATGCTTGTGCAAGGGCAGTTCCAAAAACAATGGCTACAGTGTGTCAAAGAATTATGTTGACAATGAAAAAAATTCCTATTATTAATTTTAATAAAAAACCAAATTTTTTCTTTTGATTTCCTATTATAATTTAGTTTATTAAAATTTTTTAGAACAAGCAAAATCTATAAATAATGAATTCTATTGACTTTACGTATTTTTAAAAAAGGAAAACAGATATTAAATTTTGTTCTTTGTCAAACTAGTATGTTGACATACTGTGTTTGCATAAGGTGGAGGCAGAGCGGGTGTTAAGGGCCAATAGAGCCTCAATTGCGGACTTCCTCACTCCTAATTTAAGGGTTTTCATGAGAACTAAAGATATTATATATTCTGCAGAGTGATTTGTCATATTTATTTGGAATTTCTGTGTAAACGAAATGTGTTGGTAATTGTTCAATTGCCACAAAAGCCAGCAGCACGTACAAGGAAATATTTAACTGACCCAGTAAATGATTTGTTCTGATAAAAGGTGGCTCCATCAAAACTTTACCCAGTTTCCGCTTTATATGGTCTTTTTTTACTACTGACGTAAGAACAAAGAGGGTCATAATATATTTATGACTGTCTCCTTCAGTACGTCTGAGGGGAATGAATAGAAATAATGGGGAAATGCCTAAGGTATATACTCGTACCTTTCGGAAAATGTCATTAAAGTGCAAGTTGAGCAGTGGGTCAGTGAACTCGGTTAAGTCACAGTCGAGACATTGATGATGATGATGTGTGTGTACGAATAAACATCTTCTGACCTTAAATATAAACGTCTTGGAAGTGCTTTAGGCCAACTCAGGAGTGAATCTTTTATTTTTTTTTGTGATTTTTTAATGACCATGCTGTTGGGTCAAGTACGCAGATACGAAAAAATAAAATGGATTCAACGGATATTATTGATTATACGTCAAAGTCTAGTGACACTAATGTCGACCGCCAGCTGAGCACCGGCCATCGGCAGGTTCTCCATAATATTACAATACTCCACGGGCGAATAACGATTAACTGACAGTCATTTTAAATATCTCAATACCTTTTGACATGGGTGCTGGCATCCGCAGCCTCCGCAGCCTCCACAACAGTTGTGTCCAAGTCCAAACTTTATATATTGACGTATAGCCTTTAAGTCTTTTAGACGCGCTTCGACTCGCAACTCTCAACTTAAATAAAATTGCATTCAGGCTGAGACGGAACAGTTTGAAGTGATGTGGGGAAAAATGTTGCCGTCTTTTAGGAGCATTATTTCATACATTTCTTTTAAAAACCCAACAACATTTAACAACTTTCTTATAGTCTATAGAAATTTTAATGCACTGCATTTCTCCTCAAAAAAATTAGAACAACTTTTGCATATGCTTTAAAGTCTACTTTTAAGAACTCTGCTTAAAGTCAACTTTTGGGTACGTTGAAGTTTTTTGATAGTAAGGTGAAATTACACTTACCCCAGAACTGTTTGGGTCGTTAGCAGCTGCTCACTTGTCGGACTTCTTTCGGGCAGTGAATGGCTGCGTTGCCGCTTCCGGTTGTCGCCATTGCTGTTTGCCTCTGTCAATATGGCGAGCAGGTCCCGTTTATTGCCATTTGCCGCCGGCTGTTGGCACTGTTGATTTGTTGGCTCGTTGGCATTCGCTCTTTTTGGACTGTTTTTGCTGCTATCGACATGAAACAAAATTTCACATAAATATATATGTTTATATCTATCGTATGTCCTTTTTAGACTCTGTACTTAAAAGGTGCAAAGGAAATTATTGAGTTTGTCAGTCTGTCGGTCTGTATGAGCTCCCAGATCTCAGATTATAGGAGCTAGAGTTGCCCAAGTTGGTATGAAGATTTCTGTATCCAAACAAAACTTCTTTACAAAGTAAAAGTCTAGTGACGAAAGTCTTTCCATGCCCCAAAATTTCTGATATCCGATTTTGTGACGAACGATATTAAATTCAATTTAAATTAAATAAATATGTTAAATGTGACATTTTTTTTTTTTAATTTTTTTTATAATTTATATATTTATTTTATTTAAATATAATTAAATATCGTTGCCTTTGTCTCCGCAGTGATATTATAAGCAGATCCAGAAATTTTGTATAATTTTGTAACGCGCTCTTCCGACTATCTACAACTTTTAAATTTAGTATTATTATATATTTTCTGTAATCTGAAACTGTTCAGAAAATTTCTTGACAAACGGATAGTAAAATCGAAAGTTATTCAAAAATCAAATGGAAGAAAAAGAGAGCCCTGTCCTTAGAATGATTTTTAATGAGAGAATATATATTTATTTACCCATGATAAATATTATTTGATTTTCTAATATCATTTTCTTTTTACATAATAAGTACAGGGTCTTTTACAGTCGGTTTACCACGACTGTAAACATTTTTACTAGTAAAATTTTTGCGCAAATACTCGTAGAAATGTCTACATTGTGGCCTATCATCAGCTGTCAACTTACCTAGACGAAATTTCCGTTCTCTCCGCTGCCTTGGCAACCAGATCGCAATCTCCTAAGAGCACCAGGGAGCTGCCAGCCAATGGAATGACACGAGGTCGTATGACAGCTGTGGGCTGACGACGATCCTTGGCAGCTATGGACAGTTGAGGAGTTTTTTGTGGCACGCTATCAGCTGCTGCATGAACGCCTCCGCTGCACAATAATGTCCACTGGGGTGTGGCACATTTGCTGGAAGCAGGAGCTGGAGGAGGAGGTGGAGGAGATGCCTCCTCACACATGTCCAATTTAATGACATTCACATTTACGGCCACTGTGGAGACATGCGGTTGTTGTTGTTGCGCCTCCTGAATAACTTCGGGCATGGAATTTTGTCTGTTGATTGCAAACAAACTTTGTTGCACGGCAGGTGAGGATGCCGAATGTTGCAAGTTGTTGCTGCATGCATCGCAACGGGGCCAATAATCACAAGAGTTAAGACTCTTTCGACATTTCTTATTGGTGCTCGTTGTTCTCTCGTGACTGCAAATGAAACACACCGGAGAACTGTGAGAAATGTGCGCCCGGAGAGCTGGGAGGAGAATTACCCAAAACACCAGGTGCATTGTGCGTTGTTTCTACTACAATTTGTGTGTGGTGTTTCTTTTTTTTAGTTAAGTTATCCTTGTTAGTATTTACCATATATAATGAGTATCTATGAGTTAGTATTGCCACTTTTGTAGAGTGTGCATAAGCAGTCTTTTTACAAAACACCCTGGGAGCTTGCTCTGATCAGGTTAAGTCGCTTTTTTTTGTTAGCTTAGCTTTAGAATTTGGTATTTGATAGAGGCGACCTTTTTAGTTGAGGCCTTGGTGCGATTTTTTTTAAAATTAAAATGTTTACAGAGTTAGTACAGAGTTAGCAGTTTATCGTTATCGTTATCGGCTCATCGCTGTTAAGTGGTTCAGTACCTGCTGCCGCGAGGTGGCGCTGCAGTTTGCCTGTATAAATGATCCTCTCGCGAACTCGAACGTTGTGGCTTCATTACCGTCGTTGGGTGCTCGTAAATTCGCGTTTCGTTGCTCATAAAATTGAGTTCACTGTTACCGCCGGAGTTTATGGTTTCCCGATTGCGCAATTGCACGGGCAACTCGTAGTCGCTATCGCCGCGTCGGAAATTCATAATCGGTGACTTTCGCAACATGTCGTAGGTTAGTTCGTGGTCACAGAGTCGGGTGCCGTAGCTCTGTGGACTGCTCGTGCGTCGCGACGGCAGATGCAGATTGTTGGACGACGAGCCCGAGGATTGCGGTGAACGTGTGGTGTTTCTTTCATGTCCCGTTGCACCCACTGGCGAATTGGATTGTCGCAAACGTCCGGACGATGTGGCAACCCCAGCACCAGTGTCGTTGCCAGGCTGCAGAAAACGTATGCTGGCGCCACCTGCGCTGCTTCCCCCGCCGCCGCCATTGTTGTTAAGCAACGCCTCACGATAATCCTCATCAAATGATCGACTCTTGTCAAAGTCTAGTCGCAGATTCTGATTGCTGCCGCTGTCGCCGCCGCTGCCGCTGGTGTGGACAGCACGTGATGGTGCACTAACGGCATTATTGCCCCCGCCCCGATTGTAATTATTGTAGTCAAAGTCAAAGGAGCACGCCTTGTCCACCTCGCTCTGACGAAGGCGTGTGGAGTTGCCGCCATTTGAACTGGGCAGCATTTTCTGTGCACGCATGGAGCTGGGAAAGATTGCCGCATTTGACTGTTGATAATGTATCGTTGGCTGTTGTTGTTGTTGTTGCTGGGGGGAGGCGCCTCCCACACAGACCACAGATTTGTGGCCGCGATTCGGCGAACGTTCGCTGAGTTGAAGGGATCTGCTATGATGCACAACATGGCTTAATGACCATCTCTAATTTGGTTTACCGGCACTTACCTGGATCGTCGTATCAGATGCTCCTGCTCCGCCTGCTGCTGCTTGGCTGCACTGCGTCCCACGGCACGACGATAATTGGGCGGAACTGAAGCACCGCCAGCTGCAGTTCCCGCTGTGCTGGGACTGCCATTAAGTGGCTCATGGGAGTCTCCACCGCTATAACTGGAACTCGATGAACTTCTCGATATGGTTGGTGGTGTCTTGTCCTCGTGTCGCTGTCGCCGCTCCAGCGTATTGCTGCGAGAACTCGAATTCTGTCGCGAACTCATCAGAGACACCTGCGATCCCTTCTTGCGTCGCTCCTCCGGCGTCAAGGAACGCGATTCGGGCGTTAAGGATCGCTGCTTCCTCAAACTGCTCGACGAACTGTGCGAATCATTGCGATCGGGAGTGAGAGATCTCTGTCGTTGGCTCTTGAACGGTGAGATGCTAACGCTGCCCGCGGACACATTGGGGAATTGATAATTGGTAGCGGACAGGAATTCCGTGGAGCTGCCATCCTCATTGTCCAATTCGTCATTGGAGAGATCTAAGCAAGAAATTATTCACAGTTGATATTGATATATGGGTAAGTCAACGTGCATTTCTATATATATTTTCACTTTTATTTAGTATTTTCAATATTTTTAAGTATTTTCGAATTTATTGTTAGTTTTTGTTTGGTCCTTGAATGCACCGAGTATTTTTCTAGTATTATATATTGCTGATATTTATCTAAAATTGAGTAATTTCAGCATGATCTAATATTTTTCTAGACTCATCCACTATTTTTTACTAAATATTTTTTTTACTTTTATTTATTATTACTATGCTATGAATTATTACATCATGTTTTTAAGATTTTTCGAATTTATTGTTAGTATTTTTTGGTCTTCGAATAATACATTGCTAGTATTTTTCTAGTTTATTGCTTAAATTCAGTAATTTAAGCAATAAGCTATGTACTATTACTCCAATATTTTCAAGTATTTTCGAATTTATTGTTAGTATTTTTGTGGTCTTTGAATACATCATTGCTATTAATTGAATGTGTGCTAGTTTTTATCTGGTATATTGCTGATATTTATCTAAAATTTAGAAATTTTGGCATGTTCTCAATTTTTCCAGAATTATTCAATATTTTCTACTTTTTAAATTAGTTTAATAAACATCATTGCTTTCAATTAATTAGATTTAAATACAACCACATAAGCTAGAATTACTATAGCGTCTTTCAGCATTAATCCAAAATTGTTCGAGTATTTTTCTTATACTATAATCTAATGGATCAAAAAATCTTTAAGTTTTTTTATTTCTGATATAATTATTTAATAATTTCTGAATAATTACTATATAATTGTTCAATAACAAAGCACTTTATTGACCTTTCTAGTATTCTTCTATTAAGTCTTTAGTCTTTCTATCTATCTAGAATATTTATAGAAAGTTTTCAGTAATTTGTTACGTTCATTGATTGACATGCCATTAAATACTGAAGCCTCTAAATACATTTCCTTGCCCAGAAATCGAATCTTTGTTGGTATTAAATTGAAAAGCTATGAATTGGGAGATGTAATCACGTGTTAGCATCAATTTCGGAGCGTAACTTTTACCCAAATGCTATCACCAGTGTGTACACACAGACAGGAAAATCGAGGCATGCAGGAAAATCGAGCAGTGCGTCAAACTGAATTACAAAATATCCTTTCATGCACAGTCAGTCAACTATGACAATGACAAGGACGTTAAAACAAGCGACAGGTTAGCAAGGATGTGGATCAATAACTATGCTCTGGGTGTGTGTTAGTGTGTGTGTCCCTTGAATACTCAACTTCTGTCACTGATTCAATGAATTTTGACAACGCAATTCGTTGTAAAAGTGAAACGAAGCGATTACTTCCAAATGTTTTCCGGCTTCCCCTCGATTTGAGTTTTGGCAAGCAGAAAGATACGAAGCAGCAGCTGGCGAGGAGCTGCTTTTAGACCCTGTACTTACAACGTACAATTGGTCTATTAAGTTTGTCAAAAAAAGTGCGTATAATGCCAGTTAGATGATCAATAAAAGCAGTCAACTCAATATAGTCATATTTGTCCTCCCTTCTGTCTAGTTATCCATATTTCCGACAGATCTTAGAGTCTACACTGATGAAAAAATATGTTGTTCTGAGAAAACATCTTACTTTTTGATTATTCATCAAAAAAATGGATCAACCAAAAGCTCTTAAATAAATAAAATGACTAAAGCAAAGTTATGCAAGTTTGAAGTCTGGTACAGCTTTGAACTGACACTTTACAAGTCAAATTTTTTCTAACTTTCCACATCATTTTTTACAAAAAAATGAAACCCCTCAGAATCAAATTTAAACTGCCGTTTTATACTAATTTGGGTACCAGGAGTTGATTAAAAGTGAAAACTATGGATTCTAAATTTTTTAAAAATATTTTTTCCGAAAAGACAAAGGGGGGAGTACATGCTGTTTGTCGCGTTAAAGACGAAAATAAAAAATGTTCTTAATATGATTATTTATGTATGCAGATTAAATTTAGAGACCAAATAATGATCAAAATGGCATTCCGCTTGAAAATCGGGATTGTTTTGACAAAGTTATGCAAGTTTGAAGTCTGGTACAGCTTTGAACTAGACACTTTACAAGTCAAATTTTTTCTAACTTTCCACATCATTTTTTACAAAAAAATGAAACCCCTCAGAATCAAATTTAAACTGCCGTTTTATACTAATTTGGGTACCAGGAGTTGATTAAAAGTGAAAACTATGGATTCTAAATTTTGAAAAAAATATTTTTTCCGAAAAGACAAAGGGGGGAGTACATGCTGTTTGTCGCGTTAAAGACGAAAATAAAAAATTTTCTTAATATGATTATTTATGTATGCAGATTAAATTTAGAGACCAAATAATGATCAAAATGGCATTCCGCTTGAAAATCGGGATTGTTTTGACAAAGTTATGCAAGTTTGAAGTCTGGTACAGCTTTGAACTAGACACTTTACAAGTCAAATTTTTTCTAACTTTCCACATCATTTTTTACAAAAAAATGAAACCCCTCAGAATCAAATTTAAACTGCCGTTTTATACTAATTTGGGTACCAGGAGTTGATTAAAAGTGAAAACTATGGATTCTAAATTTTGAAAAAAATATTTTTTCCGAAAAGACAAAGGGGGAGTACATGCTGTTTGTCGCGTTAAAGACGAAAATAAAAAATTTTCTTAATATGATTATTTATGTATGCAGATTAAATTTAGAGACCAAATAATGATCAAAATGGCATTCCGCTTGAAAATCGGGATTGTTTTGACAAAGTTATGCAAGTTTGAAGTCTGGTACAGCTTTGAACTAGACACTTTACAAGTCAAATTTTTTCTAACTTTCCACATCATTTTTTACAAAAAAATGAAACCCCTCAGAATCAAATTTAAACTGCCGTTTTATACTAATTTGGGTACCAGGAGTTGATTAAAAGTGAAAACTATGGATTCTAAATTTTGAAAAAAATATTTTTTCCGAAAAGACAAAGGGGGAGTACATGCTGTTTGTCGCGTTAAAGACGAAAATAAAAAATTTTCTTAATATGATTATTTATGTATGCAGATTAAATTTAGAGACCAAATAATGATCAAAATGGCATTCCGCTTGAAAATCGGGATTGTTTTGACAAAGTTATGCAAGTTTGAAGTCTGGTACAGCTTGGAACTAGACACTTTACAAGTCAAATTTTTTCTAACTTTCCACATCATTTTTTACAAAAAAATGAAACCCCTCAGAATCAAATTTAAACTGCCGTTTTATACTAATTTGGGTACCAGGAGTTGATTAAAAGTGAAAACTATGGATTCTAAATTTTATATGATTATTTATGTATGCAGATTATATTTAGAGACCAAATAATGATCAAAATGGCATTCCGCTTGAAAATCGGGATTGTTTTGACAAAGTTATGCAAGTTTACAAAAAAATTAAACCCCTCAGAATCAAATTTAAAGCGTCGTTTTACACAAATTTGGGTACCAGGAGTTGATTAAAAGTGAAAACTATGGAAGCAGGGTCTCTCAGAGTTGGGTTCTCGTAACTGTATTTGCCATTAGTTGGTATCTGAACTCACCTGAACGAGCACCACTGTCGCACGAGTTGAGCCGGTTGTTGATGGTCGTGTCGAGGCTGCGGAAACGCGACATGCCGAGGGCAACGGGCGGCGGTGCAGCTGGTCCGCTGTTGCCCATGCGGCTGAATTGTGATTTCCGCGAACGTCCAATTACATTGTGACTCTTGGAACGCTCAAAGGTGCGATCGTGCCGGGAACGTGGCGAATATTTGGACAAATTGGTGCTGGCGACGCTGTAGGCGGGCGGCGCCTCCTTCACCGATGCATTGAGATATGCCGTCGTCTGCGGTTGCAAATACTTTGGTGAATTGTCTCGACTGCGCAACGATCGATTGCTGCCAGCAGCAGCACCAGTTACTGGCAATCCTCCTCCTCCTCCCTCCCGCTTGGTCAAATAGTTGGGTGAGTTGCCAGTCAATGTGCTAAAGTTGAGGGATCGTTCACGTTGCACGGCCAGCGTTGGCATCGGCGTTGGCCTCTCCGACAGATTGCCATCGAAGCTGCGGGAGAAGGTCTCCACATAGTTATTGGTGGGTGCTGGACGTCGCGTATCGTACTCAAAGCTGCGGGAGAAGACCATGCCCTTGGGATTCACCTGATGATGCTGGGCATTGAGTTGTGGCGGCGGTTGAAGAGCTCGTGGTTGCTGTACGACTGTATGGGATTGTCGTGTGACCTTTCGCCGACCTTCCGGATGACGTGGCGGACGACAGCTGTTGTTGCTGCTGTTGTCCTGGAAAGCAGGTGGAGGCGACAATATGGGTGTTATGGGTGGCGGCGATTCCAGATCGTTGGGACTCTTCACAGGCAAAAAGCCGGGACGCTCATTGAGTATGCTTGCCAGCTGCGGATCAAGGATTCTATAGCCCGGACGCAGTGCAGGATCACGCGAGGACATGCCACTCAAACGTGCCTCATTGCGTTGAATCAACTCCTCCACCTTGGAGCCCACAAATTTCGGTTCCCTCTCACACATGCTCGCTGGCTGATGGACAAAGGATTGTCTGCCCATCTCCGGACGACGCATTTGATCCATTTGAATGACACGTATGGCACTGCGACCATGTGACGACTTATCACCATCCCCATTTTGATGGGCATAATTGAGGCGTCGGCTTTTGTTCTCATTGATGTGGGGATTGAACTTCGTGCTGACCTGAACCCAACCGGATTTGTTGAGAAAGATCTGCTCCTTGTTGTTGCCGGCAGCTCCCGGTGATGTGGATTTGCGCATGGCACTGGGCACACCATAGAAATGTTCACCAAATAGATAGGTGGGCACAGTGCCATCTGTTGGCGCAGGTGGAGCACCACTTGCCCCACCATTACCACCCATGTGGTAAAGCATTCGACGCGCCTCCAGTTTCTCGTTGAAGTTACGCGTCGATGCCTCAAGACTTTCGCGTCGCTTGGCAACGTATTGCTGAAAGGCCGACAGATGTTGCTGCTGCTGTTGTGGTTGCAGTGGTTGTTGTTGCTGTTGTGGTTGTTGCTGTTGTTGTTGCTGGTTGCTGTTGTCGTTTAATTGCTCCGCTTTAACAGCATCCTGCAAAGAATCTCGCTTTTGCTTGCGATATGTCTGAGCTGTAGTTGCAATCGTTTTATCATTTTCACTATATTGTTGTTGCTGCTGCTGTTGCTGTAGTTGCTGTTGTTGTTGTTGCTGTTGTTGCTGCTGCTGGTGATGATGCTTTGAGGGACTGGCACGTGAACGTGTCCTTCGTCGCTTTGGCGGCAATGCGGGCAATGGCAACGTGCTCACATCAAGCTTATCGAGCGTCGATGATGAAAACTCGTCGTTCTGCGACTCACGTGTCACTGAGTCGCGGGTCAGGTGACTATCGTCCGATTGCGCCTCACTCGAGTCGAGGCAGGTGTAGTCCGTTCGCGTCAACACTCTTGTCGCTGGCTCACTGCAAGTACCAAAAAATTAAAGACTCAATTAAAGTCTTACAAAAATATATTTTTTTTTATTTTTTTTTTATTAATATGATACATCAGTAGCAGACATCTAGAAGACATCCGAGGCCCTATGTTAAAGTCCTGTCTGGAAGATCTTGCATATGACATCGCTTCAGTCTTCTAAAATAATACTAAACAGACAAAAAACCTTTCTAAAATTCAAGTTTAAAATTCTTGATATTATCATGATTTTTTTAAGTATGTATTCAATTTATGGAACCCCCATAACCAAAATATTGATGAGAAAAAGCTTGCTAGAATCAAGAATTTTTTACTTGGCTTCAGAAAATCCGGGATTGTCGTACTTCTGACACTATATTGGATTGATTTTATTCCGGAATCCCCGATTTTTTTCCTGTGTAATAGTACCCAAAAAAAATATTTGAATTTGAATCTTTTATTATTTATTTCATTTCCTAGTGTACTTTTTATTTAATGCACTAGTCACAATAATTATTATATTGTTATTATTTTTAGTTTTTTTTCTGTATTATAAAATGTCCCTTTAATTTAAATCAGTTTTTTTTATTTTATAATATCAATCAAGAACATTAAATAAAAAAGTTAGACTGGAAAACTTGTTATTGGGAAACCAAAATTAGAAAAGCTACTGTTGAAAAAATAAAACAATGAATACAATTGGGAAGGCAATAATCAGAATATTTTATGAAAATATATTAAAAATATCTTAATAAAAATACAGCGATTTTCTAAATTCAGTGTTTTTTTAATAAAATATTTTTGATATCAGACTTTCCTAACTTTTGCCCTCACAATTTATTTCATAATTTTAACTACCAAACTTACCATTTTCTAATTTTTGCATGGACTTATTCACATTTTCTTGATACTTTTTCATATTTTTTAGAAATACTCTTAATAGGGAACTAGCTAAAAACAAAACCATTTGTTACCATTTATTTAAAAACATCGCACAATGAATTAAAATTGAGTTACTATTTGAAATAGAAAATTTAACCAGTTTCAGAAAAGTCACGTCTATTTTTTTCTAATACTAAGGATTTATCTTAACTTTTGTACTCCACTTAATTTTTCATTTTTAAATTTTCTAGTTTTGCTGCCATTCTTATTTTAGTTTCTTTAAATTAACTGCTACTCGTATTGTAATTCTTACAAAAGTATTTGAAATTCGCATGAAACCCGAGCAAATAGTTGTCCCAGGTTAATTACGTGTAACTAAAATATTTAAACTACAAAACGCAGTTCAGCAATTTGTGTGCAACGGTTCAATGGCCGCCAACATAGTTTTGCACTTGCCCCACCTTCTATAATAATAACCATGCAACATTCGCCTGTCTAGTTCCAAAGTGTGAAGGCATGTTTGTTGCCGAGTGCTTGACAGGGAATTGGCTTCAAGTGTGAAACCCTCCGAGCAGGAACTTTAACGCCTCTGGGGCGGAAATAGACTGGGATGAAGAGAAAACCGAGGGTAGAGGGGTAGCTGCACATGACAGGGTAGACAATGTAGCCCAAATGGTTATACAAAAAGTGCAGCTAATATAAGAGTATTATAAGCAAGGCTCGAATTGCAGTTACCCATTAGAATTTATTACAATTATACACACTTTTAACTAAAGAGATTTCTACAAAATGTATAATTCCTACAAAATGTCAAATTTCTACAAAATGTCGAATTTCTACAAAATGTCGAATTTCTACAAAATTTCAAATTTCCACAAAATGTCGAATTTCTGAAAAAAGTCGAATTTCTACAAAATGTCTAATTTCTACAAAATGTCAAATTTCTACAAAATGTCGAATTTCTACAAAATGTCGAATCTCTACAAAATGTCGAATTTCTGAAAAAAGTCGAATTTCTACAAAATGTCGAATTTCTACAAAATGTCGAGTTTCTACAAAAAGTCGAATTTCTACAAAATGTCGAATTATTACAAAATGTCAAATTTCTATAAAATGTCCAATTTTTACAAAATGTCGAGTTTCTACAAAATGTCGAATTTCTAGGAAATTTCCTATAGTATCAGGGATTTTATTTTTCGGAATTTATTTCAAACATTCACATATTATTACCTTATTTGGTATTTTTAAAACTTGTCATTTTTATTTGCAAATGAATTTACATTTCTTTGCTATACAATTCCCAATGAATGTGCACTTTTAATGAATCAAAAAATTGTCTTTTAAATGCATTGGCCACTACCTCTGGTATATTATATCCCATTATACCCAACTGTATATTTGACAGGATATATCGCAGTGCTGCCAGAAGTTTTGTAGTGCACATCATGCACAATCTGGCGTATGCGCAATGTCTGTAACTTTTTAAGCCTATTTGTTGAGCATTTAATACCTTTTATGGCCAATGAAAGCAGCTGCAGTCAACATTTTTACAATACAGAATAATACACAGAATTAAACACAAAAGAAATACTACAGACTTCTATTAACATGCTCACAAAGCCATCAGTTAACTATTTGGTTGAAGTCTATATAATAGTCGTAACTTAAACTAGAGTATGAAAAAAAAGTCACGACCCCGAATTTAACAAATTGAAAACGCATTCAGTTTGGCAACAATTTAAGTTAGGTACTAAAGAAACCAGTTACCATTTACCATTAGCCATCAAACATTTACAGGTTTACAGGTGCTAAATAATTCAGAAATATGTCTCTCTATGTGGGTGTCCATTAGCTATGCGGGCAATGATGAAGTTCTTTGCTTACAACATTGTTTTATTGTGGCTTGTGGCAAATATATACAAATATGATGTAAAGAAAACATATTTTGAATATACAAGCACAATAAGAACAACAACAACAGCAAAGAAAAAAAATACTACGATTAATTTCTGTTGAAAAACCAACTTGGCTCTGAAATGTCAATGACATTGTCACAACCCACAATCAGACACACACGTGTGTGTTTGTATGTGTGTGTGTGTGAGTGTGTGTGTGTGGAGAGAATCTCAACCACTTTAACACAACGAATGAATACAGTCATGTGCATATTTATAGGTACAATAAGTATTTATTTAAACTGAAAATGAGAAAAGTGACTGTAAAGTTGATTCAGTTTCTGAATTAAATTGAGATTGCAAGAGATATGATTATAAATTATTATAAATATATAATTATTATAAATAAATAAAGACTGTTTTTCCCATATAGCTATGAAAGTATTTAATTATTTAGGCATCAAAAGATATGTGATTTTTAGCTACTTTTTTTAATATGATGTGTACTTTAAAAGTTTGTTTGTACTTATATCAGCAGGCTAGAAATATTTTCTCATAGCTTCTTCAATCGTTATCCATATGGACGATAAAAATTAATATTTTGTTTATATAAAAAGTCTTTTTTTTAACCAAAAAAAAATTTATAAAAACGTAAAAAATATAACCTAATCTATATTGGTTATTATTTCTGTATTTCTGATATCTGTGGTATTCACTTAAATCGTTCTCTTTAAACTAAAAACTATCTGAATATCTATTTTGAACACTTTTGAAACATCCATAAAAATATAAAAAACACAAAGGAAAATAACGGACAAATAATCAGCTTAAACTTGAAACTTAACACATGTTTCAGCCAACTCTAGAGTACACCTATACTTATAACTCGCACTGTGCACCACACTTTACTGCCTGTTTCAGTTAGGAAAAAAGCAAAAATAAAGAAGAGAGCAGTCAACAAATGCTGAATGATGACTAGAGAGGGGGGGAGAGCGGGGAAGTCTGTTTTGGGGGCGTTGAAAGTTAGGTAACATGGAGCAGACAACATTTTGCCGGCTGTTATTCCTTTAGAAGTAAGACTTGCAGATGTGCCACACCCACAAAACCGCCCATCCCGTTTCTCTCTATGCGTGGGCTCTGCAGCGTATGAGCATTCAGCGAAATTCGCTCAACTGTAAGCTTGGGAAAAGAAATAGAGAGGAGAGAGGAGCGGAGAAAGGAAAGGAGGAAACTGAAGTTAGGCTATTGGCCTGTTGCCTCGCATTTTGATTCCTTTTCAACTCGCGAGTTGAACTTAGTTGGTGGAAAAACAAAAAATAAGAAGCATAGCAATTTTATTGTTCCAGTCGTGCGCTTTTGTGGCCAAAAAACTTTTTTTGATGTCTTGTTAATAAATGTATATATAAATGTAGGTGGATCAAGTGGTTTTTATACACTCGCTGAGTGCAGGCAATCAGCAGAAGCACTTCAAGAGAAGTTCGAGTTTGAAGCGATAAACGAGACTCTCTAAGCTGTCAACCTAAATGCCAACTATGGTTATAGGAAATAATCATTTAAATATTTAAGAGCAGTCCAAAAAATATTTAAAATATAAAAAGAAAGGCTCGCCGAAGATTTGATACCCTTGTAGAGATCGTTTCTAAGTCAGCTATAGATATAGTGAACCGATTTCAGAAAAATTTGTTCAGGTTATATAAAATAATACTAAATATGCAATCTGCGAGTTTCGTTGAGATATCTCAAGAGACTACAAAGTTCTTTATAATACAAGTTCTTCATAATAATACAATGATATAGTAGTCTAATTTTAACTGCATTTTGTCAGAAAGTGTAGAATAACACAAGTAGTTAAATTTGTGAAAACTGTGGAAATATTTAAAAAAAAATCCAAAGTTTTTCATACAGAAATTAAATTTTCTACCGATCCGAACTCAGCTGTATGATATAGTAAAATTTTCGACCGATCGTTACTATATGATATATTAGATCCAATTTGGCGCCCTTATCAATAAAATAAACATATTATAAAGTCTACTACGTTACACATTTAGTGATAAAATAAAAATACCCACTGCAATTTAACAAGAGTGTCAAACACTGCCTACCAAAATATATGGTTATGACGTGGGTGCAACTGGTTTGATGGTCAGCAGTTGACAATGATAATAATAATGTAATGTTGTGTGGGAGCTGAGAGCACTTTATTTACTTATAACTTCATTATGTGATATAAATTTGCAACATAAAATAAAGAAAATATTTGGTACAGCTAAAGATTATAAAATGTACATATATAACACCTACGGCAACTAATTGGATGTTTTTGGCTCAACTTGTTTGAAGAATCAAGCGGCAGTTGCTCTTGAGTTGACTTGGATATTTCGCCATATAGGGTAGCTTGTTTTTATACCATGCTTTCAAGTGTGGTGAAAATTCTTTGTTGCGTCTAGTTTCCATAAATGGTTGTGATATTTAAAAATAATTTTTTGGTTCAACTCATCATGGATTTAATTTCTTAAAGGTCGCTTGCGTAATTAAGTGAATTTGAATTATGTAGTCATAATTATGCAGAGAGTGTACGAGTATTAATTAAAATTGGGTTTCAAATTGCACATCATTGCACGTGCATTGAGGGGTTAATCCGATTATTTTTTCATATTTAATTAGATGTTAAAACTGATTTAATGCCGAGTAAGTTCAATTTGAAATTGAAAATGTGCTCAACGAAAATTTTCGTGAATATTATATTTCATATTTGTTCAACTTTGCCATCATCTCTTTTATAATTTTTTTTGATGTTTCGCTTGGGTTGTGTTATAATATAAATGTAATTTTGTTTAAAGTAAATAAATGCGCTTGAATGAGCTTTTGTTTTTATTTTTTTTTTTGAGAGTCCAGGACTGATGGTTGTTCCACAAAGTTTCAACATGTGGCACAAACAGAACAAATATGTGTGTGTGTACATATATGCGTATGTGGCACTGTCTTTTCTGGCACATTTTCTGTTCATGTCTCTCGCTTTCAGTGATGGTTATGGATGGGCATCAAAACAAGGCAGCTAAACAAGAACATACACAAATCGATCCATCATTTTCTCAAAGCAACCAAAAACCATCTCTATCTTCATATCTTCAGTTCTATTCAGCTATTTTTGGGCCAAGCTAAGAAATTGTTTGGTGATTGAAGCGCATTTTCAATTAGACCACACCAATGTTGACTCGATATGTCCACCTACATATCATCCATATAAACTTTACCAATTCCGACCAACTTTAAACGATTTCCACAGTTTCCCAGTTACTCGTATCCATAAACTTCCCATTGTAACTCTTCAGTCTGTCGGTTCTGTTCATGATTTATGGTTGTCAGGCCTATGCGAATAATGCTTGCCCAGTATTTTTGTGTCTCTGCCTATGGGTGGGTGTTGTGTGTGTACAGTCACTTGTTGTGCGTGTTAGCTGTCAGGGAAGTGTCTGTGTTGCTGAGAAATGTTTGAAGGGACTTCCCCCATTTGTTGCATGCGCGCTTTTCATTTATCTAGGAAATATTTACAAGTTACAAACACATTTTTCAATAGAAACAAATTGAGCAATAAATAGAAAAATATAAATAATTTAGTAAAAATGTATTGTGTATTTATTTGTTCATTTTACAACACTAAAAGGTGTCTGTGTGAATATACAATATATAATAAATAAATAAATTATATGTCATACGCCTTACAAACACTTTTTTGCTTAGAAACAAACTAAGAAATAAATTGAAAAAATCATGCTAATTTTGTAAAATTGTATTGTCTATTAATTTGTGAGTTTTACAACACTATAAGCTGCTTAAGTGATTACTCTGTTTACGTCTTGGTCAACGACTGTTTGCTGCAGTGTCAATTTAATAAACTTGCATGTAAAATCAATTAAATGCATTTATTATAAAAGAAAATGAATGAAAATTGCCACTCATTGAGCACTCATGAATACAACGAGTATTCAACGAGTATGAGGCGTTTATCAATTTGCAGATTCACATGTGCCAAAGTAATTATTTCTAAGTGAAAGGATGAAAATTGCGGAAAACTGTGCGAAAGTGCAGATAGTCTGGTCTTAAGCAGGAAATACATGACACTGAATGCAATATGAGTGTAACACACACACTCAAACACACACAGACACACACACACTCACTTAAAATGTGTGTGTGTATTGAGATTACGTTGCGAGTGCTGTGTGTTAATTATTTGGGCTTACAAGCGAACGCGTTTTATAAGACAAGTTTCGCTCTGTCAAACAAAATTCCTTAAATATTATAGTATATATAAGGTATTTATTTCGTTTAATTACATCTATATATATATATATATATCTACTTCTCAAGTAGTCATTACAATGTCTGTCATGTAATTAATTAGGTAATTAAAAAGTTTATCAACATTTGATGAACTTGTAAACGCATTAATAATTCAGCCAATCCTCAGTTTATGCCTTATTTGATGTATCTTCACTGTCCCCTCTCACTCTCTGCTATTTTTGTATCTGAGAAATGCGATACAAAGGCAAAATACGAAATAAAAATAAAAATAAAAAAAGAAACCTTTTGAACAGCGCCAGTTGATTGCAAATGCATTCTTAATAGTCTAAGGAATGCAATTGTCCGTCTCACAACATTATTTTTTGTCGACTTTTGCAAGTTGACTTGTTTATCTCAGTTTCGCTGTCTTCCTGTCCATTCTTTATATAGGACATTGTACGCGTACACAGAGAGAAAAAGACGAACTAAAATTATGTCATAGAACTCGAATTAAGCATTTTTGATGCTTAAAAATAATACTTGATATAAGTACGAATTATATAAAATGATAAATGATATATATTTGACATAAAGGAAAAGAATATTTAATCAAGTAAAACTCTAAAATTACTTGAAATGAGTACCTAAATTCTTTATAAAAACTCGAGAGTCAGACTCAACTTAAGTATGTAAAATCTTTTATGAAGTTCTTTAGTTTTTTTATTTAACAGAATAAGTTCTGTACTCAGTCTTCAATTATTTTTACTCTAACTGAAAGTATTTTTTACATTCACGCTTATTATTTTGATAATTTTTTTTAAGTTTACACGATTTTGATTTAAGTTCATATTTGAACATGATTTTATTTATTTATTTATTTAACGTCGACTAAAAGCCATCGACAGAGAGAAAAAATATTAATTAATTAAATTTTAAATACAATTATAGAATAAAAATGTAAAATTAAAGATTTAATAATATTATAATGTATTTAAATTCGTAACTGAAAGAATAAAAAAAATTAAGTTTAAGTTTAAGCTTTTTTTGTAATCAGTTCCAGAAATAAAAGGACTTGGATCAAGTTGAATTGTGTTTAGGTGCGGAAAAACTAAAATATTTAAATTACGTACTTGAAATAAGATCGAAATACTCTACTTTCGTAATTTCAATCTTAGTGAGAAATCAAGTTTAAAAAGTGTAGTTTTAAGTAGGAAATACTGGATTTTTCTCTCTGTGTATAGTGTACCTAAGAAGTTGTATCCCTTTGGCAATATCTTGTTGCCTTCTGGCATTTTGCGTAAAGTCCGCGTTTTGCTTTTAGTGTGATTAAAAGCTAACGTGCCAAGTAATTCCGGATTATGGTATTTAGTTAGTCTAGCATTTAGTGAATGTTTTCTTTTCGATAGGCACTTAACGAACAAATACTTCTACTTAGTATAGTTCATTAGCAAAAGTAAGTTGAGCATATTTTTTGTGCAAGTTCTTTTTATCGTTAGCCAAACTCCTTATAATGGCTTAAAGCAACTTATTCTTCTTTTTTTGCATGCTCTTGAAATTTATATACCATTTTTTCATTATGTAATTCGAACTTTTCGTTAATGAGCGCAAAAAGATAAAACGGATAATAATGAAAGTCTTAACACAGCTCGGAAAAATATTTATATTTTAAGAGAGAGAGAGGAAGAGAGGAAGAATTTAGATAGGCAACAAAATGAAATTTGTGTTGCATCTTTTACAAATTGCATTTACATATTTTGCATCTTTAAGCAGATTATTGTTTGCTATAGAAAAGGCATTGAACAGGTGCCCAATCTGCATTCAAATGGAATACTTTAACTGAAAAGTGTATACTGGCTTTAATATGGTTGTTATGTTGGCCGACAGCATTTATGCACAACAATGGTGTATTGATGTTGCCTCTTAGGCAACATGCTACAGAAAAATGCATTAAACTTTCCATTTAAAAGTGCATTATTCCCACATATCTTCAAATGAAAATCGCTAATATGCGAGCACACATAAATACACGGGGCCGTTCAAGTTGCCCGCAGATGTGAGAGATGTGGCATCCACAAAGCAATGTGCAACAGTGCAACATACACAACAACAACACTTATGAAACTGGTTTTCAATAATATTTTTTCGTATTATTATACCCGTTACTTAAAAATTAAGTAAAAGGGTATATTGCATTCGTGCAAATGTGCGTAACAGGCAGAAGGAGGCGTGGCAGATCCTATAAAGTATATATATTCTTGATCAGCATCAACAGCCGAGTCGATATAGCCATGTCTGTCCGTCCGTCCGTCCGTGTGAGCGCCTAGGTCTCATAGACTGTAAGAGATAGACCAAATTTGGTACACAGACTTCTATAAACCCCACGCAGATCAAGTTTGTTTTAAATTTTCGATCGGACCACTATATCATATAGCTGCCATAGGAACTATCAGTCGAAAATCAAGTTTTAGCATGAAAACCTTTTTGTTTTCCGAGATATCTCAACCAATCTGACAGAATATGCATTATAGTTGATCCTACACATCCTAACTAAAATTGGTTAAGATCGGTCTACTATATCATATAGCTGTCATAGGACCGATCGGTCGATAATCAACTTTTAGTATGAAAAACTTTTATGTTTATTACCATATCTCAACCGATTTGGCTGAATATGCATTATAGTTGGTCCGATACATCCTTACCAGAATTGGTTAAAATCGGCCCACTATATCATATAGCTGTGATAGGAACTATCGGTCAAAAATCAAGTTTTAGTATGAAAAACTATTTTGTTTTCTGAGATATCTCAACCAATCTGACAGAATATGCATATAAGTTGGTTTTATACATCCAAACCTAAATTGGTTGAGATTGGCCCACTATATCATATAGTTGCCATAGAAAGAATTGGTCGATAATTAAGGATTTGGGTGAAAATTATTGTTGTTTCTAGAGATATGTCAATCAGTCGCTGATTATGAATATTATTTTGTCTTAATAGGTTCACTTTATCATATAGTTGTCATTCTAACAATCAGGACTCTGCAAGGGCATTAAATCTTAGGAATATTCAATATAAAATAAATGTTTTGTCGAATATTTTTTCGGATAGTTATTACTTTAAAGTACTTTATAGGTTTTTAATGATTTAACTTAATTTAATTTAATTGTTTGCAGTTATCATTATAAACTAAGAGTTTTTATATCTTTAGAGTTTAAAATTCGCAAAATACTTTATATATGTATATTCAAAGAAGTAACGGGTATCCTATAGTCGGGAGCTCGACTTAAGCCTTTCCGACTAGTTTTTTGCTGCACTTGTCGGCAAAGTCGGAGTCGAGGGTTTGGTTAAATCGATTGCATTTGCCTGCATATTTCAACTTGCACTTTCGAGCTGCCTCTTCTCTCTATCTCACTCTCCAACTCGAACTCTGTCGCTGTCTCTGTCTGTTGCGATGTTGCAACTGCAACTGCAACTGGCCGCCAGAAAGCCAATGACCAAGACCAAATTAAGTTGCGGCCATAGAAAACAAGTTTCACCTCTTCAAATCAAACATAAACCTCGTACATTTTGTACCTAGCCAATTGGCCAAAAACTGTTGAAAACTTGGCCAATTTTTCCTCAATTTTTTTTTTCTGAGCTGCACATCTCAAGGTTATGCGCAATCTTTTTGTAGACTTATTTTCAATTAGCTGCTCGATTTTACTTCTCTTTTGTTAACTCCACAATTGACGCAATTCCCAAAATGTTTACAACTTTTGCCAGTAGTTGGATTTTTGCTTTTGGCCCTGATTTCGTTTTCGTATTACAAATTCAACTGTAATTACGCGTATTTATTAACGAAGCAAAGCTCTCGTTTTTTATTTTTATTATTTATGATGTTTTTTGTTGAACTTGTTTTCAATTAGCCGCAACTCAACTACGAGTATTTCCTAAGTATTGTAACCAATATGTTTTGGTTAATATTGTGCTTTAAAGTCATATTTATGACGAGCTGAAATGGGCTTTAAATGACGCTCAAAATAAGAGCTCTTCAGGAAGGCTCTCGGTAATTTTATTCCACTTACAAATTCTATTTCATTATGCAAAATTCTATATGAAAGTCATATTATGCGTTGGCAGTGGGTATTATGATTCTCTTGTGTAGCTTATAACACTTTGAACTCTTATTGAGGTTCTGTTAATGAAAATTGCAAAATATATATATCTTTTGAATTTAATTATATGGTCATAGCTTTTATTTTAAAGATAACTTATCTATATTTATTAAAACTTTATTGAAAAAATTGTTTTTTTCCTTTTAAAATGTATATATATTTAAAATTTATTCTTGTGGGACATTCAATAAATTTTTTTAAAATTTCATAGCAGGTCAAATAAATATATTATTAATTAAAAGGAAATAAGATCATTTTTTATTTGTAAAACTTATGTAGACTTAAAATTTCTTCTTGTTGGACATTAAATCCATTTCTTAAATATTTCTTAGCAGGTTAAAAATTTATATATGCGATAATTATTTATAGTGACAGAAAAGTAAAATAAATATATTATCAATTAAAAAGAAAACAGTCTTAATTTTTAAAAGCAAATATTTCTCAAGAAATATATTTAAAATTTCTTCTTGTGGGACAATCAATAAATTTTGTAAATATTTCTTAGCAGGTCAAATATTTATTCATATATAAGATTATTTTTTGCAGTGGCAGAAAAGTAAAATAAATATATTATCAATTAAATGGATAACAGTCTTAACTTTTGAAAGCAAATATTTTATGAATTCAAAAAAATTTCTTGTCCTTATCAAAAATATTCAAACAAATATATTACACAATTATCTGTAGCCAAAAACTCTTTCCAGCAGATGGAAATTTATAGCAGCTCAGAAATAGCAATTCTTGCTTAATTTTTTAACAAAGTTATAAACAACAATTTGACGAATTTAAAAGCAGGCAAAGAGCTTTCATTGGTTTGCTGCCAAAAAGTAGTTGGCTTGTTCAGTTTCATGTCATCGACACGTGTGCATTGCAGTTTGTTTCAGAACTTTGATAAAGTTCCCGAGATATTGTTATTGTCAAAAATGGCAACTTGAACAAACATCAACATTAAACATGTAAAACTGTTTAACAACGATATGAATATACTATAGGAAGCACTTGAACATTTTATGAATAGGATTTAGCTCGATGAAAATGGGGGAATTTATTTAGGATTCTTTTCTTCTTTTTTTGCTTTGCTAACAGTTTTGTTAGTTACAATGGGGAAACCGCAAAATACATAAAAACAATGAAATGCGCGTTCATAACAACAAGGGTAACAACAACAACAACAACAACAACAACAGGAGTAACAACAACAAGAGGAGTAACAACAATAAAACTCGTTACTATTTTGTTTTCACCGATTTTCAAGCTATGAAAGTTCTGGTTAAGTGCTTACATATTCTCAGCTATTTGCATACGGGAGTGTGTGTGTGTGTGCGGGTGTGTGTGTATACGGGTGTGTGTATTTTTATGTTGCGAGTTGCGAGTGCTTAAACCCAAATGCAAATAGAATACAGTGCACTGATAAAAAAAATGTTCTTAAATCAAGATTTTGGTCTCAGAACTAAGAATTTTGGTCTAAAAAATGCGTCGAGAACATAAAATTCATAACCATAAAATTTAGAAAACACATCTTGATTTTAAGAACATTTCAAATAAGAATAAGTTCTTAATTTATGACCAAACAATCTTAAATTCTCAAGCCAAAAATAAGGCAGGTGTTTTAAACTTTTTTTTTTTTTTTTGATACATGTTTTATTATGATTTTTTTTTTTTACAAGTCTTCCCGAGATTATATGTTTTTTCCTTGGCTAGAGCGGTGTCATTATTGTCTTCATATTTAATATGACATATTTATATTTTCTTATCAATTTAAGATTTTTAATTCCTATATTAAGAATTGCGAATTTTTAGATTAATAATCTTAGTTTTATTAATTTGGTCTTAAAATAGTCTTATTTCAAGAACAAAATATTTAAGATGAATTTTAATTTTAGAAGTTGGTCTTTTTTTCAGTGTAACAACAACAGCAAAAGCAACAGTAACAACATCAACAACAAGCAAAGGCAACAAAAAGCACAAAAATTGATTTACATTCGAGCCAAACTCATACTATTGCATAACTTTATGTATCTGTGTGCCTTTTGAATGCCTGCATTTTTGTGGGGTTGGAAGGAGTAAAAGGAAAAAACCATTTTCCGCAAATTATTGATTACCAAAATTATATTAAAAACGCATGCTTCGACTTCTTGTGCAAAATACCTCCATCAATCGGCAAGAATTTGTTGCAACAATAAAATAAATGTAATGAATGTACGTGAATTGATTTACATATGTATACACGTATATGTGTGGATATCTATCATTTGGCACATTGTATTCCTGTTTTTTTTTTCGAAGTGACAGGCATCTGGTGCTTCTACCCACAAATTAAATGATACGTTTATATATTTATGAGAATTGCTTCAATCAATTACAATGCAAGTAAACTGAATGCGAAATACACTTATGATAATTGCGGAAAACGTTTAACAGATTGAAGAATAATACGTTGAAGAGAAAAGTTCTGATATGAATGTCATTTTCTTTTTTCTCGATAGAAAAAATTTATAGAAAAGACTGTTGAAGTAGAGATATTGCAGCTAAATAAAATATTTATTGATTTTAAAATATTTAAATTCTGTTTTTATGATGTTATCATGTTCGGAAAACAATTTCTTGTTACCGATTATGACATAAGCGTATTTTATTTTTAAAAACAGACGAGTTAAATGCTTGAAATTGTATAAAAGAAATCATATGAAAGCCATCATTTTAATATATATGCTTAAAATTGGTAAAGTAACAAGATCTGTTTAAAAAGGTATCTCAAAATTTAATTTGAC
The DNA here is from genome assembly GCA_035042165.1 of Drosophila kuntzei. Classification (NCBI taxonomy): domain Eukaryota; kingdom Metazoa; phylum Arthropoda; class Insecta; order Diptera; family Drosophilidae; genus Drosophila; species Drosophila kuntzei. The sequence goes on along the minus strand of JAWNLU010001584.1, from coordinate 3,975,965 downwards.
TTTTGACAGATTAAATATTACATACGCAAAATAACAGAATCCCAGAGCATTAAATGTTAATGTTAACACCACACTGTTAGCGTCACATTAACATTTGTCAATAACATATTGAATTTATATTCAAATTTCTGTAAGTTACGTATCCGTAAATGATGCAAACTGATTTTCGCACTACATTTTTAAGCTTTCTTAATTAAAATCTTAGTAAATCCCTAAGGACTTTAAAGCACCTTTAACATTCTGCTGTTAACACCGCATTAACATTTATGATTAATATTAGCAAGCTTCAAATCGAAGTTACAGAACATTTTGATAGGCTGGATGAAATCATAAGGAATCCCTTAAGGATTTGTCTAGTCATTAAAAACGTTTCGTTATTTGTGCCTAACGTTTCTAATCCTTAACGCCCCCAACTTGACTTGGTATTTACCGCAAGTGGCCTTGTGCGTGTTTCAAAGAGATCATTAAGAGAGCCAGTGAGTGGATACATACCCACATATACACTGAAAAAAATGACCAACTTCGAAAATCAAAAACATTCATCTTACATATTTTGTTTTTAAAATAAGACCATTTTAAGACAAAATTACTAGAACTAAGAATATTAATCTACGAAATCGCAGTTCTTAATAAAATAATTAAAATCTATAATTGTTAGGAAAATATGAATAAGTTATATTTTCATGTGTAACAAATAGTTATACCGTGGTGCTCTGATTAGAGTCGCCGCTGAGGTTTGTAAAAAAATAAAAGCGCGATTTCGAATTCCACTGTTGCCAAGAAAAATCATATTAAAGAAATATTTTTTTAAAAATACCGAACCCGAAAAAAATGTATAAAATATATATCAAAATATAAACTGTTGTTCTCTAATTAAAAACTACGTCTAATTAATATGTGTTTTTTAACTTTATGTTCTTGACGCATTTCTTAGGCAAAATTTCTTAGTTCTGAGACCAGCATCTTGATTTTAGAACCGTTTTTCACCAGTGTATTATCCTGCTACAACCACAACTGGTTGGGTGGGTTTTGACCCACCGAAATACGGTTTTGCGACAGCTTATTTAATGTTATTTGCATGCTTTAATTATAATTGCGTGCTCTGCGCGGTGTGTATTTTGTTTTCATCATGTTGTTGTTGTCGTTGTTGTAGTTGATGTTGTTGTTGTCTGCTTTTCCCAGTTTCCCACAATCCTAATTTTTATTTTTATTTCCTTTTGCCCCGGCTACAAACGTGCTTCTCAGCACATTTTTCGCTTATACTCGTATTATAATGCACGTGACAGACAGTCAGGTACACAAAGCTGATGATTCTGCTTTATATATACATATATAATATATACATATCTTTATATTGTTGTGTATATGTATATTTATATATACATTAACGATTGCCTAAGCTTTGCTTTCTATCTATATTTATTTATATTTGTAAAGTAACTTTATGTTTGTATTTCTCTTTGAACTGCAGCCACAAAATGCTGTCGTATAATCCAGGACATTTAATTTAATATATTTTTGCCTTGCACTTCCCTTAAGCTACTTATAAGGTGAGCTGACTTTAATACAGTGAGACTTGCCTTAAACGCACTGCTTAAATATGATTTATTATAAATTTAAGCTAGTTTTATTTAAACTGAAGACAGCTGAGAAAATTTGTTTCATAAAAGAGTTGGTCTGGATTTGGATGATTTTTGAGCAATTTGAGAGAAGCATAATAATAGAATATAATATCTTGGAAAACATTAACGCATTTTATACAGGAATTTGAATTTAGACAGATATCTTCTATGGAAGCCCAATGAGTTTTTGTCAAAAAATCTTGAAATATAACAAATTTTAAAAGGCAGCAAATTTCAATCTGATAATTGTAGGCTGTTCTTTTATTTTCCCTTCATTTATATTATAATAATTCGTATAATATAATTTACAATACAAATTTTTAGCTGCAACAAATTTTTTTCCGATAATTATGGGATTTTTTTATATCCACTTTTTTAATGTTATAATAATAATTATAATAATATAATTATAATATTAAAGAAAAGGAAATAAAACGTTGCACAGTTTAAAATTTATTAATTAATGTTTGAAAATGCGTAATTCCCCCATAGTGCACAGATGGGACTTTTAAGACTTCCACATACGAAATAATCCAAGTGCTTAAAGTGTAGCATACTTTTTGGGGGGAGGCAGGAAGTTCTACTGTACTTCTTATAAATACAGTTGACACACATGAATCTGGAAATCGTTATAAATGTTGCCGCATTGACAAGAGGTTTTTTTCTTTGCTTTCAATTATTCTGCGAGTATAATTATAATGCCGCCTGTGTGGCAATGTATACAGATTATTCAGAGTGCCAATGACAGGTCATGCTGTTCGAGCGATTAATCACTGAGCTCAGCCATCAACAGCACCACAGCAGCAGCAACAGCAGCACCACAGAAATAGCAGCACCAACAGCATTGCATTAGGCACTTAATGAGCAGCTTGGATTGGGGTTGAGATTGAGCTCGTCATTCTGGCAGCCACTTCTCAATCAAAATGGGACGACACTCTCAGCAAGTGTCTTGTTAAAGCTCTTCACTTTTGCCATTTTCCTCTCTCTCTCTCTTTTTCCCAGACCGCATTTGTGGCTAAGAACAACAGGCTTTCTAGGTACGCGTACGTAACCTCCATTATTATTGGCAGTCCAATGATTTTGCGCTTTTCGTAGCATACTTTCAGGCGGCTTAGCGTGCAACTCTGCCACAGATTTCAAACTGCTCACATGTCTTGTCTCTTGTGCGTGCTTTTATGCCATTTTGTTTGCCTTTTCTTCTAGCCCTCAGTTCTTTTCTTTCCTCTTTTTTTTTGACGCTAATGGGTATTCAATCGATGACCCATATCTTAGATGCTGACAAGTTTTTATGCTTTGCGCATATGAAATTTTTGGTCAGGGTATAAACCACAAATTGTTAGTGACAGTACAAGATGTATTATTAATCACCCAAAACGACTGTTTACAATACTTTTCTGCTATTGCTTCAATTTTTTATTAAACAAAGCATTCTGTGCTTTTTGAATACTTAAATGGATGGTTAAGGTAACTAATTTGTTGACTGTATAAAGGAAACTTGAAATAAAAAAATTATGCGACCAATTTTTAAAAAAATATTACAAGCGTGCTAAAAAAACCAATTTAATTTGGAAAAGGATTTTTAAAAAAACTAATAAAAATTAATAATTATAGATATACTATAATTATATATAGTATATATATAGTATATATTATATATAGTATATATATATAGTATATATATAGATATACTATATATTATTTTGATTTAAATTGATGGTTAAGAAAACAAAATTAAAATTAAATTAATTATTAAGAAAACAATTTTTTAAAAATATTGCAAATGTGTTAAAAAAAAACAAATTAATTTTGAAAAATAATTTTACAAAACTAAAAAGTTTTCTAATATTTACAGAAAAAATTGAGTGGAAAAAAGGAAAGTTGAATGAAATAAACTTTGATATATTATATTACTTTGATTTTTACTATCTTGTAAGACGAAAGATTATTGATTTTAAAGATATTTCTAAAAGCTGCACAGTTAAAATTTGTTAACATTTCCTATATACTATATAAACATTATTTCTATATTCCATAGGATTCTTAAATATTTATTTGCATAAAGAACAGAATTGAACATTTTAAATTTTAATATTCGTTTTCTGAACATGTTTTCAAAACTTTAGCGGTTGGTAAATTTAAATAATTTACTTACTGAACTTAAGGCACAATTATAGAGTATCTGCTAGTCAATCATTCTTGACGAAAACAAACTTATTTCATCTGACTTCAGCCTGATCATTACTCTCTTTTATCTCATATTTTCCATCAAAAACGAGTTAAATTTATGGAACTTTTCGCAACATTCTTTAAGCTAGTTTAATTGGTAACTCACTTGGCTAGAACAAAATATGAAATTAATTGAATTTATGGCTGAAAGAATTTCACTAAATTTGCGATAACCAAACAGCTGCCTCACATATTAATTATGGTTGTGGTTTCCATACACGCAGAAATTTCAACAACTATTCCTGGCCATCTATGCGAAAGGCCATTAAATTATGGCCGAAAAGGCAATTTGCATGGTCTAAAATAAACATCTGTTATTTGAGCGGCATTTAACGCACTGTATTTAGGAGCTGTGCAATTTATAACAATTTATTATGATTATTCATGTGACCACTATTCAAAATATATATATATATTTATGTGGCATTTGCCGTTAACACCACTTGGCCAACATGTGTGCGTCCAAGTGAAATAGAATCCGATTAGGCCTATATGTGGGAGGGTTAAAAGGTTTACCTGTTTTATATTTAGTTGACCTTTTTTGCTTAGTTTTTGTGTTGCAAAAGTGTTAATTACATGTATCACTTTGAAGTTTCTACTCTTCCAAGTGCCACAAGTTGCATGTTGCATGTTGCAGAGCTGCAAGGGCGTCTGTGAGGTTTTTGGGGTTTCTGTGGCATGGCAATGGGCCAAGAATAGCTAAGTTGTTGCATTGGGGTTGCACTTGAAATGGCATTTACAATGGCCACGTGATTTGGACAATTCACAAGAGGCGAACAAGTTTCAACACAATACACGGCAAGAAATTTTAAAAATATTTTAGATAAATTATTATGAGCACGTTACATGCTACCTTAAGAATTTTCAGTGTCATATCAGAATATTTATTATATTATAGATTTTTACGTGAGGGATTCGAACCCAGTTGTTTACAAAAAAAAATACAATAATACAATTAACTGCAAAATTATGCAAACCTTTAACATCAACTTGGGATTTCTTAAGAAATTCTTAGTACTTTTCAAGCATTCTATTTTATTTCTCCATTTCAAATTATTCAACTCTTTCGCTCAGTGTAGGCAGCCTCCTCAGAGAGCAGGTTGAGAGTTAATGTCGTGGGCTGGACCCAGTTTTTAATGAAGTGTCTTTGTCGAGAGATTTCTAAGCATGACAATTGCACATACAGTTAGTTAAGTAATGGTTTTGACAACATAAAATATGTACACAATTTATTTTGATAAAAAAAAATAATTTTCTTTGATGTTTATTTATGTTTTGACAACATAAAATATGCACACATTTTATTTTTATAAAAAAATTGTTAATTAACTTCTTTTGTTTTGTGTTTCTTTTTAAATTTTACAATTTAAAGAATTTAGTTTCATTAGATTTAACAATTTTTCAAATAACAAAACAATTATGTGCATTCGTTATTTGGTCAACACAATTAATTGACTAACTGTAGATTTAAACAAACGGTTTCACTTTCAATTTGCCGATGCATAATTATTGATTGTAAATTTTTCTTTTAGTTGCACTTAAAAACGCGACACGAATTGCAGATCATGAGTTGAAATAACTTAAACTCCACATGTAATACACGTTTAATTAAAACAAGGCACTAACACACACAAAACCGCTCGCGATTGCGGTTAAATTCGCTTGGGGTTTACCGCCAAGCACTTGAAAGATACACTTGTATCTCACGGATGCAAATTCAATGTATTAACGCGTTACGCGCAAAAATAAACAACAAGTGTTTTAAGTTCAACACGCCAGACACAAATCAAGGCATTTGACTTTTATATACATAGTATACTTGAAGATATATATACACACACACACACACTTATATACGTAAGTATCTACATAGTTACAGATTAGCGGCAGTGTAAAGTATCTCACGGATACGCGTACCTGTTCACCAGCGTTGCGCTGTCCGTGTGTTCCGACTTGCAACTGAACTCGAGCTCCAATGTTGCTCCAATGGTTGTTGAATCGTTGTCGTTGTCGTTGACGTTGCTATTGTTGCTGTTGTTGCTGTTGTTGTTGTCGTTGTTGCTATTGCTGTTGCTGTTACTAATGTTGCTATTGCTGCTGCTGCTGTTGTTGCTGTGCGCAACATTTGTTGCCAACAAACTGGTTGCTAGCCCCTCCGCACATGTTGCGTCAACATCTCCATTACCACTCACATTATTGCGTTTTGTTTTGCTCGCTAATTCGCCGTTTGTTTTGACTGTTGCTTCGTCATGCTGTACACATTCTCCCGCCTCGCTTGCGCAACATGTGTCGCAACTTTTCGTGTTGCCAGCAGCATTTGTTGCCGCAGCTGTTGGTGTTGCTGCAACAGTTGTTGCTAAAGCTCTTGTTGCTGCAGCCAATGTGGCTGAAACATTTGTTGCTGCTGCCGTTGTTGCTGCAACAGTTGTTGTTGCTTCATTTTTGGCTTTGTTAACTTGTTCATCATTTGTTGGCTCTTGACTCCCTGTGGCAGATACATTTGCTACAAGTAGGGTGGCGGTATCCGTTGCCATTGCGCTTTCCTCAATGTCCTTGGGCAACTGCTGCTGTTGTTGCTGCTGTTGCTGCTCGCTGTTATCCTTTGTCAGGGTCGTTACTTCTGCTTGTGTCAATATGCCGGACAACTCACGCTTCGCCTGTGCCACACACACATCCTGTAAAAATAATTGATAAAATTAAACTCATGTTTATCTTCATTTGTCTTCGTTTTTCATCTATTTAGATATGTAACATTTTGTATCTTCTACTCGAGTCGAGTGCCTGAAAAATGGACACAAGTCAATGTGGCATGCAACATTTTTTGAGCTAGAAATTATTACGACTGCTTAAGGAAAAATGAGCAGCATCGGATAATGAAATGATGAACGATTGCATATTTAAGCATTAATTTATCTACTCGATGTCAAAGAATTCTTCAAAGGATAAAGGACAAAGTGTCTCAAGGACACAAATTGCGTTGAAATTATTTTACAAAAACCAGAAATTATACATTTCTTCTGCACACCGAAGATTTGATACTCCTGTGTTTCATTTATCTAACCAACTCTAATTTATATAATTAGAAAGGTCGCTAAATAATCCAATTTAAATTAACTAATCGAAATATTTTCAGCATGTTTAAAATATGTAATAAAAAAATTTATTCTGCTATATTGGCTAAAATATGTTTCTCAAAAAACAAGAAAGTTTTTCATATATTTTGTATGTCTGCTATATCATTTAATAATCCGATTATAATCAAAATTAATACAAAATACATAATTTGTGGGTTTGGTTGAAATATCTTGAAAGATTAAAAGGTAACTTAAAAACCATGTAATTTTTTGTGACAGTTTTAATATACCGTTACAAAGGGTATTTTTGATGCGAAGTAAATATGTAGCGCCTTAAAGAAGGCGTGGGAGCATCGTTTAAGCTTATACTTATTTAAAGGCCTCTTCCGATTTTTCGGAATTAAATATCTTTAACTATTCCTATATAAAATGTACGACCAATTTTGTGGATTACATTTAAGGATTTAATTTTAGTATTTGTATTTAAGTCCAATAAAATGAAAAACGATAAATTTTAAATACTTTACCTAAATACACCGTGAAAATGTATATTTTATTAAATGCTATAAAATATAAGGTGAAACCCGGAAAAGTCCTGATAATATATACCATATTTATACTTAAAAGATTTTGCCAAGCCTTCTTTAAAAAATAACAAAATTATCCTTTGTATACAGAAAAAAACCTGGGACTCTGGGATAAAATTGATCCAATGCGGTGTCAGAAGCACGGTAATCCCGGATTTTCTTAAACCAAGTACAAAATACTTGACTCAAGCACGATTTTTCTCAGCAATATTTTGATTTTAAGGGTTCTATATATTTTTCTTCAGTTAGATAAAATATTTTAGGCTTCTTTTATTGTAGAGTCGTTGTCTTATTGTCTTAATTTAACAATGATAAACTGAATACATACTTAAAAAATGTATGCTAAAGTCAAATAAGAATAAACTTGAATTTTAGAATGTTTTTTTTCAGTGTATACACTGCAAAAAAAAAGGGACAGAACAGACTGTAAAACTTGCGTTTCTGGTCGGAATAAAAAGGTTAAAGGTTGACTTAATTAGCATGTCAGGGCTTTGTTACCTTTGTCTGTTCCGGCTGACAAATGGTGGCAGCTTCTGCTGTCGTAGATGTGGCACTTGCTCCTCCTCCTCCCGCTGTGGAGTCCTCGCTTCTCGCATCGTAGAACACGTCATCGTCTTCCGCTTCCGTTGCACTTTTGGTCGCCATTGTTGTTGCACTGCACTTGACACTGACTTCCGGTGGTGCAGTGGGTGGTGCAGGGGGAGGTGGTGCGGTTGGCTTTACAGCCAGGGCTGACTGTGCTGCCAGGGCTGCTTTGAGTTCGAGTTTTGTTGGAGTTTCGCTCGTTTCGCTTTCGAGTGAACGCGACTTGGTGTCATCCTGTAATCCCTCCATATTCGCTTTCAGCTCCTGCAGATCGGAGTAGGTAGCAGGTGAGGGAGGCGGCGGGGCAGGAATATCCTTGCGTCGCAGATTGGGCACAGGATTTGCCGATCCCGCATGCGATTTGCCGCTATTCGAGCGATGATGTCGTTTACTTGAAGTATTTAAAGGAATTCCCGCTGTGGTTTCTCCAGGTGCACTGCGATCTCGTCGAGCATCGATGTCCTTGTTCTTTGACTTGGACTTGCTGCTCTTGGTTGGCTCCTCCTCCATTGCAGCTGCTCGACTTTGTCGCTTGGGTATTGCACCTGTGGTGGATGCCACCAATCGATCCAATGATGGATACTCTGAAAAAAAGAACAATATTTTTAATTCAAGAACATTCATCTTAAATATTTTGTTCTTAAAATAAAACCATTTGAAGATCAAATTAATAAAACTAAAAATATTAATCTAAAAATTTGCAGTTCTTAATATAAGAATTAAAAATCTTAAATTTATAAGAAAATGTAAATATGTTATATTTAATATGACAAGTAACAAGTCGAGGGATCGAAAACCGCTCTAGCCAAGGAAAAAACATATAATCGAATATTTATAAAAAAAAAAAAAAAACAAAATCCAAAAAAAAATATATCAAAAAAAATAAGCTTAATGTTTAAAACACCTGCCTTATTTTTGGTTTGAGAATTTAAGACTGGTCTTAAAAAAAAATATAATCGGAATATTTATATAAAAAAAAAATAAATCCAAAAAAAGTAAAAATATATAAAAAAAATAAGTTTAAAGTTTAAAACACCTGCCATATTTTTTTATGTTTGATTTGAGAATTTAAGACTGTTTGGTCTTAAATTAAGAACTTATTCTTATTTGAAATGTTTTTAAAATCAAGATGTGTTTTCTAAATCAAGGAATTTTAGGTTCTCGACGCATTTTTTACACCAAAATTCTTAGTCATGAGACCAAAATCTTGATTTTAGAACATTTTTTTTGATCAGTGTACTCACGTCTCTCCGTCGGCTGTGGCTTCCGTTTGCTCGGCGTGGGCGTGGCCTCCACTACGGGTTGTTGATTGGCAACTTGAAGACTTGTTCTGGGTGCAGGAGTTGGTTTTTTATCGGCTGCACTGCGTCCTTTGCTTAAAGGTAATGTGGTGACCACAAGTGTCGCCTCTTGTGGCTGGGAAACGGCGCGTTTGGGACTCACTTTGGGATTGTTAATATTGCTGCTTCGATGGATTCTCCTTGTGGACTCCAAGCTGTTGTTGCGTTGCATTTCGGATTGATAAATGCTGCGTTTCACATCATTCACATGCTTAAAGAAATCCATGGCATATTTATTCTGCTTGAGATCCATTTGCGGTGGTTGCTGTGGTGTCAACACTGATTCATAATCTGCACCACCACTGGAGGGCAATGTCCCTGCGGCGGTTTTACGTGGAATTCCGCTGCTGCCACCACGTGCCATGGAACCGTAGATGTCATCGAAATCGGAGCTAAAATAACTTGAGGAGCAATCACAATTGCGACACTCGTAGCGACAATTGTCCGAGTAGCTGCATTTATCGCCAGGCATTGCAGTTGCTGTTGCCGTTGCACCGCCAACAGTTGCATCGAGACTGCAACGCCGACAATCGTAGGGAATGCGACAACTTTCGGTGCTGCCAAAATAACGACGTTGATGCGGATTCGAGTTGGAAAATAAACTCGAACGATGCGGATAACGATGTGAGAATCGTTGAGAATTATCGCTACTTCTCAGCGAGAATTCACTGAGTATCGATGCTCGGGAATCGCTTTTATACATTTGCGGTGCATCGAATTGATCGACAAGGATTTGTTGAGAGCCACCAATTGGACGACTTGCTGCATACATCAATGGATGCAATGGTTGTCCAATTGCATAATAAATGTCACCAGTTGCTGGTGACGCATACAATGCATTCATTGTATTGTACTTGTGATAGGGCAACGAATCACTCGAGGATGAGGATTTTGTATTCATGCGATGCACTGAACCATTCTGATAACTGACCAGGTAACCAGGTTGCTGTTGTTGTGGTTGCTGCTGTTGCTGCTGTTGTTGTTGTGGTTGCTGCTGCTGCTGCTGTTGCTGTTGTGGTCTGCGTGGTGTTACCTGCGTTAGCAACAGGCTGTTGCCCACGGCATAATGTGGTTGCTGGTAAGATTTCTGCTGATAGAAGCCAGCATAAAGTTGTTGCTGTTGCTGCTGTTGTTGCAACTGTTGCTGCTGCTGCTGCTGCTGTTCGCTGGGCGTTGTTGCTGTTGGCTGGAATTGCAGTATCGGATTGTATTCACCAGTTATGGCCACGGGTGTCGTTTCAATTTTATATACGCCCGGATTGTTGGGATTGTACGACTGAAACTCAAGTATGTGAGCTGCTGGCAATGCATTCGATGTTGTTGCTGCTGTTGTTGTTGTTGCTGCTGCTGCGGGTTGTTCATGCTGTGCAACACTTGTTGTCTCACAATACTTGCAATTCTCCTTGCTGCATTGTTGCATGCACAACTCACAATCCGCATAGACACCCGCATCCGTTTGCTCCTGTTCATCATCAACAGCAGCAGCAGCAACAGCAGCCGCAGCAGCAACTGTTGTTGTTGCTTCTACAGTCAGACTGCTTTCCTGTTTCTTGGGCAACTCCTTGAAGAAAATCTCCTCATAAATATTCTCCTCACTGCGCGTCTGCAATTTCTTCACATTGATGTTGTTACTTTTGCTGTTGTTGCTGTTGTTACTTTTGCTATTGCTGTTGGTTGCATCGCCTGTGCTGCGCTGCTTATCCAGCTTCTTGGTGCTCTTTAAGCCCTCTTTCAGCAGATAATAGTTAAAGCTTTTAATACCAATTTCGCCACGTAGAAAACGTCTTCCAATTGGCATCTTTGTTCCTGCCTCCATTGCCGGCATTGTTGCCGCTGAATTTTGTGCCGAACTGCGAACCGAGTAAATATCATCCTGTTGTTCCGTCTCCAGATATTGCTTGCGATTGCTGCTGCGCTCCTTGCGACTCCTCGTTTCACTCGATTCGTAGCTTTGTTTACTCTGTCCTCCCTTTCGACTGTTGTCCAGACTCAGATTCCGTTTCTGCTTCGAGCTGCGCTTCTGTGTTGACGAAGATTCCCTAGAAGAATTTCAATAAATAATACATATATAAAGTTAGGAAAACCAAAATTAAAATTACTTGTAATGTCATTAAACAAATTTAATGAGAAAGGCAAAAGATAAAGTCAAAGTATTTTATTTAAAATTGTCCCATTTCCGAATTCCTTTTTACTTTATCCAATTACTTTTTAAATAAAAACTAACAAACTTAAAATAAAAAAATTAGGCAAAGAAAACTAGGTAGCATTTAATTTGGGAATTAAATGTAGAAAAGGAAATATTGGAATATTTAATTTATTTATTTAAAATTAATTTATATTAGAAAATTATTAGGAATATTTAATTAATTTATTTTATTATATAAATTTAAATTTTATTAGAAAATTATTAGGAAATTAAAATGAGAAACAAAATTGGGAAATCAAATTTAAATAAATCCTCAGTCAAAATTATTTTATTTAAGATTGGCCCATTTTCGAATTTCGAATTATCCAATTACTAGGAAATTAAAATTAGAAGGCTAAATTCTAATATCTAATTCTTAAAATATAATAAAAATTCATATTCGTTACCTCTGAGTTGAAGTCTTCTTCTCGTTCTTCTCGGATGCGGCAGCCAGACTTCTCTCCAGACTATGTACACGTCTTGAGATGGTAGCATCTTTAATTGCCTCAGGTGTTTCAATATCCGAGCTGCTCGAATCGAAATCATAGTCCAAGCTAACAGCTCCACTGATGTTGTTGCTGTTGTTACTGTTGTTGTTGTTGTTGCTGTTGGCCTTAAGGGGTTTGTTGACGGCATATTTGAGAAAATCCTTGGTCAACTGGCTGCGTTTACCCAATGAGCTGCTGCTGGTGGGAATCGGCTCAGAGCTGAGCTTGAAATCCCCCGATGACTTGCCGGAAATGCTGCTGCGTCGCAAAGGATTCGCCAGGTGACTAATGTCCTCTGTATAAGCCGGATCATCATAGATACGATCTCTCACATTTGCCGAGCGCTCCTTTGACTGCAATTTAAAAGGGGGAAAAAAACAGGGAATATATGAGAAATATATTATATTATCAATTATTTATTTATGAGTTTATTTTCTATCAAAGAGAGCAATATTTGAATAGGAAATATATTAGAAATATATTATATTATCAAATATTTATTTATTAATTTATTTTCCATCAACTAAGATCAATATTTGAATTGGAAATATATAAGAAATATATTTTATTATCAATTATTCATTTATTTTTATTTTTACCATCAACTAAGAGCAATATTTAAAATTTAAATATAAAATTACAAACTGTAATCTTAGAAAAAAGATTTATCTAAAGTTTATTTAAACTTAAATTTAACTAAATTATTTTTGAAACTCACCTTAACTTTCGTTTTCTTGCGACTTCGATGTGGAGCTGCCACATCCGTTAACTTTAACAGCTTTGGTCTTAAAGGACGTTTCGTTGATTTAGCCCGCTCGTAAGCCAAGTCCAGAAAAGTTTCGGTTGCCATTTTTAGATGGAACTTATAGAGGTTATGTTAAAGCTGTAAAATGATACCTAGGGCAAAGAAAGCGAGCTATAGAAATAATTCTTAAGTTTGGTACTTCAAATAAACTTTAATTTTTTTTAAGAATTTCCGAAAAAGTAAAAAAAATATCAAGAAAAATATTAGTGAACGAGAAAATAAAGGAAACCAAAAGGAAATTCAAATAAAAATAATTATTTACCCAACTTTTTTCAGAGTTGAGTTAAATATAATAACTGAGACATATTTTTGAATTTTATATTAACTTATACACATATTTGGCCAAAGACTAGACTTTAAAAAAATTAATGAATATGTTGAATAATATACTCATATATTATTAAAAAAAATTCGCTTTGATTTTTCTGAATCCGATAGAAATTAAAATAATTTTATTTATAGTGGCGCAATCTTTAATAAAATATCTTAAAAATATCCCTTATATAAATTTGTGAAACCCATTTTTTTAGAAACTTAATAATTTTAAAAATATTTTAAATTTTGACATTTCATAAATTTGGCTTTCCCATTTTGTTTTTTCTTTTTCCTAATTTTGGTATCCTTATTACAAGTTACTTAATTTCTTTGCCAAATTTTTGGTATCTCTTGTATTATTTGTCAACATTAAATTGAGCAAGATCCAAAGTTACAGTTGAAAGTTAATTTATCGTTTGAAGTTAACTTTGCCTTTTGGAGGAGTCAACAAATTAAGAACTAAGTTGAGACTGAGTAAACACGGTAAAGAAGCACGTGCTAGACAAAAGCAACACAATACAAAGTTTTGCTGGCCCATTAACTGGGCCTTTAACAGTCGGCCAGAGTTCAAGTGTTGGCTGAGGAAATAAAATAAAAATGTGGGCATGTAAGCTGTGAGGAAAGAAGCCCAAGGAAATTAAAAGAAATATACAAAAGTGTCCCAAGGAGACACTTAAAACGACCTTGAATGTGTCTTAGAATAAGGTGGTTGCAGGTGGTACAGATGGTGGCAAGTGGTGTTGGTGGTGTTGAATTTGTTGGTGGTGTGGCAGCCACGTAAGTTAACCATTTGCCATTCATGGTGAGAAAATTAGTATGTGCAGTGTAACGTTGGCACACTTAAACATACATAAGGCAATATGTACGTGAGAGCCTTTTGTTTACCCTTAGAACTAAGAACTAAGGACTCTGGACAGTTCATCATATTTGGGTAAAGAAAAAAACTCAGAAATTTGTCCTGTGAGAGTCGTGTGCTCTCTAAAAGTATTTGCCATCTGCTCTCTGTTTATTCATTGTATTACGCATAATGAAATTGACTTGTGCTCTTCGAATATATAACTATGGAATATACATGTGAGGAACTAAGAAATACTCTTACTCCTACTCCTTTTATGTCTACTACTTTTTCTGCTACTACACTCATAAAAAAGCGGTTCTAAAATCAAGATTTTGGTCTCAGAACTAAGAATTTCGGTCTCGCTTCGCTTGCTGAAATTAAAGTTGTTATGTTAATAAAGTTAAGTTAAAAAATAAATAAATATATATTTAAGAAGTTTTCCCCACTTCCACACTACCACAGAGGTAAACGATTCGGCGCATTTTTTTATAATGTGGTATTCCCAATAGATATATTCCACTTGCATTAATACAATGATGAATTCTGATTATTCAGAAACTCGATAGTATAATGGACAGTATTGTTAACTTGACACCTTTAGTATAAGTTTAGTTGAGATATCTTAGGAAACAAAAAAGTTTTTCATACTAAAGGTTAATTTGCATCCGATTAATCCTATGACAGCTATATGATATAGTAATCCGACTTTGACCAAATTTGGTCAGAATGTAAGAGACAGTGCCAAACATATAATCTGTAAGTTTGGTTAAGATATCTTAAGAAACAAAATCAAATTCCTGACCTTTGACCTGAAATTGACTCACTTACAGGTGGAATTTCGCAAAACGCCGTCTTATTGCACGATGAAATTGTCTAATCTATGTTGTGTGAAAATTTTAGCTTTTTATATATGTATATAGATTAAGAACTGCGATTTTATTGATTAATATTTTTAGTATTAAGTAATAAATGAGTTAAATGTTCTTGATTTTACAAGTTGATCTTTTTCTTCAGTGTAATCCTACTCCTGCTATTTCTACTACCTTTTCTGCTTTTATGCCTCCACTTAAGGTATCCTGAGAACTCGCATGTCATAATGTATCTGGTCGGTCGATAATGTTTTGCGTTTCTTATCTCAGATGGCAGCAAACGGACCGAATGCACACCCTTCCTCATATCCTTCGCAAGGATTCTCTTTGTTGAGATACAAGTATTCTGTAGGTTTATCGCATTTCCTTTTCATGTCGTCTTTTCTTTTCTTTTTTTTTAGGATTCATTTCTTTTTATTCCCTTGCGAAAAGGTTGCTATAATTATTTGATAAAATGCGTTAACCTTTTTTGCGGGCTTGTAAAGGGTATTTAATCTTCGTCATGATTAAGTTCTCACTTGCTGTTTGTTATTTACTATAATCAGCACGTGGAAAACAAATCGCAAAAGGCCACTGAGATGTTGACCAGCGACCTTTACATTTAGCCATTTTTGGACATTTTGGCCATATATTTGGTCTTCGTTTTAAATTTACCTTCGCATTTATTATAAATGTCAATATATTAAGATATTTTTTGTATACATAAAAGCCTAGATAATGAGAGTTCATTATATTTACAAACTCCCTAGGTTTTAGGCTTTTCTTTTTAACTTAATGTAATGTATTCCTTTTCAAGAATTTCAATTGCCATTGATGTAATTTTCTTTATATCGAACTTTATAGATAGAACACACTTGAATTGCTTTATCAAAGTATTTTTTGTCCCTGCGGTTTTCAATTCCATCCCATAAAAAATAAGGTCTGTTTATCTAGTTACCATTATCTCTTTATTCTTAAAATATGAATAATACTCGCAACAATATTTTCTTATAAAGAATGTGATGATCATTCATAATTTATATTATATTTTATAACGATCATATCTTTGTTTTAAATTTACCTTTGCATTTATTATAAATTTGAATATATTAAGGTCTTTTTTATATACATAAAAGCCTAGATAATGAGGGTTCCTTATATTTACAATCTTCCTAGGTTTTGGATTTCCTTTTCAAGAATTTGAATTGCCACCCCATAGACAAAACGCCATTGTCAGTTTGTCAATTTGATGTAATTTTATTTATATCGAACTTTATAGATAGAACACACTTGAATTACTTTATCAGAGTCTGTTTTTTTCCCTGCGGTTTTCAATTCCATCCCATAAAAAATAAGGTCTGTCCGCATGTCAAAGTTAAGCTGCTTTTTGGTAAAAATAAAGGTAGCTCTATATTTCAGTCAGAGTGCTGCTGACAGTGAATGACAGTCACAAATGACTGTATCCACCTTGCCAGGTACCTTGCCTACCCACCACCTCACCACCTTGCCACACCACCACCTCACCACCTTGCCACCTTGCCACATCAACAACCACCAGGAATGACACGCGAGTGACAGAAATCAATCCAATTTGTTGTCTCGAGGGCAGCTCAACACAGCCAAATAATTAAATTATCTTTCAATATGATAAACAGATATACGAGTATTAAAGCATTTCAACGAATTACACGTCAATTGACCTTGAATGTTGTACAACAACAACCCTCAGCAAATTCCACGAATACTAGAACGAAAACAAAAACAACTTGACATTTGCATATATGTATGCATAATTTCATCTTTTCATTTGCCACGTTGTGGTGCAGACAAACAATGCTTTGTTGTTAAGTGTAAAGCCAACAACAACAAAGCAGATAAAAAACAGCAACAACCAAAACAATCTAAGAGCAGGTAAACAACGTGAGAAAGTTAAATAACGCTTTATATGCTTCTTGAAATCTTCTTTACAAAACTTTTAAGTTCTAGAACTCTTAATAAATCTTTTAAGTACAAGAATTATAGATATTATAAGTTATTAAAAAATAAAGTTATCGACACTTTTATTTATTTAAAAGATTTACAAAAATTATAGTATCATTTTTACTGCTTATAAAAAATATATTTTAATATTTCAAATTTATCTAGTTAAATTTGTGTCTTTATTCGAAAGACTTAAAAACATTCAAAAAGTCATAGATATAAATAATAATCGCAATAATATTTTCTTATAAAAGTATTTTTCTTAGTTCCAGACCCCAAAATTAACCAGAGTTTAATAGCTTAAGATCTATTTTCTAATTAAAATTTTTCAGAATTGTAATCCTGACTAGCACAATTATAATAATAGAATAGAATAAAATAAACAATACGCTTTAAATAAATACAAGGAGTACCCCTACTTCTACGTCAAATCTGTTAAATAATTACATGAAAGGCATGAAGCTTAAAGTCTTAGCTTAGCATTTCTTATTCAATAAATCTGATTTTTGGATAATATTTGGTATACCTATAATATTTATAATAATATATAATGTAAAAAATAAGTTATTATTATAATTATTTTTTATATTATAAATCATTTTTAATATTATTATATAAAATAAATTATTATTATTATTTTTTATAGTACATATAATTAATATCCAAATAAACCAAAATATATCCAATAATATCAAAAAATCAGATTAATTGGATAAGAAAAGCTAAGCTAAGATTTTTAGCTTCATTCCTTTCAGCTATTTATTTATTAGATTTAAGGTAGTATTGACGGGGGTAATCCTAGTATTTATTTAAAGCTTATTGTTAAATTTTATAAGCAATAAATAACAGATGATTAAGTTAATAAATATATTTATATATCCTTTTAACTGCCATAACTCATACTAAATCAAAGATTGTTAGCTGCAAAAGGTAATTCAGTTATTTATGAGATTTTAAGTGACCATGGAGGTATGTCCACTGTTTAGATAAGCCGATTATAGCCATATATAAGCGATTATAATAAGAATTATTATTTATCTAGGGATTTACATTTATAAGTATTTATAGCTGAACTTTACGATAATGTCCAAAAACTTTTCGTGCTAATAATTTGCAATTCTGTTTTTATTAGTAATCCATCGTTGTTGTTGTTGTTGTCGTTGTTGTTGCATAGTGTTTATGCGGCAAGCTGTGTGTGTGTGTGTGTGTGTGTGTGTTGCGCACACATTGAGCCTGGTTGTAGTAGGAAAGGAAAGGAAAGGAATATGTTTAGGGTGTGGCTGTGTCAAGGCATGAGAACCTCGACTGTCTGTCTGTCTGTGTACATTAACTAATATTATGGAATCAGTTCTATATATGCAACTAACGACACATAACGATTATTAGCCGAGTGCCACTTGACTTTTCACTTGCCACACACACACACACACACAGCTGCTCAAATGTTTATCTCCACATACATATATTTATATTTATTTTACATGTTTTTCTGTCATCGTTGACATTGTAAAAGTCAATTTCTATGCGTTTCGCTTTAAAACTTTTAATGTAAATTTAATTTAAGTATGAGGAAATGTCTCCCCAAATTTCATAGCATACATTTAAGGGCCGACGGGGGACTTAAGGCGTTTGTTTAGGGCCTGGCAGCTGTGAAAGGTGCCTTATTTAGGGTGTCCAAGTGTAAATAAATATGTATTCTACGCACAGCATATTGTGCAATTAAATTATCAAAAAAAAAACTGAAAAAGCAATCGTTAACAAATTAAAATTGTCTTGTTTTTTATGTATATAAATTTGAAAATACTTTAAACACACCCACAAAACATGTAGTTGCTGCCAATGGGAGCGGCTTTTAATTTTCGCCAATTTGTTTATTGTATTCCTCTATTTATTTTTTCTCTTGTCTCTTGCTTTATTGTTATGTTGCACCAACACACACACACATATACAGAGAGACACTATCACAAATACACTAAGTAGTAAGCACTTTTGTGCCTCTCAATGGCATTCCATTTCCGAGATACGAACAATCTTTTTGTTGGCCCCCTACAAATTTGCGACACGACACACAAACGCGACGTACGTTCCGTCAAAACTGAATACAATTTGCGTTGCGGCGTTGCCAAAAGCTTTTCGCCATCTACTTAAATCTCAAAAAAAAAAAACAGAATATGTGAGCAAAAAAAAGAAAGAGAAAATTTTGTAGAAGTTAGCAAGCGATTTTACGTTGTACGAAGCTTTCGGCAAACGGAGGCTGTGCCAGATTTTCATACAGCCGAGAAACTCGGGTATCTTTTTTGACGTTTGCATAGTGAAAGTGAGACAGAAATGGACTCGACTTTGCTCGGCTTTTGGCTCGGCAAATAAATTGGCAACTCGGCGCATGCGTTGAATTTTCTTGCCTGGTTTTGACATTTCCGCGTGCAAGTGGAAACGCACTAAAATCCACATTTTGAGCAGAAATTGCACACACTACTCACATTACTCATACGCAACGTTGGAGCGCAGGCCTTAACTCGAACTTTGTTACTTGTTGAGGTCCAGGCGGAAGTTGAGACAACATTAACAAATATATACAATAAATAAATAATAAATATTTTTAATTAACTTTTCTTTGCTATAAAATTGTATTTTATTTTTTTATTACTCATACGCAATGTTGGAGTTTAAACTAGAACTTTGTTACTGGTTAAGGGTCCAGGCGGAAGTGGAGACAAAATTAGTAAAAATATACAATAAATGAAAAGATATTTTTTCTTTGCTAAAAAATTATATTTTATTATTTTATTACTCATACGTAACGTTGGACCGCAGGCCTTAACTCGTACTTTGTTACTTGTTGAGGTCCAGGTGGAAGTTGAGGCAACATTAACAAAAATATAAATAAATAGATGACATTTTTTATTAATTTTTCGTAACTACAAAATTTTATTTCAATTTTTTATTACTCATACGCAACGTTTAACCTTAAATAAAACTTTGTTACTTGTTGAGGACTAGGCGGAAGTTATGAAAAACATTGAGGAAAATATAAATAAATGATAGTAATTTTAAATTAATTTTTTGTACTATAAAATTATATTTTATTTCAATTTTTTTTTAATTATCTGTGAACTATTTGTTTTATTTAAGTATATATTTGTTAAGTGCATTACTTAATCCTGACTGTAGCACTTGCTTCATTTATCCGCATTATCCTTAAACATCCTGTTAGGCACATTGGCAACTTGTTTCGTCTCGTCTCGTCTCGTAGACTCAATGTTGCTAGGTACTCAGCGCATTTCCCCTTTTGTCCAAAAAGCTGCGCATGGCATGTTGATAAACTTTGTTGTTGATTGTTGAAAAGCATGCCATTTGTTTTGGCACGTGGTTTAGCTACACACAAACACACTACAATACACACGGTTGTAGAGCCGGCAACATGTTGCTGAGTTTGCGTGGGCGACACTCAAATTGGCCACGTGTGCGGGCGCTTTATATATATGCGTGTGTGTGTGTGTGTAAATTTGCTTTGTTTTGCATATTAGCACCTACAACTAGCTACAATATACACATACATATATGTATATATACAGTTAGTCAAGAAATTGTTTTGACCAGGTATCTTACTAAAAAATCACAATTATATTTAAATTTTTATTTTACTCCTATATTTATTTTTAGGTATTTTTGTTATGCGCCTTTAATTTTTATATTAATTTTTATTACAAAAATTTAAAAGTAATTTGAAAATAAAATTTAAACTTAAAATACGAGTTACATTACAATTTTTTAATTAAAATTTAACTTTAATTATTATTATAATGTCATAGGCTGTTTGTAATTTTTTTATTTTTTGCCAAGCATCAATAATTAATTTTTATTTTTATTAATTTTAATTAAAAGCAACTTAAAAATAAAATTAAACTTTAAAATCCGAGTTACATATATTATGACATTTAAAATATAATAGAATTTTGCTTAAGATGTCAGAATTTGTTTGATGATTTTCAATTATCAATTCATTTTTATTTTTTGTTAATTTTAATTAAAAGTAACTCAATAATAAAATGCGAGTTATAATAATATTTTTTAATTAAAATTGAATTTTAACTATTACGTCGCAAATTGCTTTTAGTTTATTTAATTTTTTTAATACAAATTAACATTAAATTTTTATTATAACATTTATATTTTAAATATTATATAAAAAAAAATTAAAAATAAGAATATGATTTTGCTTAGCTAATTTTATAAATATAGTAAGAAATATGTGAATTTTTTTATTTTGTCAAAATAATTGCTTGAATAACTGTTTATATGTAGGTTTTTTTATATAAATCAACAATTCATTTTTTATTTTAACATTTATATTTAAAACATCATATCATATCCCACCAAAAAAATAAGTAATGAGAAAATTATGTTGTTTGTTTGGCTCAGAATTATTTGAATTTTTATGATTTGTCAAAATAATTGCTTCTCGAACTGTATATATGTAGGTATATGTAACATCACGCTTCATCTGACGCTGATTATGTTTATTATATAGCTCTGACTGTGGTTTCTCCTGCTGATGTCCTTGGTGGCAATTGTGATCCTTGTGGCAGCTCGTGGGTTTTGGTTTTAGTTTGTTTTTGGTTTTTTGATTGTAGCTGTTGCTACATGTTGCATTGTCTCCATTTGTTTGTGTCTTTAAAAATGCCAACTTAAAGTCGCATCATAAATATAAACCTCTTTTTTTTCTTGTATTTGTTCTACACACAATTCAATTTCGTAGCGCTTGACTAGGGTATACATTGACCTCTGACCAATATAAAAATAACTGACAAACACACACATACACTAACATTCACACACTTATACACACACCCACACACACACTCACACACACATCAACTTTGTGGACATTCTGGTAGAGCTCTATCAAACCAAAAAGCAGCTTAATAACATAATAGAATGAATTTTTGCAGAGAACTTTTTGTTCCTCTTGTTGTGAATATACCCTGTACTCGAAAAGTGGGTCAACTAGAGGTATTAATGACTAAAAATAAGACCATGCTAAGATTTTTGTCATCTATTAATATGAACTTCAATAACTCTGATATAATTTGTAGCAGGGATTTAAAAAAATTCCTTAAAAATGTTGAAATACAATATTTTTCCGAAAAGGCAAAGCGAAAAAGAAATTATTAAAAAATAAAAATTGTTAAATGCAGAATCAATTAAGAGACCACATAATTAACAAAATATCATTCCGCATGAAAAATGTTTTAGTTTTGACAAAGTTATTCAAGTTTGAAGTCTGGTAAAACTTTGCAAAATCAAAATTTTTGTCACTTTTGGCATGATTTTTTTTTACAAAAATAATTAAATTTTAAGTGTCGTTTTATATTAGTTAATTTGGACAAAAGAAGTTAATTAAAAGTTGGGATTAAAACCGGAATCGAAACTTTAACCGATAATAACCGGTTGAAATTGGTAACCGTAAATGAAACCTTAATTATTTTCGCTTTGATACCCCGATTTAAAGAGTATATAAACACTTAAATACTACTCAAATAATTCTTTTTTATGCACATTCCTTCAATTTTTGAAAACTTTTATAATATTTGCATTGCAAATAAATTAAATTGTCTACAGGGTATCCGCTAGTCATGACAGCCGTACCTGTAGTGCATTATTTTTCTTTGTTAGTGTTGTTGTAGTTTGTTTTGTTCTGGTTTCCTCGTTGCCGCGCCCACAAATCGAACGAAAAACATAAAGGCCATGTGAGGACATCACAGTGAAGGGATAAATAACGAAATTTATGCCAGGAATCGGGCACGGTTTGAGTTTAATTGAATAGATGGATGGATGACAGGCCAGGCTGAATGAAAGGACAGACGAGCTTTGCTTGCACATTGCCTTTCAGCATCGCGTTGGTAAAAATAATAAATAAGTACTTATATACGTAGAGAAAGAGACTGGGATGTATGTGTTTGTGGGGGAGTGCCAAGGGAAGACAATCTAAGTCAGTGTTGCCCCCAGGAGCAGTTCCCATTCCGATCAACAGACTTATTGTTTTCAAATGGCTTTTGCTAAATGCGAAATATGCCTGGTAGTAAATGCGCCTCCGATGATTGAATTTCAACAAATATTTATCTAGGACAAGCGAAAAATTTAATAAAAGATACACAAATTATTAAAGTACTTGAATTGCACCAATTTTTATTCTACTTTACTTAAAAGTAAAGTAGGAATATTTAATAAAGGTCGCAAATATTGCTCAGCAATTTATGGTTGAATGTTTAATAAAATTTCCTGTCGGACACATGAAATTTCCTACTGTCATTGCTCAGGCACTGTTCCTAAAATTTCTTTTCTACATTTATTTATTAAATTTCCTGGAAAAAATTCTCAATTTTCTGTTGTTATTGCTCAGGAACTGTTCTTTAAATTGTTTTCCTAAAGAAAAGACTTATCGGCATTATAATAAATATGTGTTAAAATATGTCTTTACTATTATTTACGATTTCTGATATTCATTTATCATTAAATTCTTCAGTATACACAAATTATTAAAGTACTTGAATTACATAAATTTTTGTTTAACTTACTTAAAAGTATAGTGGGAATATTTAATAAAGATCGCAAATATTGCTCTGCAATTTAAGGTTGATTGTTAAATACAATTTCTTGTCGGACACATTAAATTTTCTGCTGTCATTGCTTAGGCACTGTTCTTAAAATTTGTTTTTCCTTTTTTTATTAAATTTTCATGGAAAAAATTCTCAATCTTCTGCTGTCATTGCTCAGGCACTGTTCTTAAAATTTGTTCTCCTAATAAATATGTGTTGACATTTTTTTGCGACTTCTAAAATTCATTTATTCATCAATTCTTCATTTAAGCAACCATTGAAGCGATTGCCATTTGTCATTCTAACATTTATTTCCGCTTTCGTCAAATCAATCAAATTGAATCTTTTATTTTAGTGTCATTTATAGATTTAATTTCAGTTAAACAAACTTACATTCTGACATGGAATCTCTTGCAATTGAGAAACCCTATTTCTTTTTTGTGGTACTCACCTTCTGGTTGCTCCTAATTCTATATACCTGTAAACGGCAGATCGATTTCTTTAGACGTAGTCAACAGATTGTCAATGTGAAGAAATTGCAATACGAGATTCGAAAGAATTTGAAAATGGAACAACTAACTTTCAATATGGTCAGAGATATAATGCATTCAAGTATGGTACAACCAGAAGTTATAAATAAATTCAATGAATTGGAAGAATTGCAGCTTCTACAGCTGCAGATCAATGCACAATTGAAGAAATTAGAATATGTGCTAGAGTTCGATTCAATATGAACTATACAGATTGTAAAGTTGAGTTTCAATTAAAATAAAATTAAAAGTTCTTTTTTACGTACATTATTTTTAGAAATAATTTGTTAAATTCACAACAGTGCAAAAGGAATGTCAATGTGAACATGAAAATCCCAGAGGGAAGGGCTTTTCAGATATATGTATGTATATATAGTTTTTCTAATGCTTCATAAAGCCACGCGACCAGTTCTTAACCATGGGCTTCGGTTTGTTCTGTTTCTCGATCTCATCCGCCTGCATTTGCTCGGATAGTTTGCGTTGATTTTCCCGAAATTTGGCAATGGGTTCCTCATATTGATTATAATATTGTAGAACCTCACGGACATCGTCCACTTCGCTACTGCCGAGCACACTCAGAAATGATATTAGATCAAATAATGTTGTATCGTCATCGTTACCGGACCAGCGTGATATCGAGAATGTATTACCCGGATGCATTTTAGTTGAGTTCTTATCCCAGTCGACGACTACCACGCGCTTAAGATCACGATTTAGATTATCGAGATTCTTGACGTGGTGGCCGCCCACAAAGTGTGTTGAATCTCGCACCAGACGGTACATGATATAACCATTTGGATCGAGGGCATCGAGCAATGGGAATACGGTCATACCCTGTTCCGCTGTGTAAACAACGATTTCGAAATATTTCGAGCACTCCCTGAGGAAAACATCGACACCGGGACGTTTTTTAAAGCGCCATCCCGTTTGATAGGTCCAATCGGGATGTATTAGCAGATCCTTAACCTCAAGTACCAGGGTGTAAGGTGGTTGTATGTATGGCGCCTGGAGCGGATCAGGCAATAACTTCTGGCTCGAGGGTTCCTGTATGAACCTTTGGAAATGATTAAGCGACTTGAAGGTTCTTGCCACAAACTGTTGCATCATTGGCAGCGTACTGAACTCATCGATTATTTCGTTTCCCTGCTCATCGAGCGACGGCTTGCCAAAGTAGTAGATAGCCCAAAATGAAAGGAGTACGCCTCCAATGCCAAAAAAGGCGAATCCAATTTTCATACGCTTCCAGGCGCGCTCCATTTCTTTAAGCTCCTCCTCCTCCTCTCGCTTGCGCCGATCTCGGCTCTCCTCATCATCCATTTCCATGGATGTTTGCGGAAAGAGTTTCGAAAGTATCTGTGTCGAGGCTTTTTCACACGTCGAATAGCGACGATTAACGAAATACACCCGATGTGGGCGATCAAAGTAACTGGTATAAATACTGCAATAGGGTATACACGACGCTGGTTTATCCTTGCATTTAATGCCCGCCTGGGTTTTGAACATGACAGTGTTGATCATCGTACGCCATAAGCCCGATGTAAGAGTCCGGGATGTATTTATAAGCTTGCGGCTGAAGCGTGAGCCTCCGTATAGTAAACGCCCTATTGCAATTGGAGTCATTTGCAAAATTGGCAACGTTTGTCTGCAGTTTCAAATAAATAGAGTATATTTTCGATTTTCCAATTTACGAAATGGTCACTAATAAATTTGACATTTTTGTATAAATCAACCGGGGGCTATTTTTACATATTTTGTTGCTTTACTGAAATTACAAATCTGATGACAGTTAAAAATTGATTACTACAAGTTATAATATATTATTCGATTAATAAACTAACGAACATTTCAAATATTACCGCGCTTTTAAAGCTGCCAGACTGCAGCAAAAGCTTGCGCTGCCACTTTTTAAGTTTGCTTCAGTGTTGCCGTATCGTTAAAATAAGTTACAGCTGTTGAATGGCAAATTGAGAAGAAGCGGAATGAAGATTAAGAAAAATACAACACAATACAACAAAGCACACATAACTTTGCAAATTTCTTTCAAAGCTGCTTTAAGAAAAGAAAATCAATTTGAATTGTAAACTTTGAAAGCTGAGAGCATCAAAAATATTGTGAATTTGTTAGCGAGTGTAATATCCACTCAATTAAGCCTACAAAGAATTTAAGATTGAGACTAACAAAAGCTGTGGAAGGTCCAAAACAATTATAAAAAGTTGTTTTTCTTTTTCGTTTGCCGCTCTGCATAGAGAGTAAATTATGTCGCCACCTCGACACAGTGGATTTGGCGGCGGTGGCGGTGGTGGAGGCGGTGGTGCGTATAACCAGAGCTTGCAAAATATATATTGTAATTCTATTTTCTAATGGGATTCCAACAAAATATTACAGGCCGTTCTGGCTTTGGCGGTTTCGGTGGTTTTGGAAGCGGCGGCGGTGGAGGTGAATAAATAATGCATATTTAACATGAAAGTAAGCTTATCTTTGGCTCGCCGAAGATTTAATACTCTTGCAGAGTACTGTATTCCATTTTTAAGTGAATCTTCCTATAGTAACTACATATATTATATAGTGGTCCGATTTTAAATTTGGTTGAATTATCTTAAAAAAATACCAAAGATTTTCAAATTTAGCGTTAAAATTCCAGCAATCATTCCTATTACAGCTATATAATATAGCTGTCAGATTTTAATTAAATTTGATCAGGACGTTTAAAACAATTTTAACTTCACAATCTTTAAATTTTGTTGGAATGTCTCAAAAACCAGAAAAGTTTTTCGTTCTAAAATTTGATGGATAGCAAATAGATTTGAACAAAACTGGGTCAGTATATATAAAATCAACCCAGATGCATATGCTGTCAGTTTGGTTAAGATATCTCAAAAAACTAAAAAGTTATATCATACTAAAACTTGATTTTGGACCTATTGTTTCTATGGCTGCTATTTGATATAGTAAACCGATTTAAACCAAATTTGGTTAGGATATATATGAGGCCAACCCAGATGCATATTCTTTAAGTTTGGTTATGAAATCTCAAAAACCAAAAAAGTTGTTCTAACTAAATTTTAATTTTCAAACGATCTTTCGTATGTGAGATCTATGATATTTTCAAATTTGATCAGGATGTCTGAGACAATACGAAATAAATATCTGTGGAATTGCAAAATTTCGCATACTTTATTTTGAAAAAATAAATACCACCAATTCTTGGTTTTAAATTTATAATCGACTTTCCTTATGGTTCTTAGAACAATTAAAAATAACAAGATCCCATGGGATTAACTATTTTAAAAAATAAAAGAAGACAGTTGGAATTAATTTGACATACTGTGTATTCTTTATGGGGTCTGCACCGTCTCGATTAATCGTTACAAATAACGTGACATAAATATAATACCCTCTGCAAGCGTATTTAAATATACTTATCAGTTGAATATGTAATTCTATATCTTGAATAAATATTTAAGTGCGTTCTGGACGCGTTGAGAGCCGTCAGCGTCGCACTGGCGGCTTAAACCGCGGCGCTGGCGCTGTAAACGATGATTTTGGCAGTAAGTAATCAATTGAATTACTTAAAAGACATAAATCTTAATGGATATGCCATTGATTAGGCTTGCATAATGTGAACTGGTCGGATATGCGACTGCAGCCATTTCAGAAGAACTTCTATCAGGAGCATCCAAAGACACGCAGTCGTCCGCCACAGGAGGTTGAACGCTATCGTGGACAGCATCAGATTACCATACGTGGTCCCGCTCCAAATCCAATACAGTATTTTGATGAGGCATGCTTTCCGGACTATTGCATGAATGAAATTCAACGTCAGCGGTATACGGAACCCACACCAATTCAATCACAATCCTGGCCAATTGTTATGTCGGGCAATAATTTGGTTGGCATTGCCAAAACGGGATCGGGCAAGACACTCGCTTTTATACTGCCCGCCATTGTGCACATCAATGGTCAGGAGCCATTGAAGCGTGGGGATGGACCCATTGCTTTGGTCCTCGCACCGACCCGAGAGTTGGCCCAACAGATTCAATCGGTTGCCATTGATTTTGGCTCGAATGCCTATGTGAGGAATACATGTATCTTTGGCGGTGCACCGCGTTCCAAGCAGGCCAACGATTTGGAACGTGGTGTTGAGATTGTAATTGCCACACCTGGAAGATTGCTTGATTTTCTCCAAGGTGGCGTCACAAATCTACGACGTTGCACTTACCTCGTTCTCGATGAGGCTGATCGCATGTTGGACATGGGCTTTGAGCCGCAGATACGTAAAATTCTTGGCCAAATTCGTCCAGATCGTCAGATACTCATGTGGAGCGCCACTTGGCCAAAAGAAGTGCGTCAACTGGCCGAAGACTTTCTGGGCAATTACATACAGGTGAGTTCGGATTAGATTTCAAAGATGTTTTAATGCTGGAATCCTTAAAATACTTAGATCAACATTGGCTCTTTGGAACTGTCAGCCAACCACAATATAAGACAATATGTGGAAGTTTGCTCGGAGCATGAGAAGGGTGCCAAATTGAAGGACCTGCTGTCACATATATATGACCAAGCGAGTGCGCCGGGCAAGATTATCATATTTGTGGCAACCAAGAAGAAGGTGGATGAATTGGCGCGTTTTATCAACGCATTTGGCGTTGGCGTCGGCTCCATTCATGGCGACAAATCCCAAATGGATCGCGACAATGTGCTCAACGATTTTCGGAGCGGACGCGCCAATATTTTGGTGGCCACGGATGTGGCAGCTCGTGGCCTGGACGTTGATGGCATTAAATATGTGATTAACTTTGATTTTCCACAATCATCGGAGGATTACATTCATCGCATTGGACGCACGGGACGAAAACATTCAACAGGAACCTCATATGCATTCTTTACACGAAAAAATGCCAAATGCGCTCGGGCTTTGATTGAAATACTGCGTGAGGCGAATCAGAATGTCAATCCGGAATTGGAGCATATAGCACGTGAATCCGGCGGCGGTCACAACAGCGGACGCAGTCGTGGAGGACGCGGTACGGGCAGAAATAATAGTGGAGGAGCAGGAAGAGGTGGAGGTGGAGGTGGTGGCAATGGTTACAATAGCAATGGTTGCAATAGCTCCTCCGGCAGATACACTAACTCTTCCAGCGATGGTCACTCATCAGCGTTCGTTAATGGCCGAAGATTCGAGTCGAGACCGATGAACAGAGGATTCGGTGGAGGCGGAGGCGGAGGAGGATCTTACGGTGGCAATAATTCAGTTTCGAATCGAATTTATTAATAATTAGTTTAATAATTTTTATCAATTATTATTTGCATTCAATTTTTTATTTACAACTCATTGTCATTGCCCATTTTATATTTATATTGTGACTGCAGTTTGAAGTCTTTCAAATGATATTACTGAAAAATAAAATTAACAATTTTATAAAGGTCCAAGATGAGAAACAAATTTCGAACACATTGTTTTCAACTGTTTATAAAAAATAGAATTATATTTGTATATTTATATATTTATTATTGTTACTTTGTTCGAACTGACCGAGCGGCTAGTCAACAGTTATGTCAAAAATTATTGCTACAAATGTTATTGTGCTGTTACTAAATACTTTGATTGATTTACATCGATTGACGATTGATTGACGACCGTCGACGACTTAAGCCTGAGGCGATGTACGACGTGTGCCTGCAAAATAATTCATTGTGTTATCCAAGTTCATTTAATTTTGTATGGCTTTAATAGATCTTACCTTTCTCCTTGTGCTTGCGCTCTTTGGTGGAGCGTGCACCACCTGAACCTGAACCTGCACCTGCACCACCAGATTTGCACTTCTTGTTTATAACGCGCATCGGATTACAGGTCGATTGTGGACTACCGTCATCGGTTGGCTTCAGCTTGTCCTCACGTGTTATCTGTCCATTAACGCATTCCGACCAGGTTCCTTTCTCATAACGACAAGCTAAAAGAGGATGAAAAAATAAAAATAATTGATAAATGTTATTAGAAACAAGACTGGGAAAACTCTAACATTTTTGAGTAGTTTTTAAAAGGTTTTAACAGCCTTACAAATTGTTTTTAATTTAATTTATAATTTTAAATCTATTTATGTATTTGTATTTATTTTTAATTAATTTTCCAGCCAATAAAATTGATTATTTTTGAAATATGTAGTCTGAACTGAAGGTTTTAACAGCCTCACAAATTTTTTAATTTAATTTAAAATATTAAATCTATTTACTTTTATTTTTTTCTCTGGCAATAAAATTGCTTATTTTTGATATATGTCATCTGAACTAAAGATTCTAATACTTTTTTATGTCTTAAATAATATTGCAGTAATAAAAAAAGAGCATAAACATAAAAAAGGCTTAGCCTGGAAAAATAATGTTATCTGGTTACTGAAATGGTCCAGCGTCGATTTTATTATAATTTGATCTCATATAAATTAGGTTCACTTGGTTTGAAAATTTCGATTATTTTGATTTTACTGATTATTAATAACTTTGAAGTGCCATAACTTTATCAAAACTCAATCAATTTCCATGAGCGATGTAAATTTGAGCATGATTTTACTTTAAAATTCGTTCTGCATTTAATTTTTTTCCATTTTAAAAACTCGAATTTTTTCGAAAAAATCAAAAAAGACAAAGGGGTAACACTGTAAAATTTCAAAAAAATTCGATTTTCAAAAATTTTCAAAACTAAACAAAGTTTAAATGCAGAACGAATTTAGAAGTAAAATCATGTCCAAATTTACATTGCGCATGGAAATTGATTGACTTTTGACAAAGTTATGGCAGTTCAAAGATATCAAAGTTGCTCAGGAGCTTCGACGGCCAGAACCGAAAGTAAGCCTTATAAACGAATCGGTTACTAAACGGTTATTTCGGTTTAAGGAGTTTTGGTTAATGGGTTTCGGTTCAGCGAAAAAAAATGTTTTCGGTTACGGTTTCAGTTACAGTTGCAAATATCAATCGGTTTTTATCGGTTAAAGGTTACGGTTTCGGTTAAGGTTTAAATCTCTGATTATGATCAATTATTTTATAACTATAGAAAAAGTTTTAAATAATGATGCGATAGTAAAATAATGGACATAGGGTATAAAAAGAGCATTAAATTTATGTAATTATTTTTTTAGCTTTTAGTTTAGTTTAGAAATAATGTGTTAATAACTCTAAATTTATGGGATAGAACCATTAAGAGTGTTTTTTTATTTTTATTTTTTTGATTTGCCAGGGAAGTTTAATTTTGAGTTTTATTCTTGATAAGGAATCAATTTATTTTAAAAATTGTAACGTGCTATGCTAATGAGTCTGTATATAGAGAATAGAAGACTGTTAAGAAGAGGGTTAAGAAAATATGAAGTGAAGTGTTAACGTTATGTTAACGCTCTATTAATGATTCACAAAACCAAATTTGAATGATGCTAAAATTGCATCAAATTTGGACAGTTTGTTGGGCTTAACTTCAACTTACACTTCTTACAGGCCTTCTGCATGGTTCGGGTGGGCAGACAGTTGGATTCGCCCTTCTTTAGGGATAGAGTACGTGTGCGCATGTTGGTCTTGGTATCACACTCCGTCCACGAGCTCTTCGTATAACGACAGGTTGAAGCTGTGAATGAGATATAAATATATATATATATGTAGTTATTACATCTTATCAAAAAGGCTAAAGCTGAAACCTTTTTTTAAAATGTAAGAAAATTGTTTTAGCTACTATTTGTTGGATATCTGCTTGATGTCCTACATCTCATTGTCCATTGACCATTTCCTTTTGCATAATGCCCAATTTTGCAGTATCCACAGACCGGACCGACAGCCGTTGCCCACAAAAGATGCCTAATTTAGTATGCGACCGCACAGTGTGTGTGTGTGTGTGTGTATCTGTATGTGTTAATGTAAAACCTCTGTTAAGTTAGTCGTTTGTATGCGTCACTTGCCTTGGGCGCCAACTACCTTTTGAGGATTTGTAGCCGGAAATAATAAGGACCATTCAACGTATTCAACATATAATAAGAATCTACACACATGTGCCTTGTATCCTTCTATATCCTTTCGCTCTCTCTCTCTCTCTCTCTCTCTCTTTCCTTCTCAACAACTATACATGTGTATTTTATATTAAAAGCATGAATTTAAATGCCAAAGCAGTTTAGTTATTTGGGGCCAATTTTGAGTAGGGTACTCGTATATGATTGTTGCCTTGTCTCAGTGTTTGCCTTAATTATAACTTATAAATCTTCATTCTTCGCAGTTGTTTATTAGCCCATTTCGAGTTATGATTTAGTTACATTAACTTAATGGCACTGCGTGGCCGATTTCTTCAAAAAATATGTACAACCTTTGACTAACACTTTCAATCACTTAGCGGATTTCTGACCATATGCGAACAGTTGAGATACATCTGTAGCTGAAGTAATCCCCAAATTTAAATTGCTCTAAAGAGTATGCAATATATTTTTGCAGTAGAAAATTTAT
Organism: Drosophila kuntzei; assembly: GCA_035042165.1. Classification (NCBI taxonomy): domain Eukaryota; kingdom Metazoa; phylum Arthropoda; class Insecta; order Diptera; family Drosophilidae; genus Drosophila; species Drosophila kuntzei. The sequence continues at coordinate 3,943,474 of JAWNLU010001584.1, read as the reverse complement.
CTGGTTGTTTGTTATCCTTTATCTCAAATTAACAGATAACACCACAGATTAATAGCTAGAAATATTATTTAAATTCCCCTATTTCTTAAAAGTATGCAAATAATTTATCAACTAAAAAGTAATCTCCTAGTATGATTTGAATATTTATAATAAAATATTTAAAAAATTTTGTTGAATAATATTCGATTTTTTTAGCAAAATAAAATATTCGAATTTTTTAATTTTTCAAAACAATTGGTAAAATTTTAGTTGCTTCTAAAAGTATGCAGTATATTATTTATTTAATATCATTTATATTAAATACTTAGCTAGAAGTATTATTTAAAATTCCTTTTTCTTAAAAGTACGCAACGAATTTAACGATTAAAAGTTTATATTGTAGTTCGTTATGAATATTCACAATAAAATATTGAATAAAAAATGTTGTTTAAATAAGATTGCCTCTTAAAGTAGGCAGCATATTTTTGATAGTATCATATTATCATTTTTCTTAAACTAACAGAATTTTTGGCATATTATCACGGTTCATAATCAGAATATTAAATACAAAACTAAAAAAATTTTTTTAATTCCTTTTGCTTTGAATAGAAATATTATTATATTTTTTATCATATTAGCACAGCTCAGAATTTTAGCTGGTAATATTATAAAAATTCTCTACGCATTGTTCTTTTTATAATGACTGGAATGTATCTTGTAGTTTTTTATAAGCATTTACTGTAAGATAATTTAAGATATTCCTAAGCAATTACCATAACTTGACTTAAGATATTTTTTACTTAATGTAGAGTTTACATATCTCAGCTTTACTTATATACTGCAATGGAATAAATTCAGTTAAGTTATAGTAAATTTGTATAACAAACTTCCAGATACATTAATAGTCACAAAAAAAATAAAGAGGTATTATTATTAAAATTTCTATTTCCACATTCTCCCTACCTATATTGTTTAATGGGTTTGTTCTTTCCTAAACTCTATTACAATGGGAAAGTGTGTTGATTCACATGCAACACATTTATAAAAAAAAAATAAAAAAAAATAAAAATATTTTTACCTAAAAAGAATTCTATTATCCTAAAAGTATGCAGCATATTTTTGACAGTTGAAGAAAAATAACAAAAGAAAAATAATGAAAATAGCTTAGTTAAATAATAATTTGGAAGATAGGTATATTTAGGCGAGGATTCTCCTGGGGAGGTCCTGCGGGTGCAAGTTGTATTTTTTTCTGCAGTTGAAAAATGTATCTTATAGTTCGTTTTGGACTTACCCTTCTCGGATGCCTTTTTGGCACCTGATCTTTTGCCCGTGCGATGCTGATGCTCCTGTTGTGGATGCTTTGAAAGTTGTCGCTGCTGTTTGCCATTGTTGTTGTTATTGTTGTTGTTGTTGTTGTTGTGGTGACCCTGTTGATGCTGCTCTCCATTGAGTGCCGCTGATTTCTTATAGCCATTCCGACGACCGGAGCCAGCAGAGTGTTGCATCTGATTCTGTGCTTTATTTGATTTCTTATTATTGTTCTTCACACGCTTGTTGTTGTTGCCAGTGGGCGTGGCAGGTGGGGCAGCTGGCACCGTGGGTAGCTCCTCGGGCAGCGCCTGTCGTGCCGGACGGACATGGACATCGCCCGAGCGGGTTTCCATAACCAAGTGTGCACCATGGGCGATGTCTGCCATGGCGATGGCGTGTTTTTTACCACTGCCATGATGACCATGGCCATAAATCAACGTTGGCATCAGCGCCAATGTGACCAGCACGAAATGTAGCATCGCGGATGTTATTAAGAGATTCATTTCAACTCCTGCTCCTGGCCAGAAATCGCAACGAAAATCTGGAATTATAATGACAATGAAGATAATGAGTTGACGGTAACTGAACCAGCTCACTTTGTTACCTAAAACTTCAACCTGGCCAACGCATTAGCTTTAAAGTGTCTCTCAAATGGAATTTGAAATTACTGCAAAACTTGTCTGTAAACAATTTTAAGTGAATCTTGAAATTCTGTATCTCGAACTGATGTTTAAACTTACATTAGAGCACGATTTACTTTGTCAAATTACGGCCAAGTTTGTCTAACAAATAATGTTTAAAAAACAACAACAATTTTCAGATTAAAGTAAACGTTTAACCTGCAGACCTAGAAGAGCATGTTCTACTGGTAGTTACCCTGTAATTTGGTCAAATTATTAACCAAATTAGTTTAGCAATAATATTTGAATAAAATCAATTACAAGAATTACTAAACGCAAGATAATTCTTAGACACCCTGTTTGAGCTAGTTTCTTAAAGATATATAATTAGTTAAATTATACTAGCCACTTTTAAGCTGTGTAATAAAATACTTAGCAAGTAGATACCCTGTCATTTTGAGCACTTAACGCATAGTTTAGCAAATAATGTGTCAAAGCAGCTATTTTAATATTTACTTAGGTAAAAAACTTGAGTGACTTGTAAATACTAAGCAGTTCAAAATAATGGCCGGCTAAAAGATACCCTGTAATTCTGAAAAACTTTAAGACATTATGTTAATTAAATAATGTGAAACGACTAAAAGTTTTAACTAGTGGAAAATATTTTAATGCAGACAATATAACAAGTCTCGACCGGTAGATACCCTATAATTCTTACCATGTATTTAAAGCAAAAAACGTTTATTTGGGCTAGAGTAAACAATATATTTACATATGTTTAGAAGTTATTTTCTATATCGCAGACAAAACTCTGATAAAATGCTAGATACCCTGCAATTTACTTTACAGAATAACTGAAATTTTTCTAAAAATTTTATAAAATTTTCATTATTTCCAGATATTGTTAATATTATCTCGAGAATTAAAGTCATTGTTCATATTTTTTGAAATCCTGAAATGACCTTCAAAGAATAACTTAAATTTTAAAAATAACCTAATGAAATTTAAATTTATTACAGATATGGTTAGTATTATCTTAAAAATTAAAGTCTTTGTTTATATATTTCTTGGAGTCCTGAAATTTATTTTACAGAATATCGGAAATTTTAAGAAGAAATTTCCGAAATTTTCCTTTTTTATATATTGTTAATATTACATTAAAAATTAATATATTTGTTTATATTTTTTCAAAATTCAGAAATTTATTTCAAAGAAAAAATAAAATTTGAAAAGAATTTTATGAAATTTTATTTTTTTGCAGATATTCTTAATATTACATCAAAAATTAAAGTATTTGTTTATAATATTTATTGAAATGCTGAAATTTATTCCACAGAATAATTGAAATTTTAAAAATAACTTTATGAAATTTTAAATTTTTCCAGATGGTGTTAATAATTTCTCAAAAATTCAACTATTTGTTTATATTTCTAGTTATCCATAAATCTGAAAACTTTACCCCCATAAACTGGAGCATACCTCGAATATATATATAATGTGCAAGTTGCCAAGTCGACATTCAATTTGGACTAATTGCTTTGCTTTATTTCCAACTTTGTTAAATTAAAAGTCAACCGAGCAGCTACTTGAAATTGGCAACAACAAAAGTTTAAAGCCCGGTCATTTAGATTGCAAGTTTACTACCGCAGCTGCCTGTTTTTGTTGACCAGTGTAATACAGTGAGACGTGTTGTAATGCCTTCGAAATGAAAATTGTAAAATCTAATTGTATCAAATTGTTTCTGGCTCTGCTCAACTGCATTTTCCGCAACTACTTCAAATCATTATTCTTGCTTCTATTTTCACTCTGCAACGAGTGCTGTCTCTCTTACTCTTTTCACTCTCTCTCTCTCTCTCTCTCTCTCTCTTTACGGCTGCTTGACTATTGCAATTTCTTGCATTTAATTGTCATGAGTTGCTTCCGGCTGAGCCTCGCAACTTCTGGAGCAATGGGAGATTCCCTGTTTTCGCCTCTTTCTCCCATCTTTTCCCTTCTGCCAATTGTCTTGGTCGTTGTCCATTATGGCTGATACGTGTTGGCAGCTGGCACTTTGTTAGTTATGCAATTTGAAGTTTGTTCAGAAAATTGCTAGATTTCTAAATTGTTTTGATCAAGTCGGGCAGTTGGTAGCGAAACGAAACCAAATCAAACCACTTGGCATACTTAAGTTTATATTTTGTGACTTGAATATAATTTCCAGTTGGAAGCCTCAACTTTCAATTAATTCTTTTGCACTTTCAAGTCGTAAATTTAGTCAAAAATCTACCCGGAAAAATGCCATGCCATGCCATGCCATACCATGACATTATATCATTTCGTTGCAGTTCCAGTTCCAAATGCACTTCATTTCGAGTGCTTGCAACACTGATATGTGCCCCTAAAAAAAGAGAGAAGAAGCACTTGCAACAGCGGCGTCCCTTTTTCTGCCACACACTTTAATTGCAAGCTAAATTCGATAGTGTGCGTGTGTGTATTGCAATGGACCCTCTAGTACGGCTGGTAGCAATCGATGACTTTTGTTGGTGAAATCTTGTAAAACTAAGCAGTGAATTCACTAACGCTACACAGAAAAGAACAATCCAAGATTCCGCTATATAAAATAAATCCAAAGCGGTGTGAGAATTACGGTAGCCCCGAATTTTCTTAAATCAAGTACAAAATACTTGATTCAAGCACGATTTTTCTTAGAAATTCTTTAACTTAACGGGCTTCTGTACATATTTCTTATTTAGATCAAATTTTTTAGGCTTCTTTGACTTTTTAAAGATGTTTCGTTGCCATTTTATCCGCATATTTTCCTAATATATCAATAATATTCTGAATACATACTTAAAAAAATGAATGCAAAAATAAAGAATTTTCAACTTGAATTTTAGAATCTATTTTTGTGTATGTAATGCAATTTACAGGGACCATAGCTATTATGAGGAATAGGCCAAAAGTCTTTTTTAATGCTTATTTAAAGACTTTTATTTTATAAATCAGAGATAATAATTATTTGTAATTTTAAAAAAATATATTAAAAATAACCATTATTATTGATTTTTATTTTTTCAGTCTTTTATTAGAGTTTTTGCTGATTTTTTTTATAAAAGTCTATTGTAATATACAAGTCTTTAAAGACTTTTAAATTTATTCCTCATAAATAAAAGTCTTTTAAGACTTTTAAATTTATTATTCAAAAATAAATGTCTTTAAAGACTTTGGGATTGAGATATTGTAAATGCAAAAGTTTGATATATTTGAAATTAAAATATCGCTGGTTCTTCTAGTTGAGTTTTTGATCAACAAACAATAACAAATTTTTCATAAATGAAAAAATAGAAAATTCAAGTCTAAGTTACAGCTAAGGATTTTCCAAAATAATAATAAGAATAAGAAATAAAGCTAGTTATTGGCATGTTGTGGATAGTGGTGAATTCACTGGTGATTGGTAATGCAGAATGTGTTGAGTCAATGTGTTTATTTGACGTGTAACTAATAGTGATGAATCGCTCACTAGTGAGTCGTACTAGAGGGTTAAATGCATGTTGGCAGGATATGTTGAACAACGTGCGGTGCATAAATTTGTCATTGCCATTGTGTGGCATTTGGCAGGCAGAAAGACAGACAAATGGGGGGGGAGAGCAGCTAGTTGAAAGGGGTAGAGAGAGAGGCGGGTAGGCGTGGCAGGTTGTTTGGACAACAACTACTTTTATTGTTTGATTGCTTTTCGTATGGCTTTTGTTTGATGCGGCAGATAACTTGGCCCAGAACCAGGCCCATGAATTGTATGCTGTGCACACACACACACACACACACACATATGTATATGCGACACCTATATACAGGATTCCTCTATTCCTCCGACTGTCCGACTGTCTGAATGTGTGCTGGAACTGGCAGCAACACTCACATTTAATTGGTTTTTGCATTGCTATGGGCCATTGTCTCTGCTAATTCACGTGCAAGTCGTCTGCTCTCTCGGTTCCTGTTTGCTGTTTGTGACGTTATCGTTATCTGGGTTACGACAATAACAACAACAACAACTTCCACTCACCCCCATCCCTCTTAAAAGAGTTCTCAGTATTTGAGCTTAGACCATAGTATTCCCTTCTATAAACAAACATCAGTTCAAGTCAAGTTCTCTGACTTCATGACTTTTTGAATAAAATTCTTCGAATTAAGTATTGAATTTGCATTTATTAAACATTTTCCTGAGACAGCGAAACTTGATCAATTTCCAAAGAAAACTTTATATGCATAGCTTGAAGGATTAGTGAAGCAAACTAATAAACAAAAAGCAGCTTCAAAAGCAATTTAGCTATTTGTGTTGAAATTTTAAGGACTTTTGCAGTAAGCAGAGCAAATGCCGCAACAGCAGCATAAATGAAGTACAACAAAAAAATACGTAAAATAAAGGCAAAAACTTACTTAAAACAAACTAAGCAACTAAAAAAACTCTAACCAACAAGAGCCAAGGCACAAGAGCCACAAAACATTTCAACAATATGTAGTACGAGTACTTGCAACAAGCCAGGAATAACAACAACAACGTCAAGCAACTTCAAACAAGCCCAAAACTAGCAGCAGCCATTTCACCTTTAAGTGGAAAACTTTTGCTTAGACCCCAAAAAAGTAAGAATAAAAAACAAAAAAGGAAAAACAAAAATAGAAGCCGAAAACAACGCCAAAAATAAAAGCAAGAGAGCCCCAAAGCGGCTACCTGAAAGATGAGAAGAGTTTTTAATAAACAAGCTTAAAGTTCTCAAATGTTAAGCATCATCTTGTTGATGTTGACTAGCCAAATATTTATTACCATGGCACAAAGTGTTTATACCCAACATTTGAATCATTTAGGTCATTTTAAACATCACGAAATTAGAAGATTAAAAGCGGCAAAACCCAGAACTTTAAATACCAATAATTAGTTTGAAAAATTGATTAAAATAAAAGCATAAACATGTAAAGCTTAATTAAGTTTATAAAAATATTATTTAAATACCTTTTAGTTATCAGAGTGAATTAATGGGGTATTTTAAATTAAAATAAAAGTAAGGGAAAGAAGAAGAAATCATATTATATGATTTACATATATGTATATTAAAATTACATTTTAATTTATTTATTTGAGTAGTAAGTAAGCTTATAATTTTATTTTAATAAAATGAACTAAGCTAATTTTGATTTGTTTTATTACATATTTATACTTGTATTTTAAACTATTTTTCTTAATACATTAAACATTTTAGTCAATTGATTTAAGTTGAAAGTAAACTTAAAATTTTGTTTTTAATAAATATAATTAATTTTTTTTTGCTTTTTTGTTTACAAAATATTTAAATAAGTATTTTTAATTTTTTTCTCTATACCTTAAAAATTTTAATAAATTTATTTAAGTTGTAAGTAAACCTATAATTTTATTTTAAAAAATATAATTAACCTTTATTTGGCATTTTTCTTTACAAAATATTTATATCAGTATTCTTAGCTATTTTTCTTTATACATAAAACATAAATTTCTTATTTTGAAATTATAAATTAAAATTATTATAATTTAGTTTAATTTTGAATTTTACATTTATTTTTTTTTAATTGTATTGTACATTTCATAGTTTAATTAATTAATTATTTAAATAATAGTTCAAATACAATACAATAATTAAAAATAAATAAATACATTTTCAGGTGTAGAATCTCAACTGCTTAAAGAATATTCTCATATTTTAATTTTATACAGCATATCTCTGCGTCGAGCATGTCCTCTCTCTCTCTCTTCAACTCATTCAACTGTCCAGTTTGTGTAACAAAAAACTGTTGCATACTAACAGGAGCTTGTCAGATTCTCCCTCGTCCCTTGGGTCATTGTAAAAACGTTGAACCCAGCTTAAATCCTGACGGCTGTCCCATGAAATGTTAAATGAAATTAATGCTTGATACGCAATTTCAATTAAAATGCCCAACACAAAAACAACTTTGCATGCGCCCACATACACAGATACCGAGATACAGATACAGATACAGATATACACAATAAATAAAGTCAGTGAGAGCCACCCAACCACCCATTGAGCCACCCATTGAACCATCACAACTGATGTTAATTGTAATTGTAAGTTGGGTCCAGTTCCGTCATTCAATCCAATTAAATGTTTGTCGAGATACTCAAAAAACTCAATTAGCTGCTCGAAATGCAATAATAAAAGTTAAATAAATTTAATATTGAGTTGAACTTTAAATAGTAATGCTAATAATATCACGTATTAGCTAATTACTATATATTTATAAATATATATATATCGAAAGCCAATTGTGTTGGCTTTTATCATCATGTCTGCGCATCAATGCTGGCTAATGAATACAATTTGGGAATACAATTCTATAAAAATTTCAATTGTACCACGTTGTACGTTAAATGCATATTTAAATCAACAAACATTAAACACAACAACAACAAATAAAACACACATAAAAGCCTCCGCCATGTGTGCGCATTAATTTGGACAATTCCAAACAAAATTGAGATCGCTTCAAAAAAAACAGAAGCCAAATAAAAAATTCATATGCAGCCAAAAAAATACCCTAGCGGAAGTCTGTATTAAATTTATGATACGATAATTTTAGATTAAACAGCAGCTACCTAAATTATATAGTTAAACGCTATAAGTTAAGTTATAAGATTCATTTTAATCAGTTTATTTCTATCATATCTTCAGTAAAAAATATTCAGTATAAAATCTTAAGGAAGATTAATTTTAATCAGTTAATTTTTATCGTATCCTTAGTAAATTTAGATATCTTATTAATCACACGCAACACGTTAATAAACACAACCATATCAAAAAAAAATTTATTTTAATCAATTTTATCCTATCTTCAGTAAATTTAGAAATTTAATAAAAAAATAATTGAATAGTAATTTTTAATATTTATTATTATTATTATTATACTAAGCTATTATATTCATTCTAGTAATTTTATTTCTCTCCTATCTTAAGTAATATTAATTTTAATCGGTTTATTAATATGCTATCTTCAATAAATTTGGACATCTTATAAAAAATATATTAATTGAATAGTTAGTTATACTATTTATTGTTATTATTTTAATATTTATAGCTGATGTATATAATAATTGTAATTCGTTTTATACATATATATTTTTAGATTTCTTTTATATTTTTAAAATTCTTATTTCTGATGAATATATTAAATATTTTTACTTATTCTTTATTACAGTAGCGGACCCTGAAAAGTTAACTTACGCAGACTTCAACATATTATACACAATAAATGCAACATTATGATGCTCCTGTGATTCGTGGCACAATTATAATACCCTCTGCAAGGGTATCAGCCCTCGGGAAACGTTTTAAATCCGAGAAATCATGCAACATCTGACATATTAATGCCGCACGTTGCACATCTGGCGAGCATGTGAATGTGACTGTGAATGTGAGTGTGAATGTGAAGCTGCCACCGCATCGCTTTCGCTCATTTCAGAGGCAATAATTGAGATAATTTATGGGTAAGTTGACTGCTATAAAATTGCTCTAGACTATAACACATGAATATACGAGTAAAAACTCCCGCTCAAAGAACTGCAAGTTGTTGGCAGTTACATTGAATCAATTATTCAAAAGCAATGCAGTAAATGCATTTTGCAGTTTTTTGTCAAGTCTCCGAGACATGTGTGAATGCAATTGAGGTCTGGGTCTGTGTCTGGGTGTGAAACGGATATACATACATATGTACATATCTTTCATTAATGCGAACAATTGCAATTGGTTTGCTTCACTTAAGTAATTGACGCTTGCACAAGGTTCAAGGCAAAGAATACCAAAAATGAAAGCATCAAAACAATCACAACTTATAATACAATAAATAATTGAGTGAGCATGGGGAATACGAAAACTTCTCCCAACTCTCAGACTCCCAGCTCCCAGTTGAAGGAATACTACTGCACCTGGTTGAGGCACAACATCACGTATTTGTCCCTGGACAGCATCACGTAGAAGCTTTGCTTGCACAAATTGTGCTAAAATATTTCTTGCTTTGATTCCAAAAAGGAATTTAGCCAGAAACCGAACATTTGACCATTTGACCTATTCGGTGTGAGATTTCATTGAATAAGGAAAATGGAATATGGGAATACAAAATACCAAAAATTGAGTTATTTATGGTTTTTATCATTCAGGTGTGAATCAAATGTAACACGTTGCACATCAGATACTTTTTAAGACAAGTGAGTAGGCAATAATGGAGTGTAAACGACTAATAAATATCCTACTTTCGGGTATATAATAAACAATTGTTAGCATAACTTTTAAATTTACTAGACGATTATCATGAAATTTTCAGAATAGTTTAAGAATAACATAAAAAAGACGCCTAATAAGTTTTTATCAACTTTATAAACGTCTTTAAAGATTTCACATTGAATTTAAGTGAGAAAAATAGAAAGTAAATCTCTTAAAGTCTCTTTTTATATTTAATTTAATTTAAGTATTCAAAACTGTCGTATTCTTTCTATTACAAGCCTATCATATACCCCTTTGACTACATCTCTACAGGGTATTTAAAGAGACACAAAAATAACTTGCATTGCTGTGCATGATAAAATAAAAATAAGTGAATCTTATTTTTTTGCGAAAGATATGACACTTTAATTTAACAACCAATTTCAAAAGGAATTTGCAGAATATAAAGAAATGATATTTATTTTGCGGTTGAGTTTCTTCTGAGATGCTTTTGTAGCCCCAAGTTCGATAACCCCTCCAGAAGCCGAGTTAATTTTCGAGTTCAATTGATGGAAGATTGAATTACTTTATATTTTTTTTTGTATTATTTTGTGACAAGCAGGCGATTGAAAATTTGTTTTACTTTTGCATTTTAAATATTTATTTACCTTAGCTAGCTGATTGATTGATTTTTCCGCCTTTCCTCGAACCTGTCCTTAGCTTTCCACTCAACATGCTTTCATGCTTCCGATTTTTTTTTTTTTTTTTTTTCTTTTCTCGCGCATATTGAACAACCCCATCAACTTATTTACGCTCTGTGATTTCTGTGTACAGTTGTGTTGGGTTCAGTAAACACGACTTGGCACAAAGAAAACAATTGTGAATCCCTTTTGAAAAAAAAAATAGCATAATATAAAGTGTTCTTTAAATACCTTAAATTATTATAAAGTGAGGAAGAGTTGTAGACTTTTCACTTGTCCCCTCTACAAATATAAATATGGAACCAGCCTATGCATATTTTGTTGGCCTAGAATTACACACTCATACACTGAGAAACTGCTGCCTTGAGGGTCTCACTCTTCTCCATTCTCCCCTCTCTCTGTAGATTTTGTAGTGCCATTGTTTACTTGGCCGTCTTTTTTTGGGTGAAACTATTTGTGGTCACAGAACAATTGAAAATTCACAAAGGATAGTCAAAAGAACGCTTGTGTTTTGGCAATATCCTGGCTATGCACATTCTTTAGCGACAATACACATACATATAAGTATTGTGCCTTTTAGCCAGAAGGTCCTGAACCACTCATATTACCAATTGGCTTACCCAGTTTTGTTGTTGTTTGTGCCACGATTTTATTGTACTTTTCGCTAGCACAACAGAGCACATAATATTCCTATTCCTCTAACCGTATCCACACACATATAATAAAAACATGATATATGTGCGCGAAAATAATAATATCCCAAAAAAAATAAAATGAAACACTTAAGCTTACCGGATATTAAATTCAGCTAAACGTTTAAAGATTCCGCGTGAATTCACGTTGAATGCGAGTATAGTATATAATCTAAATGGTTTGGTTTGGTTTGGTTTAGGTAGATCTAATGCATTCGAGTGTAAACATCGCATTTACCTGTGAGCTACCCCCATTAAAAGGAGAAATTACCTTGTAGTACGACTCACTGGTGAGAGACTGGTGAACTCACTGTTTACCATTCACCACCATGGGTTACCCGTCAAATTACCTTATTGGTGAATTTAGCATTAGAATGTCATTGTTGGTAACCACTCCGCATTACCAATCACCAGTGAATTCACCAACATGAGGAACATAAGAATCACCAGCTTTATTTTTTATTCCTTTTATTATTTTTGAATACCCCTAGCTTAAACTTAAACTTAGCTTTGTTTTATTTGTTCAGCTATGATTTAAAATTTATTATAATATACTTTAATTTTTAATTTTACATTTTAATAAATAAGTTCATAAACAAATAAATAAATAAATACATAAATAAATAAATAAATACATAAATAAATAAATAAGGAAATAAATTCACAAATAAATAAATAAATACATAAATAAATAAATGAGTAAATTAATATATAAATAAAGGAATAAAGAATAAAAAGTAAATAAATAAATAAATATGGAAATAAGTACATAAATAAATACATAAATAAGTAAATAAATAAGCAAATAAATAAATACATAAATAAATACATAAATAATTAAATAAGTAATTAAATAAATAAATAGATAATTAAATGCTGCATTACTTTCGTTACAAAATTGCATTACCTATCAGTGGTGAATTCACTACTTCTTTTTGCATGCTGAATTCAGCAACAAAATTTCACGACTGCTACCAGCTGTACTAGAGGGTAATTTCAAATAGGTTTTGATGCACAGCAGCGACATCATTTTCATTTTCCAAGTGGCACAAGGCAAGGTTGCATACTTATGTACCTCTAGCACCCTGTATGCCATTCCTTTGTTTTGGCACTCGTGTTACGGGCACAAGAAATTTGGGAAACCATACAATAGCCTACTTGTCCTTGCTTGACATACAAAGAGCAATCATCTCTCTCTCTCTCCTTCTTTCTCTCACTCACTCTCTCTGTCTTACAAAAGGTTGGTTGAAAAGTCAAGGGGCATTTAAGAAACCTGCTGCATTGAAAAGACAAAGCGCAGTTTCTTTCTTTCTTTTCCTCATAACTTTATATAACTTTTAAATTATACAAATAATGCGGAATGTGATCATATGCTCATACAAAGGCGAAACTCAAGTTTCAATTGAATGAAAGTGCAGAAAAAACAAATTTCTTGAATCAAAGAAAACTGCAAAGTCACCAAAACGCATTACAAAAAAAAAATGTATTTGAAACTTGAGAAAGAAAGAAAAATATAAAGCAAACTAAAGATAAACATGATTCTATGAACAGAAAGCAAAAAAACAAAAAGAAACCAGTTACAAAATGTAACTACGACTTACAACAATTGCAAAGAGATGTTGTTCATTATTTTTGCAACATGTTAATTAAGATGTGTCGTTGTCTGCATCAGATAAAGGCATTAAAAAGCAGTCGAGATGTTGTCTAAGATGCAATTGCATTTGTTTTTTTTTTTGTTTTTTTGGTTGCAACTTTCCCACACATTTGAATATTTACAGGTATTTCTGTCGCAATGCTCCGTGCACTTTTAAGCCGACTTTCACATAAAGCCGAAATCTTGCCGTGACAGCCAAACAACCTGACAACCAAAACAACCTGACAACTCAACAACAACACAACACAACAACCTCACGGCCTGACAGCCTTTTAAATAGGCGTTTCTCTGATTGCCAAACCCATTAAGAAATCTGTTAAACTCTTTAGAAGCCAGACTTTAGACTATAGTAATTTGACTTGTTTACGTAGCAGATACAGAATGAAAATTTAATTATAGCCTTTTCCGTTGCAGATATCAACTGAACCAAGATATGTGCACACTTTATATAGCATCTTTATCTTTTCTTATTAAAAATACATATCAGGCTTTGAGTTTACTGCAAGTTCATTAGCTGAAAATAAAACTTGACTCAAGATTTTCCATTTTTATATCACTGCAGAAGGTGACACATCGAAGAAAGCTTACATAACTCATAATGTGAGAATAGATTAATATTTTCTGATAAGATTGCAAAATAATCTTGCATTTTCGGAATAAAAATATAACTGAGATATTACTTAAAAAATAAAAATTTATAATGCTCCTTTTTTCAGATCACTACTCTAACATATAGTTATCATAGATCGATTTAATTAAAAATAAACTTTTTAAGAAAATCTTATTTTTTAAAAAAAGATTTTACATTGTAACACTAACGATTTCCTGTATATCATATCCCAAGTATCCTATTCAAGTCATATTAATATCAAACGATTATAAACTTTAGCTGTAATAGAAACAGTCTGCTAAAAAAATTAATTTCTGCAGGAGAAACCTCTCTTTTTTAGCAGATTAATCTGTGAAACTCTTCAGATCTTAAGTATAGTACATCCTAAATATATTATTTAAAGCTAACCTCTCTTTATATCCCAGTTATAGTAGTATTCTCCTCCTTTTTTTCAATAATCGGCCTGTAAGATATATCTTTTATTTTAAGCTTCGGTCAAGAAGTGCATTTCTTCCTGAATTACAATTTCGTTATAGTAATTTTTATGTTAAAATTCTGCAGATTTAACTGTACTCGTTCTAAATATTTTACACATAACCTTTAGGAAGTTTTATTAAAATTAGATAGATCTAACGTATGCATACAACATATATGATAAGGATCAATCTGTTTGTTTTGGAAAACTGTTTTCTGTTCTGTTTCATCAAAATTTCATAGATCTAACATTTGTATATGCATATTTAACATACATATGTATATGTACATATAGGATTAATTTTTGTTTTGGAAAACTGTTTTTTTTAATCTTCCTCGTAATTTTCCGTAATCCGCAAATTAGAAAAAAATAAAGACAGCTCAGATATCTTAAAAAGTTACCTTGTTCTGTAGATGTGCTTTTATAGTAAGAGTTGGTCAGGGAATGTATTTTTTTCTAAATTTCAATTTATTTATAGGAATTTTATTTTATAATTCTAAACGAAGTTTCATTAAAATTTGATAGATCATAACATATTTATAGGATCAATCTGTTTGTTTTGGAAAAGTGTTTTCTTTGAATCTTTCTTATATTTTTTTGTATTTTGCAAAGTAAAATAAATATAAAAAAGACAGCTCAAATATCTTAAAAAGTTACCTTGTTCTGTTTGCAGGCCGCGTTGACTGCCTGTTGAGGGTAATTAACTTGATTTCAGTAGATTCGGTATTAGCTGGAATTTGCACTCAATGCCACTTGGCCACAAACCGCTCAGAAAACGCTGGACTCTCTGATAATTGTGTTTAAGGATTTTTCGAAAAGGGAATTTTTCTTTAGTATTTTTTTATGCTGCGCGCGCACTACGAACAAATTGAAAGCACACGCGAGAGAAAGAGAGAGAGACACGTTTGATAGACTGTAGAGTCTAAGATTAATCCCAGAATTCCTTAGTGAATTGTTGATAGTTTTGTGAAATCGAAGTTTTTGCAGTTGAATACGCGTTTTGCCCGCTGGCGCTGTTGCCGATCGACACTGTCCAGAGCTCTGCGAGAACTGAGAGCGGTTGCGAGTGTTGTTGCTGCTGCGCCACCAGCAACCACAGCAGACGGCAGACGGCAGACAGAGAGCAGCAGACAGAAGTCAGGCAGCAAAGCAACAAGCAACACTTGAAATACGAGAGGCAAGAAAATAACTCAGCTTGCGGCAAACACTCAATACACTGAGCGAAATGCCCAATGGAGTTTGAGTCTTTTTTCCACTCATTTGATATCGCATTTGTATCTATTTGTATTTTATACAGAAAATACTGAGCATAATATATGACATTTTGTCTTATCAATAACCGTAGTGACATTTCTTGTTATTCTGGGGCAACAAGCGCCACAAGCATCAGTCGTTGCCACTTTGCCCCTTCCTCTAATATATGATTGATGGCAACTGAATGCATGTCATTTCAGATAAGACCAAAAGCAATATAAACACCAGTTTATATACGACTTAAATAGCACTTATACCATACATATAAAGTATATTTTATATATACTTATAGTATATGCATCTCAGTTGTGTACAACATAATCAGACGAAGCACCAAGAGTTTATTTACAATTCTATATTAAGAACTGAAAACTTGAGATCTTAAGCACGTGATAGAAGACGTGCATTAACCAAATCTACAAATACATTCCAGTTTATGCCTAATTGCAGCTGTTTAACAATATTCTGTTGACTTATTAACAGCTATTTAGCAGCTAAAAAAGATTTAACAAAAAATTCAAGTCGATTAAGATACAGTGGAGTGCACGCGACTGTATGTTACCCTGTACAAATCTGTTTAAAAAGTATTTGAATAATAAATACATTTTTTAACAATTTTACAATGCCCAACAAATATAATTTAAAAAGAATTTCTGTAAAATTATTAGTTTTGAAAGGTAATTAAATTTGTTTAAATTTATTGGTTTTATTTTTATACAATTTTCAATTCTATTCATATTATTTCACTTTGTTTTATAATTTTTGAATTAAAATTAAAAAATTCAAAATTATAATTTAATACATAAATAAAAACCAATTTCCAATTTATTGAGCTAACAAAATTTCCTTTCTCAATTCTTCCATTAAGTCAAGATATATACAAAAATGTAAACCTTTATTTTTGGTTAAAAGGTCAAATTTATTACACATATTTTATTATTCACATTATTATGTTGTAAAATCTGGGGGTGTTCAAAAAATTTAAATGATCCAACATTTGTTGCCAGGATTGGAAAACCCAGAAAAACCCAACCAGATCAATAAGTATTAGTACTATTATATATGGTTTCATTTTTTACAACTCCACAGACTGCAACTCCAAGCGTTCCTCCAAATGCTTAACAGTTTGGTTATTGTGCTTAAATCCTTTAAGCCAATTTACATATTGCTCGGGAATGCCGCTTTCAATGGCACCCTTAACAAGAACTTGAAGATAGGTCTTTGAGGGTTGTCGATCTTCGGGCACCTCATTAGGTGGCATATCATGTACATTACCCTTCGGTTCATTTACTATCACATAAAGTCGTGCTGGGATCTCTGTATTATTGTACTTTACTTGTACACTGACAGGTCTATACCAACCAACATGGACTTGTTCCTGACTGAAGATCGGATAAAATAAATTATTTATCTTGACTTTTAAGTACTTCTTACTTACTTGTCTATATCCGGCAAGTTAGACAGATCGATCTCCCAAAGTGTGCCCCATGTTTGGCTGCTCGGATCGGGAACTATGGTGGCCACCGCCCCCTTCCAGAACTCACTGGGCGTGGTAAAGTCCACGCGGTAATTGGCTAATAGAGCTGGACCTATTATCACTGCAGTTGGATTCTGGATGTGAATTCGTTTGGCCAACATGTTGCTGCCAAAGCCAAAATAATAGAATTTATCGCCATGCACTTCTGGTAATTGAACAACATTGACATCTGGGATTTTCTCCCCTGCAGCCAAAGTGATGATTGACAAAATCAATACAATAAATATATTCATTTTCTTCTGCGTATTGAAGCAACTTTCTCAATGAGTATGTTCAAATATACTGAACCTATAAAAATTCAAATTTAGGTTCAGCTTCTAAAATGCTTCTTATCACTTTATTATATATAAAATTATAAATATATATTTTGTAAAAAAAAATTGAAAAGGCAACTGTTCAACGTTGAAGACTGTAGGATACTCTGTAGTAGTTTTTTTTTTAAGTAAAGTATTATTTTACTTAAAAAAGTAATTTTTAACATCAACTTATTTTACGAAATTGATACTACTGTTAGTAACATCGTGTTAGAACTACACTAAGGATAACATAAGGTCGGAAATATCTTCTTTAGTAGATAAACAGTTTAATCATTTTCATTTTTAATATAAATTTTTAACAGATTTTAATGTGCTCTAGTGACTCTCCTAAAAAACTGCTAACGTCAAATTTATGTTAATGGCATTTTGTAACATTATCATGTATGTTGTTAAAATTTCTAAAATGATGGAAATGTAATGTTAATAACATGTTAATTTTACTATCGCAAATGTTAATAAACGAACGCCACAATTGCTAAAAAAATATATTTAAAATGTTTAACACAACAAATGCAAAATTAACATTTTATGTAAACCTGCCAGCCACTGTTAATAACAGATCTGTTGACTAACATGCCAACTTACAGCTTACTCTTATTAACATAATTTTACTAACGCCAATGTTAATAAACGAACGCCACAATTACTGAAATATTATTTTTAAAATTGTAAACATAACAATTCGTATATTCCCTTGTAGTAAACATTTTTATTCAAGTCACTGACTTGTGCTTATTTGTGAGACTTGCCAGATTGTAGTTATAATTCAATTTTGAGGGCATTCATACATTGTTATAAAGAAATAAGAAACAGAGCTGAATGAATTTCTCGTGTAGTCCGCGATAAGCCGACTGACTTATGAACGGTCAAGAAAGTTTGAATGTAAACAAAGAGCACAAATTGTGTAACAGGCCGAGGGTCTTCACTCAACCAGATCCATAAGAATTCTTGGGAAACAAGTTTTGAGTGAAAATCTCATTGGCATTGAGTGAATCGAAATCAAGTCAGTTTTCAGACAGAGGCCGGCCGAGTGAGCACACACTGGACACGCTGGACATTGTTTTTGAGAGAAAAAGAAGAGAAGAAATAAAAATAAAATTGGATTTGGATTCAGACGGAACAGGCGGACAGACGGGCGGGTCGTCGGGTCTGCAGGCAAGCCAAGTGGAATGAAAGACAGAAGAACCAACCAAAAAATAAAAGGAAAAAAATGAAGCAGAAAAATATCGTTGACGTTGCACATGCTTGCATGCTCTATAAGGTGGACATACCCTGCACAGTGGGGTATATGCGTAGTTACAGATTGTGTGACAATGCGGCGTCAGGTTAAAACTTAGCCTCATATACATATGTAAATGTAGATTTGTATACACAGGAAAAAAATCCAGGATTCCGCAATAAAATCAATTCAATGCGGTATTTTGAAGTACGATAAATCCCGGACTTTCTTAAACGATGCAAATAATACTTGATTCAAGCACGATTTTTCTCAGCAATATTTTAATTTTCTGGGTTCTGTGTATTTTTTTTACTTAAATCAAATATTTTGGCCTTCTTTGACTTTTTAATTTTGCATCGTTCCTATTTCATTTTAATTTAACAATAATATTCCGAATACATACTTAAAAAATGCATGCTAAAATCAAGTATATTAAACTTGAATTTTAGAATGATGTTTTTTTGCTGTGTAGTTTTTCTTTCTTCATTTTTTGCTTCTCTGTTTATTTTTCAGTTTTTTCTTTCAGTATGTATGTGCGTGTGTGCCTGACCATTCCGTTGGTTGGGCAGGGGAAAGAGGAGGAGGTAGGTTTACAGACAGCCCGACAAGATTTGTTTGTTTATGTGCAGAGTTCGCGTTGCCTCAGCAAAGACAGTAAACAACTTGCCTCCTCTGGCTTTAAATACAATTCTCATATTCTCATATGCTTTGCTTTTCTTGTTGTTGTTGTTGTTTTTTCTCTAAGTTGTTTTTTTTAATGCTGCTTTTTGCTGCGCATGAGCTGAATTCACATTCATCTTCCACTTTTTTATCAGCCTGAATTCTGGACAACATTCTCAACAGTCTCTCTGCGCCGACGCGCTCTCTTTGCTTTGCTCTCTCTAAATCTCTCACTCTCTGACTCTCTCTCTCTCTCTCTGTCGATTTGCTGCTCAATCTCTGCCTGTTATTTTGCTCAATTGCTGGGAAATTGTATCTCAAATTTTCTCAAATTTTCCTCTTAACTTTGTGTTGCTATGTGCTGATGCTTTTTTTGTTGCTGCTGTTTTTCCTATTCTGACTTTTATTTCTTTTTTGGCCGCTTTGATTTTCACGGGGATTCTTTTTGGCGTTATTGATGGCGCTTAAACAGTGCAATGACCACTAACTCTTAGATAATGTAACTAAAACTTGTGTATATTTATAGCTAACCATTCTTGGCAGCCTCTTCATCTTTGTGTCAAGTCATTCAATTCGATAATAATTTACTTATATCCGATAATGGCAATATGGCAATGCAATAACTTACGACAGCGTCATGTCTGATGACTTTGCTGATATGCGATACCAGTAGATAATACTACCATATCCCCCCAGATAGATGTTCCGTGATGTTGCCCCCATGGATGCCTCATAATGCAACCAGCAAATGTCGCACACATGACGCGATGCGGCACATAAATTTTCGCAGACTCACAATCAAATTCAATTGCAACTTGATACACGACACGTCGAGTGAAATGATTACATATTTCTTATTTTTTTTCCACATTTCTTCTTCATCGTTTTCCCAATGTGAATGGCCCAAAGATGGACCCAATACACTGAAAACAAGGCCAACTTTTAAAAACAAGAGCATTCATCTTACATATTTTGTTTTTAAAATAAGAACATTTCAAGACCAAATTACTAATACTAAAATTATTAATCTAAAAAATCGCAGCTCTTAATATAAGAATAAAAATCTAAAATTTTTAGGAAAATGTGAATATTTTATATTTTCGTAGATAACAAATTGTGTTCCTGTGGCGCTCTGGTTAGAGTCGCCGCTTCAGAGTTTGATAATAATCGCGGGTTCGAATCCCACTCTTGTCAAGCAAAAACATAATAATGAAAATATTATAAATTTAAAACCTGCCTTATTTTGATTATTTTTTGTGTATTTAAAACTATTTAGTCCTTAAATAAGAACATTTATTCTTATACTTATATTTGTAGAAAATATACAAGTTTTTGATTTTATTAATAAGAACTTGGTCTTATTTGAAATATTTTTAGAATCAAGATGTGTTTTTAAACCTTAGGAATTTTATATTTGTTTATAAGAATTTGTTATCCTATGAATAGGAACTTAATCTAATTATAAATGGTCTTAAAATCAAGATGCGTTTTCTAACAAATTTTAAGACCTGCCTTATTTTTATTTTTTTCTTTTGTCTTGAGTATTTTAAAGCTCTTTAGTTTATAAATAGGAAAATTTATTCCTATACTTATATTTGTGGATTTTTGATTTTAATAATAAGAACTTGGTCTTATTTGAAATGTTTTAAAAATCCAGATATTTTTTCTAACTTTAAGAATTACATGTTCTCGACGCTCGAAGCAAATCCCTTAGTTCTGAGACCAAAATCATGATTTTAAACCCCTTTTTTTATCAGTGTACCATTTGCAACTACCATACTCCATGTTCAGTTCCGGCAGCAGCACCAAATGTCAAGTATCAAATTGCCAGTTCTTCGAATTACTTTGCATACGTGCCTCCGATATACTATATACTTACTCAGCGATTGCTATTTGTGCGCTTCTAATTCCCAAACGGTTTAAGCGGTGACTTTTTGCTCTACGCTTTTTAGCTCTCACTTCCACTTTTCGTGTGTTTGGGACTTGGAAATGTATGTTCGATGACATCTATATCAAATGCTCTGCTTATCACTCACAACTCCCCCTGTCTGAGTTATGACATTCTATTATTTTCAAATTAGTGCAGAGTTTTCCACACACACACGCTTTTCAGATACACACGCCCAGTTTTTCTACGTGGAGCAAAGTTGTAACGTGTTAATTTAATTATGATTAAGTTGAATTTGCTTACGCCTTCTCCGTTTTCAACCCACAATTCCCCCGTAACTGCCTGCCCCATCAATTTCCTAGCTTCCCTGGTTTTTTCGTTGTTTTTTATCCACTCGGAAAGCCGCCGGTTTCGCACATATGGCCCAACAGTTTGTCAAGACCTTTGCAAGGGTTTACGGCGCTTTAATTTGCTGCCATCATGCTTTACCTTTTCAGTTGACACACACACACAGATACACCCACGCACACACACACACACACACACACACACTCTTGAGTTTTCCTGTATGTGATGCAACCCTTACTTATTGTGCACGCACCTAAATACACACTACAGACACATACATAACATATATGCCCGCATGTATGAAATTATAAGTAATTGGATTTTTCTGACCAACATATCCTGTTTAGCTTTTTCCCAGCGATTTCCTTTTTGGCTTTTTCTTTTTTATTTTTTGGGCTAGGTAAGTGTTTATCCCTTGGCCTAAGCAAAGCCTTATGAAATTTAACTTACTTATTTAGCTCGTTATTTAATACGTCTTTATGATATATCATATAAATTGCAATGGTTTTCGCTGGAGCAAAGAGGAGAGGGGGTTAAATGTAAGTAAGAAAGCAGTTAAAGACTATTGTAGACTTATAAATACTATAGAAATGAAAGTATTAATATTAGATATTAAAAGAAATAGCTTATACACTTATAAAGGTTTTAGATTTATGGGTAAATAACTAAACGTAGCAGTAAAATCTTAAAATATAACTCATAAATGATATTTAGTATTTTTAGTTTTTAAATATTAACATCTAAAATCTTCGGGATTGAACACTTCAGATTTTCCTCTTTAATCTTACAAATGAAACTAATACATAACTAGACATAGCATAGCTTATAAAT
Organism: Drosophila kuntzei; assembly: GCA_035042165.1. NCBI lineage: Eukaryota > Metazoa > Arthropoda > Insecta > Diptera > Drosophilidae > Drosophila > Drosophila kuntzei. The sequence continues at coordinate 3,921,159 of JAWNLU010001584.1, read as the reverse complement.
TTTGAAATTATCGTAACGATTGTATTAAAAATACCTATAACAAATTTTAAAAAATATACATACTGTTCAAAATTGCCTCTCAAGTCTTTAAAAAGAAACTACGACAATATTTTCACATCAAATTTAATATTTTATTGTGTTAACAAGCTATTTTGAAAATTTCAGAACAATCGCATAATAAACACATAACTTTTCCTCTTCCAAACTCATGTCAGATCTCTCGGCCGTGTGACTAATTTAGTCAGAGCTTCAAAAGAGATGTATGTGTACTCCCTAACAAGGACTTTACCACATTGTTTATGTCCTAGTAGAAGCTTATACATAGGTATTTTATTACTTTCGGGGACTGTCAATTGCCAGTCCTAAGGACACACCTTTATGATAGTTTAACGAGTTGTAACCGGACCTTGGATAACAAGCCATGTGCAACAGTCAACCGAATTAGCCATTATGCACTTTAGTTAACGTTTAGAGAGAGAGAAGAACATGATTTCGACCACAACAATGTGCCATAATAATGACTAGCCAAGCAAGAGGCTTCACTGTACAGTATACAGTACACAGTACACTACTCGCAGCACAACCGCAATCAAGTACACACACGTACACGTGCTCAGTATTCAGTTCAGCCCGTTAGATCCCAGAGGGGAACACAGCGGGAACTCATCCCGTCTGTTACTTCCGCCAGTTGCTAGATTTTCCGCTTCTATTGCACATTTCCACATAAACTGAGTTGTGTTTTTCTGTATTCCTTCTTTTTTCTACTGTTATTTTTGTACTCGTACTTGTGCTTTGTACACGTCCTGGTAGATCCCAGTGTCTGTTGCCTGAATCCTTTGTGATTTATTGCATGAATAATGTTACCAAATGCCATATCCCTTAACTTGGTAAAGCTTTAGCCTTGCGTATAACGAATGCAATTGCCGAAAAAGGTTAATTTGGCTTACAGCAATGGCAAATATCTATTTACAGTCAAATCAACTGTACTGTTCCTTTAACTTGTTTACACGGTTCCAACAATCGCCTTTAAATATCTCTATCATAGTGATAATCCAGTGTTTATCTCATACTTAGTACTCTCTTCCACTTCCTCTTTATCTATGATATACCAATTCAATTGCAAAGCATCTGCTTTTAGCTCATTGTCATGCTCAGCGTTTTTTTTCTTTTCCCTCTTACAATTCAATATCCATTGAAGCGAAACTTTATATCCAAGCAATTATTATTATACTGGTACTCACCCGAAAGTTTACAGTGTCCTGAATAAATGATTGAATGCTAAAGTAAAAATAAACAATTTTTTGATATACATCTTGGGAATACGCTGCCAATAATCTTCGTCAATTTTAACGCTCCCACTCAATCTCTCTGCTTTTCTCTCTTTTTTTGCTGTTTCGTCCCCGAGGCAATGCAAATTTTAAGTCAATTTTTAAGCAAAAATAACAGAAAAGGAACCCTGAAATGCCTGTAAAGAGAAACGTTTCAAGTAGATGCTTAACAATGAGTTATAATGATAATAATTGGGTTGCATGAATTCTAAACTTTTTACAGCCTGACAAACGGTGTTGATTTAGGTACTTTTCTTTGTAGGTTCTATATGAACTGGACTTTGGCTTAAGAAATATTGATGAAAATTGGTACAGCTATTGTTTTTGATGCTAAAACTATAATTTGTGAATTTCGTTGAAATCGCTTCACTATATCTTATAGATATCATAGTAGAAAACTATCTAAAACTAAGTTTTTTCCTAGTTTATTGGCATAATTTGATAACATTTAAGTTAATAGTGCTTTTTATTGTTTGGAGTATTCCAGCTAAGAAAAATGCCTTGAAACTGAAATATTCCAAGGATAATAAAAATTTCTGAAAGCAAAAATAACGGAAAAGGAACCCTGGAAATGCCTGTAAAGAGAAACTTTTGAAGTAAATATTTAACAATGAGTTATAATGATAATAATTGGGTTGCATGAATTATAAATGTATTACAGACTGACAAACGGTGTCGATTTAGGTTTTTTTGCCTGTATGTTCTATGTGAACTGGACTTTGGCTTAAGATATATTGATGAAAATTGGTACAACTGTAGCTTTTGTTGCTTCGAGTATAATTTGCAAAAATCGTTGAAATCGCTTCACTATATAGTGAAGTATATAGTAGAAATCAATCTAAGACTGAGTTTTTGCATAGTTTATTGGCGTAATTTGATAACATTTAAGTTAATGGTGCTTTTTACTGTTGGCAGTGCTCCAGCTAAGAAAAATGTCTTGAAACTGAAATATTCCAAGGATTACAATAATTTCTGGTTATGCTAACGACAGACTTAGTAAAAATAATGGCAAAAACTATCACAATATTGTCTGGCACTTAAAGCGAATGTAGTTTTAGCTCTTGTTGGGGTTGCTTCCTGTTCTATGCACACACAACACACACACACACACACACACACACACACACACTACACACACACACACACACACACACTGTCGTTGCTGGGTGTTGAACGTAAACAAACATGGCGGCTTCCGTTGGTTCCATGCAAAAACTTCATTGTTTGGCGAGCCTGGCAACAATTTGCATTGAAACTGAAATAGTGTCGCTCTATTCAACTATTTTCTTCCTTTTTTACGTGTTTTTTTTAAACGTTGTTGTTCTATTTTTGAAAAAACACCACCTTTTTTTATTGTAATTGCCTGCTGAAAATTGCAGCAATGCCAGGACACTCGACATAGAGAGAATCCTTACACGGCATTGTTTTCATTGTTGTACGCTCTGATAACTTGGCAGAGTTGTGTACGTTCTCCTTCCTTTTCCCTGCCCTGCCCTGCCCTTCCGATGCCCACTCCAGTGACTAGTTTATGCTGCAGGCAAAGTGTGGCCAGACTTTAAGCTAATTTGCATGATGATAAATGACTTTTTTCACGCCATTCTGGCAAACAGCCAAAGCGCATATCTGAGACATGTTTGTATCTCACGGATGTATCTTTTTGTGTGTAAGGCACTCTGGTTCTGTAAGCTTTAGATACCTCCGTGTACTCGTGTGTACCTATAAAACAACAGGTAAAAACGGATTTCGATTTTGGTTTTTATTGAAATTTTCATGTCAAGTTTTTATTCATAATATTTTTATGTAAGTTCAGTTACTTGTTTTTTTTTTTTTTTTGGTTTTTCTTTCATTGTTTTCTTCATTCTTAATTCTTCATTTTGTCTTGCTTGTTATTCTTATTTTATGTATGTAAATATGTATGTATGCAAATGACTATATTGTTGTTCTTCTTGTTTTTGTAGGCTTCCTGATAGAATTGAATAAAAATAATAATTTCAATTAAATTTATGTACGTTTCGACATGAAATATTTATGTATATATATATATGTATATATAAATGTATGTATGTATTTATGTATGTATTTGTTTACCCAACACTGTACACATACATAGTCAGTGCATTGGAACTGCACTTGAGTGAGGGCTAATGGATCATACTATTGGTATATTTGTTTTTCTTTTTCCGGTATAGAATTATGTTTATGTTTAAATACATGAAGTCATAAACAACGCTCTAAATTTTCAATTTCTTGGGTTTTTATTAAAATGACGAACCATAGTCTTGAAGTTCTATTTTTATTATTTTTATTATAATTATAATTATTGTGCTGTTATTATCAGCTACAACAACGGCATAAAAGGTATTTTACGTTATGTAATTCGCATTTCCACAACATTTTCTGTATTTTCTTTTCAGTTCAATAAAACATGAATGTATCTGTAGTTGAGTGTATCTGTGTGTGTGTGTGTGTAGTTTTGTTTATGTGTGTGTGTGTGTTTGTATTTGAGTATTATTACTATTAATCATATCCAAATAAGTTGATGATGGGGGGTATTGTATATGGTTTTTAAAATGCCAATCGCATTCAGCGTAGTGCCTAGACATGGCTTCTTCTCTTCTCTTCTCCTCTTTTCACTTCTCTTCTCGCCGATCTATCGTCTCTTTACTACGAATACTTTGCAATACTATTGTATTACTTTTTACAATATTTACACTAAGTGTTTCTTCTTTTTAAATGTTGCATTTGATGTATGTCTAAAATTTGTTTTTTTTATGCTTTACTTATATCGATCATTCACTTTTATTTTTATTTTTGTTTCTGGTTTTTTTCATATTTTATTTTCCACTGTTTCTGTTCTCTGGTTTTTATTTGAGATCAAATACAGAAGCTGATATTTTCTGACAAACATTTTACATTAATTATGTTGAAATAACTTTTGTTATCTTATGGGAAGGTTTTATTTTACTTTACTTTTTTTTTGTTTTCCGTTCATTTATATAAAGTTAATTTAAAGAACAACTCGGCTAATGAACTATGAGAAAGTATTCCAGTTACAATTGTTTCACAATTTCCAGCGTTATCATGTTTCTTAACAGTCCAACTGGTTATAGATGATTAGTCTGATGAAATTTTGAAATTTAACCGTGTTCCGTAAATCGATTTCTCTCTCGAATTAAACAAAACGAATTTGATTGCTATTGGAAATCTTTTAAGCAATAATTTCCACCAAATTTTGAGAGATATCGTATTGCGGAACCGATAAGTTAATCTATTGATTAAACAAAAATGCTTGGTACTTCTATGGTTGGTACATATTCATCTTATTTAAGGGGTATTGCATACGCTTTGCTTAGATTTGTTAATAGATTGAAATTTACTCTGTTATTTATATCGATTGTTGAAAAACAAAACTACAATTTTCTTATTAAATGTATTCAAATAGAATGCTTTACGGTTATACATGGTAATTAATGTCTATATGGGTTTATTTTTTTACGTTTTCATTTGATTTTCTTATATATCCATTGTAAAACGAGTATCGGGAATAAAAACTAACGTTTGACACTTAAAAAATCAGTAAGTTTGCTACCAAAAATATTTAGACACGTCCTTTGCGAGCGGCTGCAGTTTGAAATAAATGTAGAAAATATAAATTGTAATTAAACTAACTATTGCATAAAAGAAATGGCAATTTAATGATGTGTTTCTTTTATTTTAAATAATTATTTTAAGATAAGACTTTGCTCACCTTTGTCCTTGTTCTTGCGCTGTTCCTTGGCGCTCTTATCCTTGGACTTGCCGGGCTTGCAGTTCTTCTTAATTATGCGTGTTGCTTCACAGGAAGGATCGCTGGTCGCCTTCAATTTATCAGCTCGGGTCATTTGTCCTGTGGCACACTCGGACCAGGTGCCTTTCTCATATCGGCACGCTGCAAAGAGTATTCGATAAGGAATTGAGATTATTAAATAGAATTTGAATATCTTATGGGTTACTACCAGGGATTAAAACCTTAACCGAAACCGTAACCTTTAACCGATAAAAACCGATTAATATTTGCAACCGTAACTGAAACCGTAACCGAATACATTTTTTCCGCTTTACCGAAACCCATAAACCGAAACTCAGTGAACCGAAATAACCGTTTAGTAACCGATTCGTTTATAACGGTTAATTTCGGTTCTGGTCGTCGCAGCTACTGTTCAACTTTGATAACTTCGAACTGCCATAACTTTGTCAAAAGTCAGTCAATTTTCATGAGCAATGTAAATTTTATCATAATTTTACCTCTAAATTCGTTCTGCTTTAAAATTTTGTTCAATTTGTTCATTTTGAAAATTTCGCATTTTTTCGAAAAATACAAAGGGGTAAGTATGTAAATTTCGAAAATTTTCGAAAAATTTCGAACTTTTAAAATAAACAAAATTTAAATGCAGAACGAATTTAGAGGTAAAATTATGATCAAATTCACATTGATCATGAAAATTGATTGACTTTTGACAAAGTTATGACAGTTCAAAGTTATGACAGTCCAAAGTTTTTAAAAATCTGTAAAATCAAAAGAGTTGAAATTTTCAAACCAAATTATAATAAAATCGACATTACGCTGAACCATTCCAGTAACCAGATAACATTATTTTCTAGGCTAAAAAGAGCTTAAGTCTTTTTTCATGTAAAACAATGAAGAATGTTTTTTATTTTGGTCAACCGAAAACGTTAATTAATTTATTTTTTTTGTGAACCGATACGGGTATTTTTAAACCGAAACTTACAAAAAACCGATAACCGTTACGAAGCCTTTACTCCATGATTTTGCATAACCAATAACCGAAAACCTTAATTCGAGCACAGCCGAAAACGTAACTGAAACCGATATTCGTTTCGGTTTTATTCCCTGGTTACTACTATTAATTAAATTATATTAAAGTTAATTTAGGTAACTGGAATTTACCTTTTTTGCACTTCTTTTGTATAGTGCGTGTTGGATCGCAGGCTGGATCGCCCTTTTTCAATGTCAAGGTTCGTGAGCGTGTATTGGTCTTGGTATCACATTCAGTCCATGGATTTTTGCCATAACGACATGAAAGGCCTGTGTTTTTTTTGTATTTAAATTTTAATTTCAATTAATAAATTATAAAGTTTATTTTAAATGAGAAATTTAATTACCATCGCTCTTTGTGCCGCGCTCATTGCGTATTAAGACCTCGTGGTCATCCTCCTCCCAAACCTCACCCTGTATGGCTGTTGTGGGTTGTGTCAGCTCCGCCACGGGCAATGCCAATGGCGTCTCCTGCCCCTCTGTGGTGCCACTAACCAAGTTGCAAACCACAATCGTCCATGTGACAAGTGTTGCCAACAAAATCCCGTTGCAATTATGTCTCATTGTGTATATGTCGATTGCCTGCAAATATAAATAAAATGTAGTTAAAAACTTTATAAATTTTGCAAACTAATTTCAACTCAGATACTTTAATTTAATTAATGAAGTTACTGTGCCAGTTTTATATAGCTGCAAACTGACGCTTTATGGGCTCTAATGAATGTTAATGCATGATATTACTCATACGCAGCGTGTGACAGCAGAAGCAGCAGCTGCTCTGCAATTACGACACTCGTGGGACAAATAAAATAAATTCCAAGCATATCTGACATATAAATGAATATGCATACGTGTGCTTTAACTGTTGATATATGACACGACATTTTAAGCCTTGTTGCCATTAAATATCCTTATCATATGTTTGTTTAACAAACAGAAAATGTTGCTGAGCGTGATTCAGCACGGAAAGTTGCATTTATTAACCATACAGTATAATTTTTAAAAGAGTTCTAAGATACTTTATTTAAAAATTTACAAATTATCTGAAGTTTTTCTCTAAAATACATATTAGAGATACTTTTAAGGACATACTTGTTTACTTGTATGAATCTTTTTCAAACTGTAGAAAAATTGTATCTAAAATGATTTTGAAGCTATTGACATTTTGTGCCTAGAAACTGTTGTACTAAAATTAGGTATTTGTAAGCTATAAAATATATTTTTCCACTAACTCCAATATATTTTAGAAATTTCACATCTTTTTTATAAAATTTTTCAAACCAAGAGAAACCCTTTCTGAACATTCTGCTGAATTTGTTTAAAATAATACTTTTTTTTAATATGTATTAATATTTCTGTTAAAAATAAAATATAGAAAGATGAAAAATATATAATTTCTAACTGTCTCAGAAATATTTTAGAAATATCACAGCTTTTTTATAATATTTTTTATACCAAGAGAAACTCTTTCCGAACATTTTTCTGTATTTGTTTATAATAATAATATATTTTTAATATTTCTGTTAAAAATAAAATATAGGAAGATGAAAAATATATAATTACAAAATATATAAATTTTAAATATCCCAAAAATATTTTAGAAATTTCACAGCTTTTTTATAATATTCTAAAGCCAAGATAAATTCTTTCTGAACGGTTTTATGTATTTGCTCATAATCGGACTAATTTTTTTTTTAATATTTACTAATATTTCGGTTAATAAAATTTAAGACTGTCTGCAATTAATTAAATTTTTTAAAAACCCTAGAGATGCTCTCAAAAATATTTGCTAAAACATCTAAAAAATAACTTTTATTTCTTTTTACTCCCTCTACATTTTAACTTGAGCTAACTCCCCATTGAATATCAATAAGACATTTTAATTGATTCTAGTTTTGGGGAGGGAAAATGGAAATATTTTTTTAGGGACAAAAAAAAGCCATAAAATTGAAAGCCAGCTGCTGCTCCTGCGGGCCCATTTCCAAGCTGACCCCCAGGGAAAAATGCAAATTTAATTAAGAATACTGCGTACTTACGCTGCTCGGCAAATAAAGTGCGGAAAAAAGCGTCCTTAGAAGTGTGTTCTCTCAACTAAGTGTAATGTGACGCAATATCCTTGCGATAAGCTTAAATGTTGTTTTGTCCTAGACACAGGCAACAAAACAGTGGAAGAAACACAAAACAATATAAATAAAATATAATTTCACTGTTTTTCTTTTAATAAATTATTGTGGATTTAATTAATATGAATTGATTATGATTTGAGGCTGCTGTTGAAAATGTCAAACTACGCAGCAAACACACACACAGAGGAATCTTAAACTAACCGTTATACACACACAAAATGCTCCACTGCCACGCACACTAAGAAAGTCAATTGGCTCAGGCTGTGAAGCTGAAGCTGAGACTCAAAACTGAAACAAGAAGATTTCTTTTATTTTGAGCGGATTTTTCTGAACTGTTCTCGTTGCGCGTCTCTTTCAAACTGAATGCCAAAATATGCGAAAAGCTGCAGAAAGGCTGTCGCATCGTATCCTGAAGGATGTTATGCTCTCAGCTCAAATCCCACTCTCTCTCTGCCATTCTCTCTCTCTCTCTCTCTCTATTTGCACATCCTTTTTGACTTGCTGAGAGTCAGCGCACCCGGGACTTTTATCAATGAGCTGCGCATGTTCCAAAAATAAACGCTTCTGATTTTATTTTTATCCTTGCCACCACAAAATGTGACTCGCTGCCTCGGCTGCTCCTGTTTGTGCTTCCTGTTTTGAGCTGCCACGCATTGTTGCAACTTCGAGTCAAATTTAATGAGTTTTTATTTACCGAAAAACAAACAAAAAAGATATAAACAATTCTCTAGCCAAACTTTTGATATGCAAGACGCTCAAAAATAGATTATATTTTTTTAATTTTGTCATGTTAAACGCATGGCTGATACCCTGCAAATGTATGAGGAATATAATGAGTAAGGATGAGAATTACACAAAATATGTGACTGTAGGTCTTCTTAATGATCTTTAATGCAATAATTATCCTGTGATTATTGAAAGAAAGAGAGATTTGTAGGACGCTGAAAAATATATTATATTATTTTAATTTTGTCATGTTAAACGCATTGCTGATACCCTGTAAATGTATGTGGAATATAAAAAGTAAAAATGAGAATTACAGAAAATATGTGACTGTAGAAATAATAGGACTTCTTAATGGTCTTTAACGCAATAATTACCCTGTAATTATTGACGGCTAGCGAGATTTTTAATTGGTGTTAATCGCTATAAAATTAAAGAATATGTTGAGCAAGCAAAATATTTAAAGAAAATAGGAGACTGTAGAAGTAGAATTATTCTTAAATGCTCCTCATTCCATTGTGTATACCCTATTATTATTTTATGTATTCTCAAATAATATTTTCCGCCTTGATTATGACCTGTAAGTTTGAAAGAATATAAAAACCAAGCATGGGAATTAACAATTAATAAGAAACAATACGAATAGTAGGATTTTTTAATACAAAGTGAGAATACCCTGTAACTTAGAACTGACGGAAAGAATATCGAAAGGGGACGGATATAATTTATTTGGGGAAATATGTTAAGCAGAGGTATTAAGCATTGATAGATTCTCACATACTGTTAATTAATGGCTTATACCCTGTAAATTTAAAGGATATGATTAGCAAGGCAAAGGAGCTGCCGTTTATAGGGTAGCTGCCAACTCCATCCCAGTTTTAATTATTAAATGCGTTATTCTTATTAAATAATTGTAGTTAGTAACTGATGCATTCCTTGAAGGACTCGCATATGATACAAACTGCAACTGGGGGATATGCAACACTATGAAATGTATAAAATTTAGAATATTCCCCATGAACATAACCCTAAGCAGTTGCCATTAAATATAGCTCAGAATAAAGTCGGTACATATTACGTATACGACATAGTGGCTGGCATTGCCATTGCCCTTTGGGTCTGCTTTAGCTTTAGATTTAGCTTCGTAGCCTCGTAGCTCGTTATCCTTTCTGGCTGACTGTACACTGATAAAAAAAATTTGTTAAATCAAGGTTTTGGTCTCAGAACTAAGAATTTTGGTCTAAAAAATGAGTCGAGAACATAAAATTCTTACATTTAGAAAACACATCTTGATTTTCAGAACGTTTCAAATAAGAATAAGTTCTTAATTTAAGACCAAACAGTCTTAAATTCTCAAACCAAAATTAAAAAAATAAGGCAGGTGTTTTAAACTTTAAACTTATTTTTTTTTTATATTTATACTTTTTTGGATTTATTTTTTTATGTAAATATTCCGAAGCGGCGAAACATATTTATATTTTCTTATCAATTTATAATTTTTAATTTTTGTATTAAGAACTGTGAATTTTTAGATTAACATTCTTAGTTTTGTTATTTTGGTCTTATTTTAAGAACAAAATATTTAAGATGAATGTTCTTGATTTTAGAAGTTGGTCTTTTTTTCAGTGTACGTGTTTGTGTGTGTATGGTTAACTCAACGACGACGACGACGACGTGTTTTTCTGTGGTCGCGTTTCGTGTACGTGTATAATCACTCGACGGGTGCAACCTTTAGGCATCGTAATGAACTGAGGACTCAGGTTCTCTGGGTTTCTGTCTCTGTTTTCCCGACTCTGCTCAACGTTATCCTTTATCGTGCATGCTTCTTCTGTGGTTATGCTCATAATGCCAGCTCATCAAAAGCAATATCCGACCCACAGACTCCCCTCAGCACATTTTCTGCTAGTTAATTTTTCGTGTGTGCCAAGTTTAAAATATGGTGCGGCAAAAAAAAACAGAAAGGGAACATCGCTTCTACAGCTAAATGACTGAGATTTACATGTCGACATTCTCATTTCAGCGGTTAAATTAAATTTTATGCACTAATTATGTTCATCTGTCCCAAGATCTGAGCCCAGCATATTAAAAATTGTAATAGAAACTTTTACCTTAACTGCAGTCCGTATCCAAGGATATCGTGTTGAGCGGCAGCAACATTCTATTTACTTTGACTCGTACTTGTAAATCTGTATGTAATTCCATTCCTTATTTTCCTTTCTTTTCCTTGCTCTCTCTTTTTTCCTCACTGAATTTCTCGCCTGAGATGGCTGATGACAGCCTTTTGGTTGCGTCATGTCCATTGACAGTAAAATGCTCGGAAAAGAAATTAAAAATCAGATGATAAATCGTTTACAAATATTTTGTGGCAGGTGGTAATCTGATAGCAACAAGCGATGGGGGAAAGCGTATCACAGCTATAAATACGCTAGAAGTAGACCTTGAAAAAGGAAAGGATGAAAATAATATGATATACTTATAAATAGTACTTATAAGCCTGTTCCTAATTTCTTTTTGGAAAAGGTTTTATTATAAGAAATATCTGACAATATTTAAATAAACTAGTGATAGATTAGGTAATATTATGTGATAAAATTGAGCTATACAAATTGTTGTTAATTTTGACTACGGCAATGCTAGGTATTTATTTTTAGGGACTTAGAGATTTAATTATATTATATAAGAAGATATCTGAATACAACCACTGGACAATATTTACTATGTTTTCTAACAAATCTTTATGAAATTGAATACAAGCTTAGGAAATATTTATTTTAATAGATTTATATATTTCTTAAGAAGATGGCTAAATAGAACAACAATATTTACAATAAATTTCTAGAATATAAACTAATATAAATCAGATAAATATAAATGCTATATTTTCTTGCTAACAAAATATTTATTTAGACTTCATAAGCCTGTTTCGAGCTTATTTTTAGAAAGACTTTCATTATAATATATATCGGAATATATTTAAATTAACTAGTGAAAGATTAAGTTAGATCATGTGACAACATTTTGCTATTAATATTGTTGTGAATAATATTAATTTTAATAGATTTATTTATTTCTTAAGAAGATAATCAACAAACAAATAGAAAACATTTATACTATTCTTAAAATATAAACTTAGGAAAATCAGATAAATATAGATGCTATTATTCGGCTGACAACCCAATGCAAAATATCTTTCAGAAATTTTTAGAATAAAACTTAAGGAAATCAAAAAATGTAAGTGAAATTTTTAAATTTTATAGAGTATACTTGATGCATTTTCTGCGATTTAAGAGAAAGGAAAATTTTAAGTATAATATTTCAAATATTTACTTTCGTTTAAGTAATTCATTTTCATGCGTTATTCTTTGGTAAATAATGTTGAGAATGCCCTTTTGGCTGCTGCATTGTATGGTCCAAGACCTCGGGTGAAGACTGGGTACCGTTATTCGTTGTAATTGCACTGCGGCAATAAACACACGCACACACAGGGTTGATGGGAATGTGGGGGGTGTTATTGAGACCAGCAGCTGTCATAAAATTTAATAATGCAAATGTAATTAAGTCACATGGTCAGTACAAACATAGGTCGCAATTCACACTGAATTGGGGGTCGTTCGTCCTTTTCATCCACATCATGCGCAACCTAACCTCAAACGGCTAACGGGAAATACACATGTGCTGTCTCTCTCTCTCACTCTCTCTCAGTTTCTCTCTCTGTCTTTACTGATTGCATTACCTGTCCGGTTTGACGTTGATGCCCATTCCGCACTATCAGCTCAATCCAATATCCTGTTGCAAAAAGCGCTCGCATTCGTGTTTCTATTATTAATTAGTTACCTGCAATGTCCCCGAAAAGTATGCAACGTATTCCTCCATAGTAATCTATCTAAATATGTATAGTACCATATTACATTATTATTATTCACGATGTTGTTAGCAGTTGCGAAATTATTTAAATTTTATGTTTATGTTAAACATGAATACCCACTAAATGGACATTGGCTGTGAATTTCCATTTAATGGTAATTCTAGCGTACATTTTCAATACCCTGTACTAAATATGTTGTGTCAAAAAAAGGGTATTTTAAATTTGAAACGACAGTAGATGAAATTGACTTTGGGATAAATATTAGCGCAAAGTTTAAGCATATTGAAAAATTATTCTAAAAATATATATATGTATATTTAATATTAGCCAAAAAATCGTGTTGTAAATATGTAATATTGCAATTTTGTGTATGCTTATTTTAGGATATTAAAAGATATTTTTGAAGTAAAATTACAGGACACATATGAGTTGAACGACTCGCATATTATAATATCTCGGGAAAATTAGTATATGTGCATATATAATCTATTAAAGAAAAGTATAAAAAACAAAATAAATTTATCAACTTTTTTGTATCTTTTTTTACTATCGAATAATAACGAAAAAATAATTAAAATTTAAAAATTAATGTACTCATAATATATACAAACAAATGAAGAAAATCATATTAAATATTAACACAGTTTCTCAATTTATATTAAAGAAAACTTAATTTTTGTAGTTTATTTTGCTTTTGAAAATTTTTTGTTGTTGTTTATATGTTTGCCCTTTAATTTTTATTACTAATTTTATTTAATTGTTAACTTTTAATATAAATTTTATTTCATTTATTTTTCATTTTATTTTTCATAACTTTTTTTACCACTTGGTTTTCCTTTTGTCGTTTGTTCTTAGTCGTGAATAAATTTATAAATAAAAAAACCGTATGGATATAAAAAACAATGCAAATAGTATATAAAATTAATTTTACAACAATAATTCAAAGACATAATCTTTTAATTTGATATAAGCATTTCTAAACAACTTTTTTAACATTTTGTAGACTTTCATAACTAAATATACAGGACATAATTCAGTCGAATGACTTGAAGGAGAGGCAAGAGCTTTACTTATTTTTATGACAGTTTTGCTTGGGTTTGATGTCCACTTGACCCATATCCCAAAATGTCAACTGCTTGTCTGCTGCGCTGCGAGAAATGTAATACCATTTGAAGACCCTTCTTTTGCACAGTGTGAAAAGGCGTTGGACAAGTATCATTGCAGATGCTTGTTGAAACCTGAAAATACTTTAATATACAAAATGCTAGATGGCTATAAAAACTTGGGACTGTGCTGGAAAATCAGCAAACGGCGGCGGCGACGGACTTAACCAAGTGCAAAAGCAATGGCAAGAAAGCAAAACGAGAAAAGCGAAGAAGAACGAAGAACTCTTGACGAGACTTGGCCAAGAACTCTTTGGCTTTCAGTTGGTGCCTTTTGAACAACGTTGCGTGACTAAAATAAGAAGAATTCAATTTTAACAGTCAGCAATTGAAGTTGGCAAAAGGAAGTCAACGAAGAAAAAGATAGAAAGTTTCTTTAGTGCAGTGGTGCGTATAGTCAAGTGATAATAATAATAATAAATATAAAAATAATAATAATAATAATAATAATAATAATAATAATAATAATAATAATAATAATAATAATAATAATAATAATAATAATAATAATAATAATAATAATAATAATAATAATAATAATAATAATAATAATAATAATAATAATAATAATAATAATAATAATAATAATAATAATAATAATAATAATAATAATAATAATAATAATAATAATAATAATAATAATAATAATAATAATAATAATAATAATAATAATAATAATAATAATAATAATAATAATAATAATAATAATAATAATAATAATAATAATAATAATAATAATAATAATAATAATAATAATAATAATAATAATAATAATAATAATAATAATAATAATAATAATAATAATAATAATAATAATAATAATAATAATAATAATAATAATAATAATAATAATAATAATAATAATAATAATAATAATAATAATAATAATAATAATAATAATAATAATAATAATAATAATAATAATAATAATAATAATAATAATAATAATAATAATAATAATAATAATAATAATAATAATAATAATAATAATAATAATAATAATAATAATAATAATAATAATAATAATAATAATAATAATAATAATAATAATAATAATAATAATAATAATAATAATAATAATAATAATAATAATAATAATAATAATAATAATAATAATAATAATAATAATAATAATAATAATAATAATTCTAGGTCTAATTATAATATTAATAATAATAATGATTTCTTAAAGCATATGCATGCAGTTAAATGTTATACAATCAGCCTAAAACCAAGTTAAGTATATTCACATATCCAGCTCTTTAACCAACTCAAATAGTTGGCCATAAAATGTTGCACCCTCTAACGATTTCGTAATTGAGTTGTATTCGGGCAAAAGATGCTGCTCAGGCAACTCAGACTCTGGCCAACTGATGCAGTTGCTTTTGGTGGTGGCCAAAGATGCAGTCAAGCAAAAGATCACGTGCCTGGAATTCATTTGTAATTTAATGCCTACGAGTTGGAGAGCATGTGCAGCAGCTCCTCCTAATTGTATGACTAGTACCGAACCGAACCGAACCATACACACATCACTGCACATTTGGGCCAAAAGTCCAAATGGCTCTTCATTCATTTCGTTTCAGACAATTCAAATTTTACAGCTCCTCCAAAGTGTTCTTAACTTTAGTCAATTTAACAGCTTTCAATTAAAAAGAAAGGGAACTAGAAAGTAACGTTAACTTGGAAGGTGATGAAGCTAAAATACTTCTATACTTTTGTATGACAGGACGTTGGTATTTTCAAGTATCTCAAACACTCTGTTAAAGAAAATAGAGACAAAGTTAAAATTCTTCTCCAAAAATTAAAAATTTTCGACGAATCCAAAATTGACAATAAAAAATTCTTAAAAAATAAAAATCCTTTTTATTGTGAGATTACCTTTTTTGAAAAATATTTCAGAGGAATATTTTTGATTTTAGATACCTGTCATTTGAAAAGTGTACATAATATAAAATAATTCATTTTCCTTAAGTTTTTTGTTGAAAACAACGAGTTTCTTTGAAATTGTTGTTAAAGCAACTATACAATGGTAATCTGAACATCTTAAAGAAGTTTCATTAAAAGCTTATAAAGTGGAGAACAAAACATTCCTTTATCTGCTCAGAATCGAAAAATATATCAAGTTAATAGGCTAGGTAATGTTTTACTTTGTAAAGTATACTTTGAATAATAAGTATCTCATATAGTTAAGAAATACTTAAAGTACTTAAATCCCTTAGGTATCTCGTGATTAAACTATAAAAACCTCAATTACTTGGGCCTTAGATATAATCTATTCTCATATTATTGATGAATCTCATTTGAAAGTATCAAAATCCACGAAAGCTTAAACTTATACCTTTAAAAGTTAAGGCATAATTTTAATAGATATATAAATACCTTAAGTATCTCATGGTTAAACCGTTACCACTTGAACTATTTAGGTTATAGATATAACAGGTTCTTCTATTCTTAAAAAATCTCATTTGAAAGTATCCAAATCAACAAAGTTTTAAATTTATACCTATAATAAATATTTATATACATAAATAACTCAATCAGCAGAGCTTAATACTTTCAAATGCTAAGTATCTCAATTTTTATTATCTATAAATATTTTTGCAACTTCAGTTTGCCTAAGTATCTCAATTATTTTATGTTTAGCTAAACTATTCTATAAAAGTATCTTTAAATATATTTTGCAGCTTCAATTTGCTTACATTTTAATTTATGCACACACAGTCAGTGAGTGTGTGTGTGTGTGTTTTTGAGGAATGGGTGTTTGTATTGCCTCGACATGTCTTGTCAAAACTGTCCAAATCTAGTTTACAAACCAGTCACAAAGTTTACGTACTCGTATCTCCGGCATCTCGATCGAAAATGGGATTTGAGGGATGCCATCAAAAAACATGACAGCCCAAAACTAAAGGGTTGACATTCATTTTAATCTAACTCCAGTGTGCATGTGTGTTGTTAAATGTATCTCAATGTAGTATGTAAAATATAAACATGTATCTTAATGTATAAGAACCCCTGGCAATTAATACAAATAATTATAATTTGTCTAGATTAATTGAATTCTAAGCATGGATTATCATTTTGTATATTTAACTACAAAACAGGAATTAAAACCGAAACGAATATCGGTTTCAGTTACGGTTTCGGTTATGCTCGAATTAAGGTTTTCGGTTATCGACTATACAAAATCTTGGAGTATCGGTTTCGACACGGTTATCGGTTTTTTATAAGTTTCGGTTTAAAAATACCGGTATGACTTCGGTTCACAAAAAATAAAAATTAAGATTTTCGGTTGACCAAAATACGAACCTTTATTCACTGTTTTACATGAAAAATGACCTAATGCTCTTTTTAGCCTGGAAAATAATGTTATCTGGTTACTGGAATGATCCAGCGTATTGTCGATTTTATTATAATTTGATTCATATAAATTTGCTTCATTTGGATTGAAAATATCGATTATTTTGATTTTACTGATTTTTAATAACTTCGAACTACCATAACTTTATCAAAAGTCAATCAATTTCCATGCGCAATGTAAATTTCAGCATGATTTTGCCTCTAAATTCGTTCTGCATTTAAATTTTTTCCATTTTCAAAATTTTAAATTTTTCGAAAACTTTCGAAATTTACATACTTACCCCTTTATATTTTTCAAAAAAATTCGAAATTTTAAAAATTTTAAAAATGAACAAAATTTAAATGCAGAACGAATTAATAGGTAAACTCATGATCAAATTAACATTCCGCATGAAAATTGATTGACCTTTGACAAAGTTATGGCAGTTCAAAGTTATCAAAGTTGCTCAGTAGCTGCGACGGCCAGAACTGAAAATAACCCTTATAAATGTATTGGTTACTAAACGGTTATTTCGGCATAAAGAGTTTCAGTTTGTGTGCTTCGGTACAGTGGAAAACATATTTTTCGGTTACGGTTTAAGTTACGGTTACAAATTTCAATCGGTTTTCACCGGTTAAAGGTTTCGTTTAAGGTTTTAATCCCTGCTACAAAGTGCATAAATTTAGACACAAATATGTATACAAAAACAAATATTAATACAGATATGAGCATTGGTTTCAATCCTGCGGGTATAATTTGAAATTTTGTGTTTATTGCTTGCTTTGTTGACCTTTTCCCTTTTTTTGTTTGTTTGCTTGAACTGCGACTGTTGCAAATATTACACATACGCCATGTATGCCGTCGCACACCGTAGACTTTAAACACCCCTCGAATAGGAATACGCCCCAACTCTACACGCTCCCCTTACTAGCAAAAAGAGAGTCGATATCTGTGCGCGTTTGAGCAATTTTCCAATAATAAAAACCGCTGCCAGTTTTCCATGCACAACGTGATGCTCTGAGAGGAAGGGGAAGGGGAGTTGGTAATGGTAATGGCCATGTGAATGGATATGTGTACTTGTATTCAACATTGTTCATCCTGTTCGCTGTGCGTGGCTTTTGTTTTTCTGCTGCCTATTGGCCATGTTGCTGTTGTTGTTGCTGCTGTTGTTGTTATTGCTGTTGTTACTTGCGCTTGGAGCAATATTTTCATATTGCTGACTGAATGGTCCAACCACATTGGCAGGTCATGGATAGATCGTTCTCTATTACTTACATATATCGTATCGTATAACCAATCGACCGACCCATATACAGATACACGTAGAGAGAGAGACCGTTGTGGATTTGCCAGTTTATTGCTGCTGAGGGCATTTCAATCTAAATGAAAACTCATACAAAATGCGAAGCAGCGAATGAGCTCCAGACGATTATCCACTCGATGCTTGCCTTATTCAGCCTGCCATTTATGTAGGTCGGCCTCCTTCAGTGTTGCCGGAATATTATGAACCCAATAAATTGACCAACAAAAATTGCTAGAAATAGCTAAAAAAAAATAACTAAAAATTGCTAACAAAAAAAAATAATAATAAAACACAAAATGTTTTATTCGAGATACAAAGAAATTTGGACGATGTCATCGAAATCGAAATCTTTAAATTATTCGAATTACATTTAAAATTTGTTGGCTATGTGTAGTTAATACAACACTTTCCAAAGGTCGAGAACTTGTCACACATAAGAAATTCAGTTCGGAAAATAGCTGGGTTCAAATCGAATAATGTATAAAAAAAAATTTAAATTTACATAAATTTTACAAAATTGAAATTTATACATTGTAATATTCAGATTATACCAAACTGCCTCAATTGTTCGACCATTTGACAAAATGGATTTTCTCTTAGCACAGTAAAGAAAAGTAAATTAATTTTTCAACTTTAACAAATTTTCCAGCTTTTGCAATCACAAAATTTTGAAATCTATCAAATCTAGTAAAATCAATCAGAACTACAAAAAAGTCTTAAAAGTAGCTAAATCATATTATTAAATTGCTAGATTTCTAGCTAATAGAATTTCAACATATTGTCTAGCTTTTATAATCTAGCAATATAATTGTTAAAATGACAACACTGGCCTCCTTATCAAACACACACACACACACATACAAGTTTATATATATATATTGGTTATTTTCGCATAACTCGTTACGTTTCTACTCATAGTTTCCATTTTGGTTTGGCCGTAAAACTTTTTACGCTTGCATTGCCCTAGCCAGCTCCATTAATTGGAAATAATTCACGCTACATTTCACAACAACATCCATTACAACAACAACAGCCATTACAACAACAACAACAACAACCTGAACAACAACAACTTGAATAACCTCACAAAAAGGCAGCTAATTGTTGACTTTGAGTCCTGGCTCAAAGGGTTTTCTGTGTGTTGAAGTGCCTCTGCCTATGGTTAGACAGTTTAGCTTAATAGAGTGCTTGTACCTACTGCAATAACAGTGAAACCTGCCTATCACGCTTCAACAATTCAATTATAGAAATCCATAATAATTACAAAGATTAAAGATGGGGACCATCGTGCTCTTAGAAATTCTAATCAATTATATAACTTAGATCTTATCAAATTTAAAACATTTTATAAAGTTAATAAACATCAATTATTTTTAACTCCTTAAATCTAAGACATAAGAGCTAGAAGATCTCCTTGACTTCAACAATTCAATTATAGAAATAAATAATAAAATAAAATATTTAAGATGGAGACAAATCGTGGACTTAGAAATACTCAACAATTAAAACACTTTAATTTTGTCAAAGTTTAGACATTTTATATCTAAACTCCTTAAATCGAAGATATAGAAGCAAGAATATCTCCTTGACTTCAACAATTCCATTATAGAAATCAATAATAATTAAAAATAATAAAAATCGGGTAAAATTGTCCCCTTAGAAATACTCGCCAATTAAAACACTTTAATTTTGTTAAAGTTTAGACATTTCATATCTATTATTAATATTTGTTATGTTTCTAAAAACTCCTTAAATCGAAGATATAATAGCTAGAAGATCTCGTTGACTGCTAGTCCATTTATTTTCTAGTTTCGAGTAATTCCTGAAAATTTAAGCAATCAAAGTCTTAAAGTTTCAGAATTAATCCCAAAGATTAAAGTACATATATGTATTTCATATTAATTTCCCATTTTTTAATATATATTTATTATTATGAACTTTCTCATAAACGACTGTAAACATTCAACACAAAGATTTAAATTAAGTAAACAAGAAATTAGTAAAATTTGAATGAATAACAACTTAAAAGGTAAAGTATAAAATTAAAATTTAGATTATAATTTAAATTGTGGGGGCATTCAACTTTATAAAAATTAGTCCAGCATGCGAATTGCCAGAATTGAAAAATTTCCAGGAAAAAAGCATAGAAAAAGCGCCCAGTCTTGGAACAACATTTAATCTGGTTCTAGGAAATCTACAAGTCACAAGTGTGGAAGTTGGAGCAGCCCATTAAATGTGAATCCACTTCTTTTCTCTATGTGAACATTTCCTGACACTTTAAGCGAGGAGAGCCTTAAACTTCCAGAGTCAATGCCAATGAATAGAGTGTTTTTTATATAGTATCCGCTTTAGGGGCTGGAGGACAAGTGCATGGACAGGTTTCCGGTGCTTTGGATTTGTACAAAGCTTATCAGTAGACCTTGTGAATTGCTATTTATTTTTTGTGGCCCCTTCCTCCATCCAGTTTAAACCGAATTTGTATTCAGTTTTGTATATGCCAAGGCCTCGTTACGGTTATGAGTTTAGCAACCAGTTGAACATTAAGAGAACACAAAATCTGACTCCAAAAAATAGTATCTGTTTACCTTTGCCCTTTTGTCTGACAATGGTTATAGTTATGGGAGTGTTAAGACTCAGCTTTCATTAGATCATAATACTAGCAACCTTTTTTCTTTATCTCAAAAGTCGTTGTTTAATATTTCTTGGCCTTTATTTAATATTGCAGTCTTTTGATTGTACTTAGAGTATGTTTTCTCATCTACCCTGATAAGTAGAATCCATTAGCTGATCCAATTAATTATGATAAATTCTACTTTAAACACTTGGCGGCAATCCTTTTAGCCCTGTTTGCTCTGAATGTTGCCGCCCCTCACAAGCCCTGAAAATCTTATTTGCATATTCAAGTTTGTTTTGTACTTCTTTTTCGCGCTTTTGCCTTTATTTTTTATTCTTATTTTCTTTTTTTAATTCACGACAAAATAAACAAAAGCTGCGGTGAGCACAAAGCAAATCGTGAACAAAACAAGAAGGAAAAAGTGCAAATTCCTAAAGGAAAAAGTTTTGAAAAATTTCTAGGAAAAGAAGAAATTTAAATATTGTATTTGCAAATAAATTAAATTGAAATGCCAAATCAATCTGGCATCAAGGAATAGTAGACATCGAAAAGAAACCAAATGGGAGTAGGAAACTTGAAAATATCCTGCTCAAAAGTGTATATAATTATATCAGTTACACATAATATTTATACCCCATTCTAAGCTTTTTACTGTGTACAGGGTATATAACCTGTATAAATCTGTCAATATTTGCTCTTCTCTTTGTCAAGGAATAGAATACCCTAAAAGGAGCGGGAATAAGAAATTAATTGTAGCCTGCTCGACTAGTATATCCCCTGTACATAGCAAATCATCAACAAATTAATTGTCATCGCGTAATCGGTTGATCTTGAATAGGAATCTATGGGTAAAACATGTGTTTCCATCTATCTATTACGAAAGTTGTCATAAATTTATATCCCCATTCACTAGAAAGCTAACGAACGTTTTTCTGAACTTTTCCACAATTTTTTTCATTATGAAAAAATATAAATATTTTGCCTGTACAGTTCTCAACAAATTTACATTTTAAATAAAGAAATAAATATGTATAAAAACTTTGTTTTGGAATGATATAACATTTTACATTCATTATTTAAGAGTACAGGGTATTATAATCTGAACTCTGTGTTTTATTGAGAAATAAGAAAAATCAGAACGATCTTATAATTATAACTAATATACCATAATTATAATTATATAATTATTATAATTATAACATATCTACTTTGTAGACTTAGAGCTGACATTTACTGTTTGTTATAGAGACTTGCATTGAATTATAATACCAGTTCCTTATCACTCTTTAATGGGTATATTTAAGTTTATAAATTCTACTGTAAGTTTTTACTATATGTAAAATCAGTACGATCAAAATTGAGATTTAATTAATACATACAATTATTACAATTAATAGATACAATTAATTGATTTCGGAAAATATAGATATCTACTTTATAGGCTTAGAGTTTACCTTCTCTGCGTGTTACACAGACTTTAATTAAATTATAATACCCCTTTTTTGTGCCTCTTTAATGGGTATATATATGTACGTATTTAAATTCCACTGTAAGTATTTACCATATGCTTAATGTACTTGCACATTGTGTCATAGTAGTATACTTACTATATTGTGGATATGCATATTTACATCTGCATATGTGTATGTATATATGTACGTACTATATATATAAATGTGCTTAAGTTTCCGCATTCGCTAAATTATTTGCGATGTCGATGTCGCCATTGTTTTGCATATGTTCGCTGAACTTACGGAAATTCCATGCGAGGGAACCGCAGAACCGGAAAGTAACAGCATCTACGCTAGCAGGAAATGCAGCCATCTTGGCGGAATATATGTGTGTGTGTGTGTGTGTGTGTGTGTAGTGTGTAGTGTGTGTGCACTCAGAAAAAAGCAGAATTTATCCCGTTTCCGTCTAGAAATCTTTAAGAACGATTCTGTCTTTAATTTTCTTACTTTAAGAGCTAATCAATCTTAGAGGCATAAGTAGACGTTAAACATTAAAAAATAAGAAGAAAATTCCTAAATCAGGAATTATATATATTAAATGAAGACTGTTTCTTTCTTAAATATAAACATGAACAATTTGACTTAAATCAAGACCTTTTATTCTTATATCTTTTTGCGTTCGCTTGCTTAGAATTCCCAAATGGTTCTGAAAAATTAAGACTTTATTTTGATAATTTCTGTAGTTAGTTCTTTTGATGATGATTTATGATTTTGATGATTTATATTATTTTATTTTGTTGCAAAAGGCTCATAATACTTATTTTATGTTTTTATATTAAGACGTTTTTGTACTCAGTTATAGAGTTATAAAAACTTGAAACAAGTATGAAATATACTTAAATCTAGTACGTTTTGGAGTTTAAAGTCTGAAAAGTGCTTGAAATAAGTACAAAATGTTCTCAAAGGTATCCCAATTTCACAAAAAAAAACCTTCTTAAATTTTAGGATTATATCGAGACAAAATCCCGAAACTTATCCGAACGGTCTTGATATCAAGAATTTTAAGAAGTTCTTAAACGTAGAATTTCGTTCTTGAATCAGAAATTTTCAGGCTTGGCTCGATTTGGACACCGGAAATTCTTGATTCAAGTACGAAAGTACTTGATTTTTCTCTCAGTGTGTGTGTGTTGATGACTCGGCAAAGTGCTGCTACTTGTAGCCACAACCACATTCGCATTTAAAGCGCTCTTTAAGCTGACACCCCATTTAACTATCTTCTATGAGTAAGTATATGTATCTTTTATCTATGTATCTGCGTTGTGGTGGGGGGTGGGGAATTTCAAAAGCTTGACGAAATGTTTCTTTGACAAAAAGTGCGGGTGTGTGCCTGTATCATATATCGAGGGTGAAAAGGCGTTTAATTGCTTTGCCTACCCCAATTTGGGGTGTCCATATATCCAGTTACTTGCTATTAAATATGTTTATAGACTCCACTCAGAGTAAGTAGCTCCAAGCTGTTTATAGGTCAGCTTGGTTAAAGGTTAGTCAGTTACAATGAACGCTGATTTCTGTATAAAAGTTCATGACTCATTGAGAAAACCACTTAATGAGCTGAAATAGAGCGTGCCTCGACTAGGAAATACCCTAAGTGTAGTGTATTTTTAAATAACAGCTAAATGAAGAAGAACACATGTTAGAAAGAGATAAACTCATTGACAAACAAGATAAGATAGTTTGAAGAACCAATGCTGGACTACTAAATACCCTATGAAGAGAACTTAAAGAATTACTTAGATGATATCATTAAAAAACAGTCTGACTGGAATTTATTTAAAATAACAGACGAATTAAAAAAAACATTTACTATTTATCTAAATACTAAAACAAAAACTTATATTTTCTTTTTATATAAAATATTTGCATATTTTAAATTACAATTATGTGTTCTCCACTTTAAAACCTTTCTCTATACAGGGTTTTCACATAAAACAAGTTCTGAATTTCCTGCTGATCTCAGCTGAGTCAGCTTCTCTGAATCTCAGATACTTTGTAAACAAATTTAAGTCATTTAAATGATTACAAAGTAATTACAAAGAAAAGTCTTATACTCTCAAACGTTTTCAGAATCTCTTAAAACTTATTTACGCATTTAACATGTGGGGAGATTCCCAATGGGTCACATTCTAAAAGTCTTAAACTTTTTGTATACCTATTTGAGGCAAATTTTTAAAAGTACGGGGTGTTCGGAGCCTTGTACCCTTCAGTCTCCATGATCTTAGAGTTATTAATCACATAAAATACTCTGTGATTCTTCCAACGAATTAGCTTCTAACAGTCTTAAGCATCTTTTCATGATTACAGGGTATAGAAAGCCTCTAATTTCAGACTTGCTATTCACATGAGTTTATGCCGAATAATATATTTTTTTTTTTTATTTAACGTCAACTAAAAACAGTTGAGCAAAATTTTTCAAAAATTAAAATAATATTACAATTTACAATTTTAAATAAACAGCTACATTAAATATTAAAAACTGAAGGAAAATAATCCAAAAATTTATAAAGATATAAGGTCTTGGAGTATTCAAAAATATACCCATTCTAAGCAAACTTTTATGATTGCGGGGTATCTATGCTTTATGCTAGTACTATCTATTGATCAAAGGGTATAGAAATGTTTTTTTTTCTTAACTCAACTACATTAGACTTATTATTTGCATAAGTCAATTTTTAAAATATTGCCGAATTATATACCTAATATAAACAGCGTTTTAATGATTAAAGGGTATCTATGCAGGGTATTCAACTTTATTCTGTCTAAACTCAACAGTTTCAAACTTTTAAATAAGACTAAGCTAACTTTTAAAAATCTCAGTCGAATAATTTGCCCATTCTAAGCAACCTTTAATGATTACAGGGTATCTATGCTTTATGCTAGTACTATCTATTGATCACAGGGTATAACAAGCTTTATTCTGTCTAAACTGAACAATTTCAAATCTGATATTCACATTAGTCAAGTTTTAAAATACTCTGGTGAATGATCTACCCATTGTAAGCAACCATTTAATGATTACAGGGTATCTCTGCATTATGCTAGTAGTATCTACATATATAAAGCTTTATTCTGTCCAAACTGAACAATTTCAGATCTGATATTCACATTAGTCAGCTTTTAAAAATCTCTGGTGAATGATCTACCCATTGTAAGCAACCATTTAATGATTACAGGGTATCTATGCATTATGCTAGTAGTATCTACGTATATAAAGCTTTATTCTGTCTAAACTGAACAGTTTTAGACTTGATATTCACATTAGTCAACTTTTAAAATTCTCTGGTGAATGATCTACCCATTGAAAGCAACCATTTAATGATTACAGGGTATCTATGCTTTATGCTAGTAGTATCTACAGTGAACACCGCAATGCACCTGCACGCTACGCTTCCGCTGAGCAACGCTTCCGATCCGGCTGTAAATGCTGTTCCAGTTAGATGAGCAACGGCATCGGCATTCATTGAATATGCCGGCAGCAGCAGCAGAGGCAGCGACAGAGGCAGCGACAGAGGCAGCGGCAGAGGCAGCGGCAGAGGCAGCGGCAGAGGCAGCGACAGCGACAGCGGGAGCATAAACAATAGCGCACCGCGAAAAAACGCAAACTGTGGTGGAGTCAATGTTTATCATTGTCTGTGTAGCCAACAACAATGCGTCACAGTCGAACGTTGTCATGACAATCGAAAAGACAGAGGGGAGTGAAAAGAGAAAGGGGGAGATTGTAAAGCTCATATGGCAAATGAGAGAGAGCACTGAGTTGGGATTTTTTTCTGTTTTAAGCTGTCCAGTTGTTATCAGTTGTTCACTTGTCGCGCTTCGTTTTGACGCAGCTTCGTAATATCTATTACTCAAACTGATCCCAAACCAAAAAAAATACCACAACTTAAGTAAGTCACATTTTATCACACCTGTGCACACACATCTCTACAAATATATCATATAATAGATATTTAATTGTATCTGGCATTGAGAATGCCTTCGTTGGGAATTGCAACAAAGATTTCAATACTCTTACTACTGATCTGTGTGGCATCTGTGCTCTGTGTGCTCTCCCTGCCGGTATTTGAATCCATATCGAGTGCCTGCAAAGGGATCGACGATTGTGATCCCTTTTTGCCCGTCTGTGCGGCCCACACAAATGAGCATCAATTTTTCTACAGTCACTGCGATATGCTGCGAGAGATTTGTCTAACTGGAAAGGGTAAGAAAAATATATACGAAAGAAAAGATATATTTGGGAAGCCAAAGACTTGATACCCTTGTAGATAAACGTTGATTTTTAAATAGGAAATAAAAAACATATAGATAAAGATCAATAAACATTAACTAACTTAAATTAAAGTAACTTGTTTAAAAAAAAAAAAACAACAAAATATAAATGATTTCCGATCATAAATTCAATTTTTTTATAAATATAATATTGATCTCAGACCATAACAAAATATGGCAAGCCAAAGATTTGATACCCTTGTAGATAAACGTTGATTTTTAAATAGAAAATAAAAAATATATAGATAAAGATCATTAAACATTAACTAACCTAACATAAAGTAACTTGTTTACAAAAAAAAAAAAATATCTAAAAGATTTCCGATCATAAATTCCATTTTTTTATAAATATTATATAATATAGATCATGATGTATAATACAATATCAAATTCAACGTCTCTGAGATTGGTAGAGATATCTCAAAAAACAACAGTTTTTTTAACTAAAGGTTGATTTTTGACATATCGTTCCAATGACAGCTATATAGTATAATAGGCCGATTTTAGGCAAATTTGAACAATACCAAATGCACAATTTTTGTTATTTGTTGAGATATCTGAAGAAACAACAACATATTTCATACTAAAAATGGATTTTCTGCTGATAGTTTCTTTAGTAGCTATACAAAATAGTAATCCGATTAGTCCAATTTCCACATATGTACAGTCTACAGAAAAAAGACGGAATCAATTTTCTTTAAGATAGCTTCAAAATTTAGAGTCTTTCTTGTTTAAAAACCGACAGGTATGGCTATCTCGACTTAATTTATCTTTTCCATCACCGCTAAAATAACATAAGCGAAAGTAACAAATTTTTGTAGAGAAAAGTATTTTTTTAATTAAAAAAAAAAATTATAGCATAAATTAAAGTTAATTTTATTTAGGTATAGATTTTTTTGCACCCAAATATTAAATACACAAATTTATTTTAGAAAAGCTTTGACTAACTTATTCCTTGCGTTACAAAATTCAGGTTTAATTATAATAAATTCTCTAGATATCAAATTATATAATTAATTTAACATATTTAACATTCCCACAGATTGGAAAACGGACTATCTGAGTCACTGCAATGTGAGCAAGCTTTGAATGCTTTTAATATAACTAAACCACTAGTTCCAGCATCATATCAATTTCACAAGACTGACACGAGTATATAGATGATAGATATGATAGATACATAGATCGTAATCACGCTTAAGTGTTTTAGCAATTAAATTAAATAAAAAATGTGCAAAGAAATGAATTTTCTATGTTTTGTCTAAGTAATTAAAGCTGAGAAAAAGCGACTCTTAGCGGAAAACGCCTTCCTGAATTTACATATAAATAGGTATTTAAGTATCTATGTAAAGTACACTGATAAAAAAATGTTTTAAAATTAAGATTTTGGTCTCAGAACTAAGAATTTTGGTCTAAAAAATGTGTCGAGAACATTAAATTCTTAAATTTAGAAAACACATCTTGATTTTAAGAACATTTCAAATAAGAATATTTCTTAATTTAAGAGCAAACAGTCTTAAATTCTCAAACCAAAAATAAAAAAATAAGGCAGGTGTTTTAAACTTTAAACTTATTTTTTTTTTTAATACTTATACTTTTATTTTGGATTTGGTTTTTTTTATAAATATGTTTTTTCCTTGGCTAGACCGGGCTTCGATCCCTCGACTTGTTACCAAACTGAAGCGGCGACTCTAACCAGAGCGCCACGGTGACATATTTATATTTTCTTATCAATTTAAGATTTTTAATTCTTATATTAAGAACTGCGAATTTGTAGATTGATATTCTTAGTTTTATTAATTTGGTCTTAAAATATTCTTATTTTTAGAACAAAATATTTAAGATGAATGTTCTTGATTTTAGAAGTTGGTCTTTTTTTCAGTGTATGGGTGTGTGTGTGTGTGTGTGTGTAAGTGTATTTACGTTAAGCTTTTACGACGTGAACGTGAGCTTAAAGTAACGTAGCCACTTAACCGCTGGAATAATTGAGTTAAAACTGACTGCAATGTCACAATTTTTAATAAAACATCCTTCCATATTATAAGTAGTATATATAGCACATTGATTAATTGCATGGGAAGAGCTTAAGCCGTGGTCTTCCTTATAATTTGTACCCGTAATTATAACAGCAAGAAGCCAAAAGTACAGAGAATATCATCAGCTCGCATCCCATAATATATCATTATTTTGTCGGCCTCATAATGAGCAACATAAGAAGCCAATTTACAGGCACAAAAGTTCTATTCAAAGAGATGAAAGCCATATACGTACTTTATATATATATGATATATATGTACTCATACATGTATGGACTTCGAGACAGCATTAAGCGCCTTCCCAATGACATTGCCTCATTAAACGTGATGATTTCAGCGTGTGTGTGTACTTGTAAGTACTTACACATGTACATAAGTTGAGTTGATGACATTAATTATAAAAATGAAGAAGAAAACTGAAATAAAGCTTGACTGTTGAGAGCTTATTAAAGGACACTCGATGCGCGGAGCTTAATTAAAGATTGCGAGTGGTCAAGTGCAATATTTCATCATGGTTTCGTGGGAATTGAAAAATTGCTATCAGAGAATGGGATACTTGAGAGATTTATATACTTTTCAGTTAGCAAATATAAGCCTAACCTCACTTATATTAATTTCACCTAATCTTCAAAATTGTGGGCTTATTAAAGGACTTTTTTAGTGCAGTATTAAAAATAAAGTGTAAAATATATTAAAATTTTTCGGAAAAAAAAAAGAATATATTTATGTACTTTTAATAAATGATACCATCCTAATTGCTATCAGAGATTGGGATATTTGAGAGATTTATATACTTTTCAGTTAGCAAATATAAGCCTAACATCACTTATATTAATTTCACCTAATGACTCCTCAAAATTATGAATTTATTAAAGGACTTTTTAAGTGCATTATTAAAAAAGAGTGTAAAATATACTAAAATTTTTCGGAAAATAACAATATTTAATGTAGCAACTTCTAATAAATAATACCATCCTAATCTAACATAATATAAACCAATCAATTAACAATCTATAGTACTTTTGAGAATTAAAATCTATAGCAATATTAGTAAATAAATTTGATATGTGAAGGAAATTTGTTGATATCTGGGAGAATTGCTACAAAATCTAACCTCACTTATGGAAATCCAATATATAGACTATCCATATTAAAGGAGATAACCGTGCTAAGTAATAATAGCTTTGAAAACATGAAAAAATGTATTATGAGAACTATAAATATTTGAAAGATTAATACTTTTTTCTTTATAAACGTTCAAACCTAACCTAACTTATTCAAAACTTTATCTACACCACGTTTAAAGTTATTAAATGCCACTCTCAACACAATTTTAAGATAGGGAAGATAATTGGAAAGACTAAATAAGATTATAAGATATTTAATTTATAAATCTAATAGCTTATGCTCCCCTAAAACTATTTCGAAATCTTAAGCTGAGCTAAGTAAACGATGGTATTAATTTAAAAAACACTTGCTTTAACATTGTTTACCAAACAAGAAGGAGGAACAAAACTAAGCTTTCTGAAAATGATTACAAATTATTTACTCTTGTGTAAAGGGTCTTTAATTTAACAGTTTACTTGAAGGTCCTAAGAACTTAGACTCGGTTAACTGTTGAGCATTTTAAAAGCATTGTAAGAGCATTCATTCTCTCTGTACTGTTTAATCTCCTGCTGATGATTTTGTTTGATTTGCTTTCCACAGCCAGAGGAGTTGCAGTCAAGTACTTGGGATACATACTTATATATATATATATATAGAAGAGTATATATTTCTTTGACAGACTGCATTGGGCGGAAACTTGAGCTGAAAGCGTTGTTTTTGGAGTAATACTTGATGTGCATAAATTGCAATATTCAGTTGGGAGTTTCCTTTCAAAAAATAATGTACATATTGTGGCTTCATTTAAGCAAACCTAATTAAGTGCTTCAGCTGAGATTGAGGGAGGCAGCAACATAATTAAATATTGAACTGTTTGTCGCGCAATTGAGCATGCTGAAACGCACAAATAGACCAACTAATGAATTTGGGCCAAAATAATTGAAAACACAGCCAATTAGCGAAAAAATGCAGCGCAATCCATGAAAGAAAGCACAAACCATAAAAAAAAAAAATTTCAATTTCGTTGCCCCTTTTTTCGGAATCGGTTTTTCTATTTTCTCTTATTTTTCGTCCTGCTGTTGCAACAGTTGAGATTTCAATTTAATTGTCGCTTACAGGTGTCGCCAATTTGGCTGTCAATTTTCGCAGTAAAAAATTAATTAACTAATTGCAATATTGATTTCAATTTCAAGTCCAATTTCAAATTGCTTTTGTGTACTTTTGTTGACTGTATTTATAATTATTATTGGTTTTATGTGCTTTTAAAGCAGCGTTAATTAACATGTCGCATAAGTTAAGCTTCATTTTAAAAAGCCATCGTAAATTTCATCTTAGCTGTCTTTTAATTTTGGCTTCCTACACAGACAAGGAGCGAGAGAGAGGGAGAGAGAGAGAGGAGTGTGAGAGAGAGGGAAGTGTGTCTCAGACGCCAGCGAGTTGACATGAATAATGACGCTTACACAATTCTGACAGGTTTCTCACCAGAGAGCGGTGCTTAGTTGAGGTCGTGATAAATTATAAAAGCTAACAATACGTTTATACGTGTTTTATCAGCGTTGTCACACACACACACACCCCCACACACACACACACTCCCCTTTTTTTTATCATTGATGTACATATATATTTTTACAAGCATTTTAAACAGGAACAAACCCCTAATAAGCCAAATTAAAGCTTTCTTAAGCTTTCCGCATTCTCTCGCTCATTTCCGGCACTCACTGTTAAGTATCTTTTTCCATCACAGCTGCCATCCGTTATTAAGTATTACTTCAATTCATCATTTAACTTAGAAAAATGTATTACTTGCAATTTAATTAACAATAAAACAATTAAACTTCCGTCGTCTTTTAAACATCCTGCTGTGACTTTTTCTCAACATCAACTGCTGCTGTTGTTGTTGTTGTTGTTGTTGCTACATCAGTCTCAGCGGCAAGTTTATTGGCCAAACTTGCGAGCTTCTCACGTCGGAACTCCTTGCGTGCCTCATCCAACAACACATTGTGCAACAGATTGCGATTCTGGCTATTATCCTGTGTCAGCGCCGGATACGGATTGCCGCGTAGCTCCAACACGGACTTCTTATAGTAAATGCCGGGATAATCGCGCGGTGCTTTGAACATGCGTGTGTAGGCT
Organism: Drosophila kuntzei; assembly: GCA_035042165.1. Taxonomy (NCBI): domain Eukaryota; kingdom Metazoa; phylum Arthropoda; class Insecta; order Diptera; family Drosophilidae; genus Drosophila; species Drosophila kuntzei. Next base: position 3,888,834 of record JAWNLU010001584.1, on the reverse strand, counting down.
ACGTTATAGTTCTCATAGCGAGGCACCAACACCTTGAAGAGCTTGTGCACCAGCTGCTTCTCCAGCAACCAATAATCCGCCAGCTCCATAGTTGCCTTGTGCCTGTCGCCATGACGTATGGCATTTGAAATGAGCTACAAACAGATAATTATTTTAGACTTCAATAGATACTCTAACATTCCATTCCATTGCTTACCAGCTCTGCATAACCACGCGCCTCGTCCGCTCGATTGTAGAATAATTCAATGCGCTCGTGTTTCACCAGCGCAGTGACTGTTTTTCTCAGCTTGAGCAGACGTCCTTCTGGACCATCGGGGTTCCTTAAGTTACGTTTATTTGGTCGCACTGCGATGCGCAGTTGTGACATTAATTTACTAACATCGGCTTGATTCATTTTAAAAGCAAACTTCTATTGTTTTCTTAACAAATATCGTAGTTCACGTAATAAGCAGCCGGCCGCACAGCTGTTTATAATCGATAACATTGTCATCAATCTACTGTAGCCCTGGTATATGCTTATCGATATATCGGTATTTTATTAACCTTACTTCTTTGGCGCCAAAATGTTTCAATTGAAAATTACATTTGTTGTATTTTACATATGTATTATTTATTTTAATCTTATTTGTACATCTCAAGCAATGTGCTGCAATATGCCCTGCCGCACCAGCGTTTCCACCTGAGCTCGGGGTAGATAGTGTTGACTATTCTTTTTTAAATGTACGACTTCGCCGTCATCCAACTCGAATTTGCCGTAATCCTCAACGCAGCGTACTTCGATATAGAGAGATTTGGGTGGCCGCAGGTTGCCAGTTAGATCAATGCCTTGGCCATCGCCTACAGATCGCATGTATGCCGCCAAAGATTTGGAATAGTTGTTGAAGAATTGCACTTCTGGTTCACATAACGCCTGTTTGATGTCCCCGGGAATAATGGGGCCGAATTCCCATCGCAGTGCTTTGATCCGTTGCATGCGCTCATATAAATAGGCCAGCAGACAACGTTTGTTGCGTTGTAGAGCTGCGTGTCTATAGTTTAATAGCGGCCATAAACTGCGATCGCCGGAACTGTTGTAACTGGACGCTTGGGCCACATTCTCCTCGAAAATAGCCTTAATCTCCTCCAGCACCTGTCGCACGCCGTCATCGTCAAAGGCAGGAATTGTCTGAGCTGAACGTTTGAGATCCTTCAGTAAATCAAAGGCTTTATCGCCAAACATTTTGCTTGAACCGCTCATATTTGTTTATTTTTACACACAATAAACATTTATTTCCCGCCTAATTTTTGTCACGATCAGCTGTGCCCAAAAAATATCGATTTCAATTTAGAATTTATCCTAAGGCCATAGTGAAAATTTGTTCACCTTATTTTGTGATATTTTTAATGTGCAGATCAAACTTTAAAATAACTGAGTAGCAAATTATTTACAACTCAATATAGAATTCTAGTTAATAAGTTTAGTAAATATATGCACACTACTGATTTTGGAAAACCTAGTATTTTGGTATATTGTCTTATCGAATTGTTCGCATTTATTGATAAGAGTGGTATTTTTATTACTATTTAAGCTGGTCACACAGCGCAGTGAGCAGTGAAAATTCTGAGGTGATTGTGTTGTGTGTGGTGTGTTCATACTCAATTAACTTAATTAAGTTAAATAAAACAACAGTGTTAGACGCACTTTAAACCAACGTGAGGATTTCAACCCGCTTACTAAAAAAGCCACGTATAACGGCCCGCCGGTAAAAACCGCACCCGAAAAAATGGCAACAGCAGCAAACACGACAGCTGGAGCAGCAGCGAAAGACGGGGGGGCAGCGCCTGCAGCGGCAGCGCCAGCGCCTGCGAAGACTTTATCCGGCATTGTGAAACAGGTAAGATGGCTAAAACCAGTGCGTTACTTAAATGCAAACTCATTCAATTTGAGAAATGCTCATTACATACAAATATGTATGAATATAAAATATTTGTGTGATTATCATCAGCGTGGCAAATGCGGCAAGAGTTGCTCTCGAAAGCAAGTGCGAAAGAGACGTGCATATAGGCGCGATGCGTGAGTGTGACACGTCAAACACGATTATACACTCATACGAAGAAGCATAGCGTAAAGAAATGAAAGTTATCGAAGGTGCCAACCTGGCAGATTTTCTTCTTTCTTGTGAGAGGTGCCACAAAATAATGTATAAAGCACTCGATTCATTTACATAAAATGTATGCATATGTGTGTTGGGCGTGCAATTGTGCCTGTCATTGTCATGTTGCCAACGTCATCAGTCAGAGCGGCGACGGCAGCGGCAGCTTTTGCCGGCGTTTTGAAACATGCGTTTTTATCTGATAAACACTCTCACACATACAATTACATTTGCACACACATACTTAGGCACGAGTTCGGTTAATGCAAAAACTATTCGTTTCTAACCTAGAAAGAGAGACATGCACAGGCGCAAAATACATATGTACATATGTACATACGGCACATACAATTGTGTATATAATGAACAAAGTACATTACTTTCGATTTTTACATTTTTTCTGTTTGCAACTCCATTCTGAAAAACATATCGAAGTTTGACCCTTAACACACACACATATGCATAAAATTATGTACAATGTATGTGTATATACAATGTTTCAAATGCACGCCCAGGCCGGGGCCATCAGTCTATTGATAACGATTATCAAAAGTTATCAATTGCAATTGAAATGAAACGAAACGAAACGTTTTCTCAACTGATGACGTTGGCACGCACGTCTTAGCAACACACACACACATTTCTTTTTGGCCCGTCCCAAATGCCGCGTCAGCATTCCATGTTACAGATTTTTACGTTGAAAACCTGTTGATTTTTAAAACGCCGCAATGCCGTTGCACACACTCACACACACACACCATCAACACCTGTTTATCGCCCATTTGATGTGTGCAAGCGAGTACACGCTATTGAATTACCGCCCACAGTTGCTAACAATGTAACTCTTTGCTCTCTTTCCTTTATAGTAGTAACATTAAAGGATTCATTTTTAATACATGTTTTGTATATTATTTTGATAATGAAGTGATTCATACATTGAATAGTTTTTAATTTTATGCTGTCTAGTCAACTTTTTGCCCTTTTCAACTTTGGAACTTTGTTTACCTTTCTAGATAAGAACATTTTGTAGTTAGCACAAGTCATTGAACTATAAGAAAACATTTAAAAGAGTAAAATTTAGCGCCACATAGTTAGTTTGTGGTATTTTAAAAATACAAAATCAAATTAGTAAATATTCAAATAAAATCGTTAACCGATAACGATCACATTTGACCAAATAACCAAAAACTATCAATTAATTGCCGATTATCACACGGTCTTACTAATTTGTAGCAACCCTGTAATAGCATAATAGTGGCGCCCCCTACTGGCAATTATTGTTCGTGTCAATTGCACGTGTGAAAGCATTTTCTAAATTTCATTTTAACCTCATTGCTTGACGGACGTGGTGTGATTGTGATTGTTGCAGGTTCTCTCCGGCGATACGGTTGTTATACGCGCCACGAAAGGTGCGCCACCACCGGAGAAACAAATTACCTTCTCGCATGTCCTCGCACCCAAATTGGCGCGCCGACCTGGCGCTGGCGGCGATGAGACCAAGGATGAGCCCTGGGCATGGGAATCGCGTGAATTTCTGCGCAAGAAACTGATCGGTGCCGAGGTGACCTTCACCTTTGACAAACCCGCCAACTCGAATCGTGAATACGGTTTCGTATGGATCGGCAAGGATAAGGAATCTGGTGAGAATGTTGTCGAGTCGATTGTCCGCGAGGGTCTCGTCACCGTCCGCCGCGAGGGTCGTCCAACTCCGGAGCAGCAGACGCTCATCGAGCTGGAGGATCAGGCACGTGCCGCTGGCCGTGGCAAATGGTCGCACAATGTGAATGCCGTCGATAAGGTGCGCAATATCAAGTGGTCGCATGAGAATCCCGCCCATATTGTCGATGTCTATGGTGGTAAACCCGTCAAGGCCATCATTGAGCATGTGCGCGATGGTTCCACTGTGCGTGCCTTCCTCCTACCCGACTTCCATTACGTAACGCTCATGATATCGGGCATCCGTTGTCCTGGCGTCAAACTGGACGCTGATGGCAAACCCGATCTGACCGTCAAGGTTCCATTTGCCGATGAAGCTCGTTACTATGTCGAGACTCGCCTGCTGCAACGTGATGTGGAAATCCGTCTCGAGTCTGTTAACAATTCCAACTTTATTGGCACCATTCTGTATCCCAAGGGCAACATTGCCGAATCTCTGCTGCGCGAAGGATTGGCCAAGTGCGTCGACTGGTCCATGGCTGTTATGAAGACAGGTGAGTTTGACTATAGCAAATTAATTGATATGAAATCCTTGCCAGCAATCAGCTTGAACTACGTAGCGCCTCTTTGGCTCAAGCCTTGTGCTGTGCTGCGTTGCATCAAGTTCTGGTTGCCAGATTAAAGTGACGGACTCCAAGAATACAGTGTCTGTTTCATTTGGCACTGCGTTCATTTCACCCCGTCCACAAATACTCCAAGTAGAATCACATTTTTTCATTAATTCCCTTTAAGAATTTCAAGAAATAATCTTTGTAAAATCAAAATTAGAAGAAAGAAAAAATTATAATAATAAATAAATATCAAGCTGAAAAATTATAAACAATACTATTTTAAATTAAAACAAATAAATATAGTGGAATTTATTATTTTTTTTATTAAAAATTTAACAATTTAAAAATAAATAGATTTTAATATTTAATACTTTAATATTTAATGCTCTTAAAAAAGAAAACTAAAAAAAGATATAAATTAATCGCATATTATGAATAATGCTATTCGAAATTTTAAGAACCGCAAAAATTAGAAATTATCTAAATCAAAAGTATTTTTTTATAATAGACCCATTTAAAAATAAATATATTTTAATATGTGGATTAAGTTTCAGATATACTCTTAAAAAATAAACCTACAAAAAAAATATAACAATTTATCGTATATTATAAATACTGATATTTGAAATTAAAATAAATAAAAAATTAATGGTAGAGCAAAAATTAAAAATATCCAATATCAAAAGAATTTTATTAAAAATCAACCAATTTAAAAAATATATATATTTTTATATTTGGCTTCGGTTTCAGAAAGACTTAAAAAGAAACCTGCAAAAAAAGGAATACAATTTATCACATAATTTATTTGGAATTAAGAACTTTACATTATGTTTACTTTGATTAAAAATGCAATATTATAATATAATTTTTGTAATGTTATAGATAGATAGATTATAATTGATTTTTCGTATTATATTTATACTGCGAAAATTTTATTAATATATCAGTTTAATTATTGTTGTACTTAAAATATGTTAAATTTCCTCAGTTTTGCTTTCTTTTTCACTTTATTGTGAATTTATTCTTAGTTTACTTTTCTGCTTTTTGGTAATTCGTATTCAAAATTCCTATTAGGTATCATTTTACAGTACATTAAATTAACTTATTTTAATCTGAAATTGCAGGAGCTGATAAGCTGAGAGCTGCTGAGCGCGTTGCCAAGGAGAAGCGTCTGCGTCAATGGCAGGATTATCAGGTGAAGACGCCCGCCTTTAACTCGAAGGAGAAGGACTTCACTGGCACCGTTGTCGAGGTCTTTAACGGCGATGCCGTCAACGTGCGTCTGGCCAATGGACAGGTGAAGAAGGTATTCTTCTCGTCGATCCGGCCACCACGTGACCAGCGCGTGGGCACCGAGGGTGAGGAGATTGTGAAGGCGCCGCCACGTGGCAAGAACTACCGTCCACTGTATGAGATTCCGTATATGTTTGATGCCCGCGAGTTTCTGCGCAAGAAGCTGATCAACAAGAAGGTTCAATGCAATCTGGACTATATCTCGCCCCTGCGTGATAACTTCCCGGAGAAGCATTGCTACACTGTGCTGATCGGTGGACAGAATGTTGCGGAGGCAATGGTGGCCAAGGGATTGGCGACATGTGTGCGCTATCGTCAGGATGATGACCAGAGGTCATCGGCCTACGATCAACTGATTGCCGCCGAGCAACAGGCGATCAAGGGACTGAAGGGTATGCACGCCAAGAAGGATAATGTGACGTTGCGCGTCAACGATCTCACTGTGGATCATTCCCGCATCAAGGTGCAGTATCTGCCATCCTGGCAGCGTGCCCTGCGCACCGAGGCCATCGTTGAGTTCGTTGCCAGCGGCTCCCGTCTCCGTCTTTATGTGCCCAAGGATAGCTGCCTGGTCACGTTCCTGCTCGCCGGCATCTCGTGCCCACGCTCCTCTCGTCCCGCCCTCAATGGTGTGCCCGCCCAGGAGGGTGAACCCTTCGGGGATGAGGCGCTGACCTTCACCCGTGAGCGTGTTCTCCAGCGTGATGTTTCCGTGCATATCGATACCACCGATAAGGCGGGATCTTCCATTATTGGCTGGCTATGGACCGATCAGAATGTCAATCTGTCGGTTGCCCTCGTTGAGGAAGGTCTCGCTGAAGTGCACTTTAGTGCCGAGAAGTCGGAATACTATCGATTGCTGAAGAGTGCCGAAGATCGTGCCAAGGCTGCCAAGAAGAACATCTGGGCCAACTATGTGGAACAAGTGCCTGAGGAGAAGGTTGTCATCGAGGAGGAGAAGGACGAGAAGGTCCCAGTCGAGCGTAAAGTGAACTATGAGAATGTTATTGTCACTGAGATCACCGAGAACCTGACCTTCTTTGCCCAATCCGTTGACAACGGCCCCAAGTTGGAGACATTGATGAGCAAACTGCATGCTGACTTCCAGGCGAATCCGCCAATTGCCGGCTCTTATACGCCCAAGCGTGGTGACTTGGTCGCCGCTCAGTTCACCTTTGACAATCAATGGTATCGCGCCAAAGTGGAGCGCATCCAGGGCAGCAATGCCAGCGTTCTCTACATTGATTACGGCAACAAGGAGGTGAGTCAAGGGATTACCTACTACCACAACGAGACAAAGACATCTCCGCAAGCTCCTTAGATCCGTTTCCGTCTCAAAGCGAAACGCATGAGTCATAAGTTTGCCAGATTAACATTGCTCAACTGTTCCGACGCCAGCTGTCGCCATGTAGAGATGTACACCAAACCCTACAGCAACACATGTGCGGATTGATGACCAGGACACATTAATTTGCGCCCACAAAGTCTCTGTGCGTTCGTGTCATATTTTTTGGCACTTTCGTTGAGCAACGTGACAGCAATGCCGTGTGCTCCTTACGGGCATCAGGATGCACGTTGTTGGGGGCATCCAGGACATGACGCAGCGTTTGTCGAACAGTGTGCGACATAAACACACACTACACTATAATACGCTTAATTGCACATTCTAGATAATTACAAAGATTAATCTTTTTTTAGTTTAAAATGAGAGAAATTAAATGTAGTACAATTTTAAATAATTGCACATTTAATCTATGATTTATTTAGTTTATTAAATTGGAATATTAACTATGCTTCAAATAAAATAGACTAATAAATTACTGCATTAGTCATAAAAGATGGGATTTAATTACAAATTTAAATATCTGTCATCTAACTTTACATGTGCACAATTAATGTAAAATTTAAATATTATTTACTCCAATTAACTTTCAATTCTGAACGATAAATGAATATTTTTTTTAATAATTTATTGAATACATATTTAATCCTTCGTATTTCTTCTTCGATTTTGAGACAACTCTTTTTAGATAAAAAAATTAATAATTATTAAATTTTTAAAACCATAAAATTTAAAATGTATTTACAAACTTGGCAAATAAGATAAATTGCTCATAAATTTAAAACCAAATCTGAAAGTGAGTAAATTGTATAAAGTAATTTCCTCATTCTGTTTGACAATTTAACTAGAATTGAAAGCATCACGTGTAATTAAACACATAATACTGTAATTAATTTATTTACTGTCAACTAAAAAAGTTGAGAAAAAGATGGTATACAATTTAAAATAAATTTGCAAATTAACAAATAGGGAAATTAAATTTAAACTGAAAGATAGAAAACTTAAAAGTTAATTTCTCTTTCTGCTTAACAATTGAATGAGATGAAAATATCATGTGCAATTAAACACAGAAAAATGTAATTTATTAATTTTAAATATTTAATTTAAAACAAATTTGTAAATTTGTAGAGTACATATTAATTTAAATCTCAATCTGAGAATGAACAAATTTAAGGAAGTTAATTTCTCTTTCTGAAAGTGGCATGTGCAATTAAACACATAATACTTTAATTTATTTAAAAATAAATTTGTGAATTAAAAAATAAGATAAATCAAATTTAAACTGAGAGGAAGAAAAGTTGAAAAGTAAATTTCACAATTGAATTAGATGCAAGCAGCATGTGCAATTAAACGTAGAATACTGTAATTCAACTTTAAACTTAATACTTGATAACTAATTGACTGCATCTTTTTAGACTCTGCCCGTGAGCCGTTTGGCTGCACTGCCACCAGCGTTTAGCAGCGAGAAGCCGCATGCTACCGAGTACGCACTTGCCTTAATCGTACTGCCAGCTGACAATGAGGATAAGGAGGAAGCACTGCGCGCCTTCTCTGACGATGTGCTGAACCATAAGGTGCAGCTCAATGTTGAATTGAAGGTTGGCGGTGGTCCACATCTTGCCACCGTGCATGATCCAACATCGAAGACGGACTTTGGCAAGCAATTGGTTGCCGATGGCCTGGTTCTGGTTGAGAAGAGACGCGAGCGTAAGCTCAAGGAGCTTGTGGAGCAGTATAGGGCTGCACAGGAAGCTGCATTGGCGGCGCATTTGGCCATCTGGAAATACGGTGACATTACGCAGGATGATGCGCCCGAATTCCGCTAGGAGACGGCCCAAAGCGTGCAGTAGGCAGGCGGCGTGTGGAGAGGAGCATCGCGTCGCTCGCTGAAATGTTTGTCTGCCACATACCCGCCCTTTATATATTACAACAACAACAACAGCAACAACAACAGCATAAGCATGATGATGAATTAACAACAACAAGAGCAACAACTTAATGATTATGAAATTACTAATTCTATACAAAAACAAAAAAACAAACAAGCAAACAAAACACACACATACATACACCAATAAAAAATAATATATATATATATATACACACATATGAAAATATATATATAATGCATATATAACCACATTGGATACAATTTGAGCTACAATTTATAATAATAATAATATATGCAAAGAAGAGAAACAAATATGAGAATTGCATGGAGGAAAGGAAGGTTGGAACCTGGAACATTTGTATGCTTTAAGCTAACTGGCAAATCGTCGCAAATTCGATTTAACAGTTTTTTAAAACATTAATAATTCTTTAAACAAAATATACAAAAAAAACAAGGTAAACAAAGCATGAAATAAACAAAACAAAACAAAAATAATAACTAGCAGCAATTGACCATTTTGTAAACGGTTAACTTCCAATAAACATAGAATCAAAGTAAAGTTAAATCAACAAGTTACACTTTATTTGCATGCCGAAACAAATAACTTCTGTATTTGTAAGCCCAAAACAAGAACTCATTAATTTTTCTGTATTTTCTTATTTTTTTTACAAACATTCGCTGATTTTGTGTTATGAAAATGTTTTTTTGAATTTACTGATTAAATAAAAAATATATATTAAAATCATTTTTTATACAACAAAAACTATTTCGTGTCGCCTTTCTTGCGCCGCTCCAGAGTCTCGACCTTATCAATCATTGCCTCAATATTAAAGTCCTCCGGCACCTTCAGATTCTTCTGTCTGTCCAACAGGGACTTGGACTTGCCCTCAATGGAAATAATATTGCGCTTCACTTCGGCATCCGAAATCAAACGTTTGCTGACTTTATCCTTGAATCTAAGGAGTATATAATGTGGTGAATCTGTCAATACTGCCTTCTCAAATACGTACTTTTCCAATGTGTTTATGTCCTTCTCCGTTTCCTCAATCGAATTCTTGACTTTCTTCAACTCAGCCGTTTGCTTTGCCACAATTAGCTTGTTCTCAATGAATTCACGCCTCTTGGTATAATAAAATTCGCGCAAGTAATTCAGATTGAGTTCATGTAGATGAGATTGTGCCTGGATTTCCACACTCTTGTCCAACAACAACAGAATATCATCCGGCAGATCACTGAGCTCAAAGCTGACGAGTTTCAGCTGACTTTCCAACTGTTCTCCTGCAATGATTATTGTTCTTTATATCTATAAATTACATGTATGCCCTTACTCACCTAGATTTTTCAATCCATTTATCTCCTCTTGCAGCTTTAAGTTGTCTGTGAAGCAAAAGCAATTAATAAATTTTAATTTCAGATGAGATCAAAATAAATTAGACGCGCACCCATTTTAAAGAAGCAGAATGTTCAACAATCGGTGCTGCCAACTTGTTTTTTGGTTTGCAGCTACGCTGTTGACATATAAATGCAACAAATAGGTAATTTAATTCTATTAACTGCAAAACTATTAATTAATAAATATCAACAATTTAAAAGTAGCCTACACTTAAAATTATTTGCACCGATTATTGATAAGAAGCACATGGAGCTGCTAACGTAATTAAATCTATCGGTATTAATTGCAATTATTTGCTATCGATACAAAAGTGAAATCTCGATATATTGTCATCCCCATTACGGCTGCTGCTCACTGATCAAAAAAAAAGGTTACTCATTGCGCAGGTCCGTGGTGCGCCGCGTGAAAGTTTTGCGAACGTGACGTCACATTGTAAATGTTTTCAACTGTAATATTAACTAAACAGACTTGTTATTTAATTAAACATTAAACGTGGGCTCTTGATTTATAACATACCCGTAAATTTGGCATAAAACTGAATTAAATAACAATCAGGATTCAACGCGCAACCACAAAAACTGTGACGTCATGCGCAGTGAGAACGAAAGTTGCACACTTCTTTGCATACCTGCATTGCTCTCTATCGTGGCTGCTACTTTTTCTTTGTTTACTTATATATACGCGTTTGTCGGTGCGGTTATTGTTGGGGCCCATTTGGAGCTAGGCGTTTTGTAAATTTGTGCAAACATAATGCAAAAATTATTGCTATTAGTGAACATATAATTGCACTAGGCACTGTGCACAAAAGTAACGCCTGCTCCATTAAATGTCTTGTATTGAAAATCGATCGATTATTTTGTCGACAACGAAGTTGCAAACTAGCGGGCGTGTGTGTGTTTGTGTGTGTGTGTATATGTAGAGTAAAATACATGTGTATGTACATGCTTATGTACTAAATAGAAAACTCCAATCAGTAAGAAAAACAACAACCAAACACAGCAAAAATGTCTGCGACGACTGCAAATTTTATGGGGATGGAGCATCTCTCAACGCTGCCCGCTGATGTACGTGAAAAACTGGCCGAATTGGATTTGGAGCTATCCGAAGGTATCCCACATCGAATTTTATGCATGCATGAATTTTTATGCTACCCCAAATAGACGTTAATTAATAGATAGATACTCTTTCGCTCTATATACATTTGTATGTATGTATGAATTGTTGTCCCCTTGTCAGCTATACCATTACTATTATTACTATATTGTTGTGCAATTAGAACATGCCATAGTCAACGCCAACGCCGCCGGCCACACGGGTCACAGCTGCATTCCCACTTCGAACTTCACACAGCAAACAGACAGAAACAGAGACAGAGACGCAGGGCAGTCAAAGGAGGGGAGGGGGGTCGTCTCTTTATTTTTTGTCATTGCGCCTACCCCTGCAGTACCTCTACCCCTGCAGTACCCTACCCCTTTAACTGCTATTGATATGAAGCGTCTGTGTGCGGTTTTGTCGGTTAAACGACATGTGTCTGCCTCTGAATATATGTATGTATGTGTGTGTGTATATGTATTTATGCGCAACATACCTACTTTTTAGCCCAGTACCACAAAGGGTACATAGACTATTGGATTCCTGACAATGACTGTTTGTCTGATCTCAGAAACTATCAGAGTTAGAGCAACCCAAATTTCTGTCAATATTCTTATATTTTGCACACTGATAACAATTTTTTAATGTAACTAAATATTTTAATATGTGCATATGATATAAAATCTTTTTTCTTTTGTTTATTTTACTGAAAAATACATTATTTACAAATCAAAAATGTATCTGTAAAGATCTCAGAGACTGTATAAGCTAGAGTAACCAAATTTGGCACATAAGCCCCAAGCAAATCAACCAAGTATTTAATGGGTATTCCTTTTATTGGGATCTCGTCTATAGCCTTTTCCGCTTGTTACTAATTTTCTATATTTTTTTTTAAATTTCTCATTTATTTCTGGTTTTTGAATCAAACACCTGCGAGAATAGCGGGTGCTGGGTATCTAACAGTCGAGCACCTCGACAGTAGCATTCTTACTCGTTATATATGTAAATACATATATGTAAATGCGTATGTATGATTACAGACTGCACATGGAGTCAACAAATACATTCATATTTGGCTCTGTATGAATACATACATATACATATGTATGATACAATGTGACCGACTACTTTTTGTACAATTGGAGGGGGAGACTCGACTCACGACTCTCAAATGCTTTATAGTGGCAGATTAACCTAATAGTGTGTACATACTTATTTACTTATCAAAATCAATTTATATTTGTCGCTCAACTGAGTAAAAGAAAGACAGAGAGAGATCGAGTTGGGGAGACAGAGAGAGTCAAACATTGGGGATATTCCAGAAACAGATTTAGATTTGGTTTTTATTTGGTTTAAGCAAATCTGAATCCGTTTCAGGAATACCCCTAATGTTACTGATTACGAATTGTTTGTTTGCTGTTTTTTTTTTTTTTTGTATTTCTTTCTTTCTATACCTAAATCACGTATCAGCATATTTTTTAGGCTTGGCCAATGCCTAAATAGGCTATGCTTACCAAACAGCTCAGAGATAACGGACCCTAGCAATAAACTACGATTATGTACTATTTATATAACCATAATTTAAAGTTATATAGTTATTTATAGTGTATAAAAAGTTGGAATGTATGCTTCATACAATTGTTAATCATTTGTTTATGCATTATCTGCGTTTAATTATATTAACTACAGACTGTAACAATTAAAACAATATACAAAAATTATAATATTAAATTTATTGTTTTTATCAGACCTATTTCTTAATCTAAGCAAAAATATTTAAAATATTAAATATATTTCATTATATTTTTTAATCATGATATTATTTTTTTTTTTGAAATCTCGAAAATGTATAAAATTTATTTCTTTTATTTTGCTGTTTATTTAATTTCTTAATAACATTCTTCATTTTTATATTGTTTAATAATTTTTGATGTATGGTGGATAAATCTAAACAAAAGAATTATGAAATATTTATTCAATTTAAATTGTTATTTAGGCATCATAATAAAAATTTAAATTTTTAAAAAATATAAAATTTAATTACATAAAATTCAATAAAAGATGAAAAATTATATTTTATTGTTTATATTATTTCTATTATTTAAATATAGAAGAAGCAAATAAAAGTAATTTTGTAATTTCCAAATAAAAATTTAAGCTTGTTTATTGTTGAATAATTTCTTTTGTATGTATAAAACTATACATTCAGGATTTCCATTAATATTTATTGGAACATTCATTCAAATATTTGTTATGTATTTCATTTTGTATAAATTCATAACTCTTATTTGCGATCCCTGATGATAAACCTTTTATTATTTAACCGTTGTGGTTGTTTTGCGGTATCAGATTTCATTTCCTCTGGATTAAAACATTTTTTCTTGTCGCATTCCTTTTATTTGTAGGTGATATAACACAAAAAGGATACGAAAAGAAACGGGCGAAATTATTGCAACCCTTTTTGAAGAAACATGAATGTAAGTTGGCCAAAAATGCCAAACATTTTGTATGGCTTTGATTTGCTCAGGTGTAAATAAATGTAAATAACTTTGACTCCTCTCTTTTTATTTATTTTGTTTATTTTGCATAGTGAATGATGTGGAGAAGGCAAAGAATTTGCCGCCACCGCCATACTATAATATAAAAGATAGCAACAATAGCAACAACAGCAATGTGAACAACGATGGTGTCATCGTCTCCAGTGAGGGATATAGCTATGTGACTGAAGTACCATCACTGCCCTCATCCCAACAAAGGCATTCCAAAAAGTCAAGTTCAGTTATATCAACATCGTCATCGACACCTCAAAGTGGAGGTGGTGGTGGAGGTGGTGGTGTCCCTGGCTATGAAAATATGCGACCACAGGGCGGTGCTGTGGGGGATCCAGGCTATCAGAATACACGCGAACCGAGCGCCTTCCAGAATCACGCTCCCCATCCCGCAACCGCAAATAGCAGTCAACATCGACAACGTCGCACACAACGCAAGGTGACGCACAATGAGAAGCGATATCATTCCGGTAAGTTCTACAACGTTTAGCGGATTATGTAAATGCATTTTCTAAATATTATATAAATTGACTCATCTGATTACAGAGGTACGCACAGAGGCGGTGCAACAAGCGCTGGCGGCTTTAAAGAGTCGTCCGAAGCCAAGTTTGCCGATGCCATCGAAACGCAGTTCGGTGCTCAATCGTAGTCCTGGCTGTAATGATGAATTGGACTCATCGACTGATGACGAATCCATACCGGAGGAGTTAATCTCACCTGACAAGGAATACAATTATCCGCGTGATCATATTAGCAATAGCATGTTGCCACCAGAGCCAATTATAAAGCCACCAATACGTGAATCATCTATGGCACAACAACAACAACAACAACAACAGCAACAACATCAACAACAGCAACAACCACATCAACAGCAGCAACAACAACCACAACACCAACAGCATTTACGACAACACGATGTGAAACAATCTCAAGCAGCAATTCAGAAATATCCATCGTCGGGCAGCGCCGCCGAGCGACGACCACCACAGAATTTGCCACCGCTGGTGAGTTGACTCAAAAGTGCCCTTTAGTATCTATATAGAAGTATTATCAACAACGTCTCTAGTTCCAATTGTGCGCTGTATTTACTCATTTTCTATATGCATCATTGACTTTTACTCAAACTGAGAACTATGTATAACTTGACTAGTTAAAGTTGTTTATATATTGAAATGATTTATGCATATTCATGAGTCTATAATTAAATTAAAGCTGTGACTTCTTTAACATTTGTTTCCATTATGATATCATGCATTAAATCATCACAGTGAACTGTCAATAATATTCACAATTATTTATAATTGGCAAGCTTGCACTTGAAAGTCATCAAATATCTCTTTAAAACGAATTAAAAAAATTAAAACCCAATATAAATAATCTGTATAAATAAAAAAGCACCAAATAAACTATTTTTAAATAGATTATCCCGAAAAATTATATATATTTTTAAAATATTTTAACTCTAGTTTTTGATTTAAACACTATAAATTTGAGTTTTGAAATTATATTGCAATAGTAAATTTTAAATTTATGTAATGCAAAATTCAATGGTAATATCTTACGATCTGGAAGATAAAAAAATGTATTTATTTAAAAGCAGTCGACAAAAAGAAAATTAAGTGTTAAAAAATTAAACAGTAATTGATATTAAAAGTAAACAATTAAATTAGAAGCTGAAACGAACAAAAGATGAAATCTGGGGTTTAAAATAGAATAATTGATCCAACATTTTTTGCGAGAATTGGGAAAATACCCAATCATATATAAATATAAAAAATATTTGTAATAAATTTTTCATTTCAAATTTTATTATAAAAATTTAAAAATAACTTCAATAAGATAAATTGATAAAAATCAACAAAGAAATTTAAAAAAAATTTAATAAATTCAGTTTCTAAATGATATTTTTCTTAAATTTGATATACAATGTAATGGTAATAATTTACGATCCGACAGTTACAGAATGTATTACATTCTTCTTTTTAAATTTTATTCTACAAATTTAAAAATAACTTGATTAAGATATATTCTTAAAAATTATCAAATAAGTTTTATTTAATTATTTATTTATTATTTTTTTCTTGACTTTTTGCAGCCCACATCGGATACTTCGAGCACAGAGTCACCGCCAATTGCATATAAGCGAGATAATGAATTTTCTGATAAGGCCTATAAGCAAAAGCATTGTGAGTAAACGTTTAACGCTAATTGGTTATATGTATACTTTCTCGAAATAATAATTATTGTTATTATTATATTAATTGACACCAATTACTCAATTACTCAATTAATGCGTCATTCTCTCAACCGTCAGACAACGCTCCAGACATTACCCAGTTCAACAATGCGCATCGCATTGCAGACCGTGTCACACGTTATGTGAATGTCTCTCAGACCGATCTGAATGAAACGGACGCGAATGGAAAGTGGAAAGTATCGGCAAAGATTCAACAGCTGTTGAACACATTGAAGAGACCCAAACGTCGCCCATTGCCCGAGTTTTATGAGGATAACGATATTGAGCTGGAGATTGCCGCCAATCCCAAGGATCCAAATGCTCCAAGGCCAGAGGGTAGCACAATGACTCCAGTGCAGGGTGAACAATTGTCAATACCAGCTGGATTGCCACGCACATTGGAGTGTGCTCTTCAGCGTTATGGAACGAATTCATTCAAGAGCTCCATGGCAACGGTTTTGGATCCTAATGGTAAAATAACCACAACCTTAACCTATGGCAAGCTGCTGTCGCGTGCACAAAAGATCGCCTATGCTTTGTCCACAAAGATCTTCAGCAAGGGACCCGAACAGGTGACCCTCAAACCAGGTGATCGTGTGGCCTTGGTCTATCCCAATAATGATCCCTTGAGGTAAGTTTCTTTTCGATTATTTCTCATGTTTGTTCTTCTTCTAATCTCTGTTTCTTTTAGTTTTATTACTGCCTGGTATGGTTGCATGTTTCGCGGTTTGGTGCCACTGCCAATTGAGTTGCCGCTGTCCAGTTCGGATACACCACCACAGCAAGTGGGATTCCTACTCAGTTCTTGTGGGATTACAGTCGCCCTCACCTCGGAGGCATGCTTAAAGGGTCTGCCAAAGTCGGCAACTGGCGAGATTGCCAAACTGAAAGGCTGGCCACGTCTACAATGGTTCGTCACGGAGCATTTGCCCAAGCCACCCAAAGATTTCAATGTGGGCAACTTGCGCGTGGAGGAGACAGCAGCTGCATACATCGAGTATACTACGGATAAGGAGGGTAGTGTAATGGGTAAGTTAGGAGCAGAATGAGAGGTGTATATAGGGGAGAATAGGAGATCAATTGAGTGGGAGAGAAGGTGAGGAAAGTATGAGAATACATATATCAATTTATTGAAGGGAAAACAATAAGAAATGAAGTCAGATAAGAAACGAAACGAAAAGTCAAGTAAGAAGCGTTAAGAAAGTAAAGGAAAAGGAAAAATTATTAGGGAATTTATAGGAGAATAGATCAATTAAGTGGGAAAGAAAGTGAGGAATGTGATGTGAGAGGATAAGAGAACTTAAAGTAGGAGAATGTATTAATATATTGAAGAGAAGAGAGAAGAGCGATGAGAGATAAAGTTGAGAAAAGAAATGAAAAGTAAAGTCAAGTTAGAAGCATTAAGAAAGTATAATTATTATGGAGTTTATGGGAGAATAGATCAATAAAGTGAGAGAAGAAGGTAAGAAGCGATGCTAGATAAGATAAGTTAAGGCAAGAAAATAATTATTAGGTGAACAGATCCATAGAATGAAAGGAGAAAAAGGGTGAAGCGATGATAGTCGAAGCAAGTCAAGGCTTAAGAGAAAGGGGATTTGTTATTAATAATAATATATCAATGAAGTGAGAGAAGCTATGATCGATACAGCACAAGAGATTCAAAAAAAAGATAAGCTAATGAGAAGTTAAAGAAAGAGAAGTAATTTGAGAATCAAGGTAGGTAGTGTATACGTTAGCAACTTATATATTGGACATATTTAAAAAAGAAAAATAGAGTTAGAGATGCAAGCGATGTGAAGATAAGCAAATACATGAGAAGTTAGCTGAAGAGAAGGTAAGTGAGAATAGAGAAAGTTCTTTAAAATTTGCTTGTCCACAGGAACTTTGTGTTCGAGATGATTGAGAAGGAAAGAAGGAAAATATAGGAAAGTACAATAGAGTTAAAATAAAAAAGTAAAGAAAAAGAAGTAATCAAATTTAAGCGATAAGATATAATAGTAGGATAAAGGGATGAAGCTATTCAAGACTATGAGTTACGTTTCGAAATTGAATCAATAAGAGAAGAAACTAAAAATATAGTGAGAGAAGCGAGAAATGATAAGATAAGCAATAAGAAAAGTTCCTTGAATTGCTTCGTCATTCAGGGGTTTCCCATTACTCAAATAGATTGTAACTTTTATCACACGTTTCCCTGCTTCCCCTCTTGGATCCCAATCAATCTTAAGCTGCTTCTACTCCACTTTTAAAGTTGTAATCTTTACTAATTCACCTGTTTTCCATTCCAGGCATCACTGTCAGTCGGGCTGCCATGATCAATCACTGTCGCGCCTTGACAATGGCCTGTCATTATACCGAGGGAGAGACCATTGTCTGTGTGCTGGACTTCAAGCGGGAGGTTGGACTGTGGCACTCCGTGTTGACATCCATATTGAATGGCATGCATGTGGTTTTCATTCCCTACGCATTGATGAAACTGCGACCATCGTCGTGGATGCAATTGATAACCAAACATCGCGCTTCTTGCTGTCTGGTGAAGAGTCGGGATCTGCATTGGGGTCTATTGGCCACCAAGGATCATAAGGACATCTCATTGTCCTCGTTGCGCATGCTGCTCGTTGCCGATGGCGCCAATCCTTGGTCATTGTCGTCCTGCGATCAATTCTTGAATGTATTCCAAGCGAAGGGTCTGCGCTCGGACGCCATTTGTCCGTGTGCCAGCAGCTCCGAGGTCTTCACTGTCTCACTGCGTCGACCAGGACGCTCCTCCTCGACGGGCTTTAGTCAATCAGCCACTGGACGTGGTGTGCTCTCCATGGCCGCTCTCTCCCACGGCGTGGTGCGTGTCGATAGCGAAGATTCCTTAACATCTCTGACCCTCCAGGACTGTGGACAGGTGATGCCAGCGGCACAAATGGTCGTGGTACGCTCGGAGGGTGCTCCGGTGCTGTGTAAAACGGATCAGGTGGGAGAGATATGTGTGACGAGTGGTTCAACTGGCGCCAGTTACTTTGGCCTCGATGGCATGACGAATTCCACATTTAAAGTGCAACCGCTGCTGGAGGATCCCGAGCAGCCCAAAGAGGGCGGTGGCACAATTGTCGGCACACCCAAACCAATGGGCGAGGAATATTATGTGAGGTCTGGTCTCTTGGGATTCCTTGGACCCGGTGGATTGGTCTTTGTCTGCGGCTCACGGGATGGTTTGATGACAGTCACAGGACGCAAACATAATGCAGATGACATCATTGCCACCGTGTTGGCTGTGGAACCCATGCGTTTCATCTATCGTGGACGCATTGCGGTCTTTAGCATTAAAGTGTTGAGGGATGAACGCGTCTGTGTTATTGCCGAACAACGTCCCGATTGCTCCGAGGAGGAGAGTTTCCAATGGATGTCACGTGTGCTGCAAGCTGTTGATTCCATACATCAAGTGGGCATCTATTGTCTGGCTCTTGTGCCGCCCAATCATTTGCCCAAAACGCCACTTGGTGGCATCCATTTGTGCGAGGCGAGACGTCGCTTCCTCGAGGGTTCACTGCATCCGGCAAATGTGCTCATGTGTCCACACACGTGTGTTACCAATTTGCCCAAGCCACGTGAGATGCATCAAGGTGAGTTTAGGTGGAGGTTGAAGAATTCTAGGGTAGTTTAGAATCCCACTTTATATATTATACATAGTATTGTTATTTGTATTGTTAATTAATAATTGGCTTTTGTGTCTCTTGGTGTCTCTCTATGCTTTTCTTTACATACAACATATTCGTATCTGATGAAAATACAAATATTGTTTTCCTTCTTTTTTTAAATCACCAACAACAACAACTACTACAACAACAACAACAACAAAATCAAATATAATTAATAAATTAATAATAATGATAAATGCTGCGCGTTGCTTTCTACTATGCTCCCCACTACAACAACAACAACAACTACAACAAACAACAACAACGCACCAACACTAAAACAACAACAACAACAATACACCACACCTGCAACAATAACAACACTGTATTATAACAACCAACAACCAAAAAACCAAACAACTAAAATTATGTCAAACAACTAATTGCATTGCATTGCTTTCAAAACATTAACAATAACAACAACTGCAACAACTACAATTTAAAAAAAACCCTAAAACAACAACAACAACTACAACAACTTTCTCCTCATAATAATTGTTTGCAATTAACTCCATATATCATATATCATTATATCATAAAACAACTCATCTATTGTTATTGCATATCAAAATAATATCCTTGTACAAAAACAACAACAATCATTCTAATACTAACCAAAAAAAAATCCCAACCACCAAAAAAAATCAAAATTAATGCCATAAAATAAAAAAGGTGTGCAAACAACTGCAAAATTAAGCTCATCATCTGGCTGTGGTATTACAGACACGGGTGTGGGACCCGCCTCCGTCATGGTTGGCAATTTAGTGCAGGGCAACCGCTTGGCTGTTGCACATGGACGCGATGTGGGCATGGCCGAAGATGGTGAGCGTAAGGTGAGCATCAATTTAATAAATATATCTCTCTGACAACTCCATCTAATCCCAATTCTTATCTGCAGCCCCAATTGATAACGGGCGTCTTACGTTGGCGCGCAAATACATCCCCAGATCATATTATCTTCACGCTCCTCAACTCAAAGGGTACGTTTTCTAAATAATTTCATAATTTGTACAGCTTTTTAAATATATTTTTTATATTTATTTATATATATTTTATTTATAAATATTTTTAAATCTTTGTTTTTGCTTGGAAAACATAAAAAACAAAAACATTCAATTTCTTTTAAAAATATTTTTGTACTTTTCTACTGGTTGTTTAATTTTTTCTATAAATATTGCAAAGTATATAAAATAAATTAATATTTCTACTTAAAAGACATACAATTAAAATAAGTGTTAATTTTGTTAAAACAAAAATTGAATTGCAATAACTATTTTTAAAAATTTCAAAACAACAAAAACATTTAATTGTTTTAAATGAAAAATATTTTTGTACTATAGGTATGTTGAGTTTTTAAATAAATATTGCAAAGTAATTAATTTAAATTTTATTCAAAACTTATAAATTTGAATTTAAAGTGTTAATTTTGATAAAAATAAAAATGGCAATGCAATAACTAATCTTAATTTTTTTTTTTTGCTTGGAAAAGTAATCTTTAAAAACAAAAAATTAAATTTCCTTAATGAAAAATATTTTTTTACTTTGTTAAAAATATTACTGTATGTTTAATATTTATATAAATATGTTGCAAAGTAATAAATTAAAATTGTACTTAAAAGTCATAAAATTAAAGCAAGTCTTAATTTTGATATTTATTATAAAAGTTACAAAATTTGTAAGTAGGATTGTTAATGAACAATTATAGCTAAGTATTATTATCTTAATTTTATTGTACAAGTTCCAAATAAGAGTTATTTCGGAGCATTTAATAATACAAATAATTACCGCATCTTTTTTTTTTTTAATAATAAATAAAGGTTTAGAAATTACTCTTATTTGTAATTTGTGAAATAAAAATAAATTTTAGTACTTATTTATAGTTGCTCATTAAAAATCATAGATAAGTGTTACGCTATGAAGTTTAAATATAAATTGAAGTTTAATTAGTTATTTAAAAATTTTAAAAGGTTTTTTTTAGTATACGAGTATTTAAGATGTCACTAAGTACGGCAGAAATTTAAGCTTTTATGTAATTTATGTTACTATAACATATTTTCTTCAAATTCATTTCTTCAGTTAAAATCTGATACCATTAATTGCATTGTCCACTTTCCAGGCGCCATAGCCAAAACGCTGACCTGCTCGGAGCTTCACAAACGCGCTGAAAAGATTGCCGCCTTGTTGCAGGAACGTGGCAAGATCGAGCCAGGCGATCATGTTGGTAAGTCCTCAATATATTTAATCATTTATCAAACAATTATTAACATATATTCTTTATTTGTAGCACTCATCTTTCCACCTGGTTTAGACTTGCTCTGTGCATTCTACGGCTGTCTGTATCTTGGGGCTATACCTATAACAATTAGGCCACCGCATCCACAGAATTTGATAACAACATTGCCAACAGTTCGCATGATTGTCGATGTATCCAAGAGTGGCATTGTGCTCTCCATACAGCCAATTATAAAGCTATTGAAATCAAGGGAGGCGGCCTCCTCCATCGATCCGAAGACGTGGCCCCCGATACTCGATATCGATGATAATCCAAAACGTAAACTGGCGGGCATAGCCACAGTCTCATTGGACTCCAGCGCCTATTTGGATTTCAGTGTGTCCACCTGTGGACGTTTAAGTGGTGTCAATATAACGCATCGGTAGGTGATCAAAGATAATGAAGATATCTAAAAGCTAACTCTGTTTATTTCTTGAATAGATCTCTGTCTAGTCTGTGCGCCAGTTTAAAACTGGCCTGTGAATTGTATCCATCGCGTCATGTCGCCCTCTGTCTGGATCCATACTGTGGCCTTGGCTTTGTCATGTGGACACTGATTGGTGTCTACAGCGGTCACCATTCCATTCTAATTGCCCCCTACGAGGTGGAGGCGAATCCCAGTCTATGGCTATCAACGCTCTCACAACATCGGGTGCGTGATACCTTCTGCTCTTATGGCGTCATCGAGTTGTGCACCAAGGCGCTGAGTAACTCGGTGCCATCGCTCAAGCAACGCAATGTGGATCTGAGATGTGTGCGCACCTGTGTTGTGGTTGGCGAGGAACGTCCTCGGGTGACACTTACCCAGCAGTTTTGCAAATTATTCCAAGGACTTGGTCTCAACACACGCTGTGTATCCACATCCTTCGGCTGTCGCGTTAATCCGGCCATATGTGTCCAAGGCGCGAGTTCCGCTGAAAGCGCACAAGTTTATGTTGATCTTCGTGCATTGCGCAACAATCGTGTGGCGCTCGTGGAGCGAGGAGCACCCAATTCATTGTGTTTAATTGAATCTGGCAAACTGTTGCCGGGCGTTAAAGTCATCATTGCCAATCCTGAGACTAAAGGACACTGTGGCGACTCGCATTTAGGTGAAATTTGGGTGAGTTGTAGAATTTACTGTACGTCAAGTAATTGTTGTGCTAAAATTAACATTTTTCTTGGTATTAAATAGATTATAGTTGCATATGATTATTAGAACAAGCTTAAATAAAAATAATTTAATCCTTTGGTTTTAAATATTTTTAATTAACCTTTTTCTGGGTATTTAAATTGAATTCTTATTTTATTATAGTTGCTAATGATTTTTAAAACAATCTAAAATAAAAATAATTGAGCTTAAATATTTTTAAAAATATAAAAACATATATTTGGATTTATTTCTTAGTCAAAACAATTGCTTGACATACTGTATTCTCATTATTCCACACTTTTATTTATTTATTTACTTTTATGCCATACCTAATGATGTGTTTCTTTCTTTAGGTGCAAGCTCCACACAATGCCAATGGTTACTTTACCATCTATGGCGATGAGACGGATTACAATGATCACTTCAATGCCAAATTGGTCACCGGTGCCACCTCAGAGATGTATGCACGTACCGGTTATTTGGGTTTCTTGCGACGCACAGAATGCTCTCAGGCTGCATCCATTTTGGATGAGACCACACCAAGTGTGGCAAGTCGTGACAGTGATACAGAGTCCTTAAATTCCATGAGCCAATTGCAATTGAATTTCTCAAATGCATCGCTCGGTGGGAATTCGGAGCACAGTCTCGTCGGTGGCGCCATCAATGCCAATGATCAGGAATTGCACGATGCCGTTTACGTTGTGGGTGCACTGGATGAGGTGATATCATTGCGTGGCATGAACTATCATCCAATAGATATTGAGAATTCGGTGCTGCGTTGTCATAAGAAAATAGCCGAGTGGTAAATGACACAATTAAATCATTTGTGACTTGCATTAGAAACTAATCCTTGACTAAATCTTGCAGCGCTGTCTTTACTTGGACTAATCTATTGGTGGTTGTGGTTGAACTGGATGGCAACGAGTCGGAAGCTCTCGATTTGGTGCCCTTGGTCACAAACACAGTGCTGGAGGAGCATCAGCTCATTGTGGGCGTCGTTGTGGTTGTTGATCCCGGTAAGTTTACAATTACATTCATATTATTATAATTATTTCGATGCCTTGAACGGTCTTAATTTGATCCTAATTTGGCCTATAAATTGACTCTGCATCAGAATTTTATTAATTTGAAAAATTTAATTTTTTTTAGTCAACACTGTCCACTTTTTCCGTACTTTCCCAATAACACTTTTTCAAAAACTTCAAATTGTCATAACTTTGTCAAAAATCGACCGAATTCCATGCGGAATGTCAATTTTATCATTATTTAACCTCTAATTTGATTCTGCATCAAAATTAGAAAATTAAATTTTTTTTCCATTTTGTCAATTTTTCTATACCTACCCCTTGACACTTTTTCAAAAACTTGAAACAGCTATAACTTCGGCAAATCTTAACCAATTTTCATAAACAATGTAAATATGAGCATGATTTTTGCTCTTAACTCGTTCTACATTTAAATTTTGTTCATTTTTAAAATTCAAAAATTTTGAAAACAAAAACGAAAAAGGGTTAAATATGTAAATTTTCGAAATTTTCGAAAAAATTGGAATTTTCAAAATGAACCAAATTTAAATGTAGAACGAATTTAGAGGTAAAATCATGTTCACATTGTTTACATTGTTCATGGAAATTGAATGAGTTTTGACAAAGTTATGGTAGTTATTAAAAATCAGTAAAATCAAAATAATCAAAATTTTCAAACCAAATTTATATGAGGTCAAATTATAATAAAATCGACATAACGCTGGACCATTGTTTGCCCTCCAAATTAATGCTGCATTTAAATTGTGTTTATTTTGAAAATTTTATTTTTTTTTTAAATTTCAAATGATCTTAGTTTGAGGAAATTTAAAAATGGTAAATTAGTGATATTATGTCATATTAATATATAACTCTTCCCATTTATCTTGAAGGTGTTGTGCCCATCAACAGTCGTGGAGAAAAGCAACGTATGCATTTACGGGATGGCTTTTTGGCCGATCAATTGGATCCCATTTACGTAGCATACAATATGTAAATAGTATTATAGCGCTAATTGCTGCGCATTCCCAAATACGTATGCGAAACAAAAAAAAAAAACAAAAACGATAAATTATTTATTCATTCATCATACAAAGAACAATTTCCTTGTAATCACATTTAGAGAAACATTTAGATTTGCATGATTTAGATTTATCGCGACATTGACAAACAAACAACAACAAAAAAACAAGAAACGTAGCCGAACTAAAACTACGATTATTTACTGCTTTCCTTTCCACATACACACACATTTACCATTTTTACCACTTAAATACAACATAGTTGATACGACGACTCTCTATCCATCCCAAAAAAAAGAAGAATAAAATATAATATAATAAAATAAAATAAAATACAAAACGGACATTTCAACTCAATGACACTTTATGTATACAAGTGAGAGAAATAATAATACATTTCTATGTAAAATGCAATAAACAATTTATATATATATATATACATAAAAATACATATATAAACCAGTTGTGGAATGTGACTAAATTCTTATGAAGGATTCGCTGCTTTGTTGACTGGTTGCAATTCTGTTCCCGCCTCAGTGATGGTATGAGAACCACGATCATACCACCAGCGTAATATTATAGTTCGACGTCTGCGCACGACCAGAAATATCAGCATTATCCACAGTCCCTGCAATCCATTGATCATATCACAGAGCAGCAGATAAACTGTAAGAATCGACATTAATTGGTAAGTCTACTTTATAAGTTATGGTTACTATATTTACTTACCTTCATTGCCAGACTTATAGAATGTAATTATTTCGAATATCCAGGCCAATATAATAATAATACCCAGCAATGCAACGCATTTGGCACTGTAAAACAAATTCAATTTATTATATAACATTTTATATAATTGATTCCTTTATACTTACTCCTTTTTAACATTCTCATATTTCTCTATATCGAATTGAAGTATGGGCGTTGTAGCATCCTTTTCATCGTCATGGGCACGCAAATAACCATCAGTTTTAATGCGTTGAAAGCCAAAGAATGCTATAACCATGACCTATGCAAAGAATTAGAAAGATTGTATTAAAAAATTTGAAAGATTTGATACCAAAAAGTCCCAAATTAATTTAATTTCGCGGGGTTCCCTTTGTTAAATTACAAAATGCTGACTCAAATGGTACTTTACAAATGGTACATTAATATTAAATTTCTGGTTAGAATTCTTCCCACACAAAAGGTTTTTTTTAAAGATAACATCTTTGAGTCTATTTTTAATAACTTTTTTAATTGGGAAAAATAACAGAAATTGGCCAGATAAATGAGAAAGTTGTACTCATTATCAATATGAACGTCAGACTGATAATATAATAATTACAAGTGCGTAGCTATTATAAAACTATGATTAAATAACTAAAATACTCACCAGAAAACTGAGTCCAAGTATTGTGGAAACTGGTGGTATAAAATATCGTTGGGATTCACGAATTGATTCCGTGAGTCCTTGCAGGAAATATGAAGGCATGCCGGGTAAACCCTTTTGTACAGTTAGGGAAACCAATATCGCGGGTCCAGTAATCGCAATAAATAGGTATGCAGTAAAATTAAGTATAGTCCAAGTGTTATTCAAGTGTATATAGTAGGGTAGCTTATACCAGATGTTTAGTAGAACATTTAAGCATATGCAGAGGTACCAAAAGAAGAAGCTTAATATAAAGAACTGTATGACGTATCCAATGAATCCGCCCGATGGTATTCCATAGATGTGAACCACCGAGTAAACAAAATAACCACAGGCCAAGCACAGTGACATCAATGCCAATGACCATCCATGAAGATTGCGCAACAACTTCAACGTGAGATGCAAATAACTGACCAGAAGTAGACAGGGCATGCTTATAAGCATAAGTACCGCGATCATTATAACCTTTGCCTGCGAAACCTCCTCAACCTGTGTAATGCAGACGAATGCTATCATTTTACCAGACCTATCTTGATCCAGACAGTAATTCTCCTCAACCGTATATTCAGAGCCGTTCTTGTCGATCATTAATAGGTCTCCATTTTGCATAACATAAAATAGATCTTCCGTATCATCGTATTGAAACGAGCTGAAAAAGTTAACACTGCAATTAAATACAAAGAGTTACAGCGCACTTAAAGTACATACATATATTTCATTGTATTTTTATTACTTTTCCCAGGGACCGAGAAAATAATGATTACTACAATACATAGATTATAATCTGAAGTCTCATTTTATATAATGTAGTTATGCTTTTATTACATTCATTTGTGATAATTTAGCTCTTGTAAACATTTCTTAACTGGAGGTAAATTTCCGAATTTATTTCAGAAATATTTCTTATTTCTTTCAAAAATAAAATAATAATAATAATTATCCAAATGGTCCCTGGTTAGGTCTTTTTTTTTTGAATAATGATTAGAATCTATTTCAAAAATATTTCTTGAGTTGAATTCGAAAATATTATAATAATAATAATTATCCAAATGGTCCCTGGTTAGGTCTTTTTTTTTAATAATGATTAGCAAATAATAATTGAAATCCATTTAGTGTAATTTAGCTTTTATAAATATTAGAATCTATTTCAAAAATATTTCTTAAGTTGAATACAAAAAAAACTAATAATAATAATTCAAATGGTCCCTGGTTATTTTTTTTAATAATGATTATTACAATACATAAGAAAATAATAACTGAAGATTTTAAATTTGGTGTAATTTAGCTTTTTTAAAGATCAGAATCTATTTTAAAAATATTTCCTAAATTGAATTCAAAAAATAACATTATAATAATTATAAATATTGTCCCAGGTTAGGTTTTTATTAAACTGTGCACTAAACTACTCTAAAATTAAATATGATTTATTAAATTTAAAGTTCCAAAATAGTTCAACATACCTATTACATGGATTTCCAATTTCAATGCTCAATTCTGGTGTTATTTCCAAATCCTCAATGCAGTTGTCATAGAGCTTGGCACTAATTATAGTTGGTTCAAACTTGAGAACCGCATTATCACACATGGAATCACTTTGATTCTCTCGATAGAAATCCAGATTCTCTCCCAGTGGACAACACTTTCTCAATCGTGAGCTTGATGTGAATTTCGGTTGACTTCTTGACTCTTCACGCTGTGAACAATCTGTTGGTGCGATCTCTTTCTGTATCGGCTTTATAGAGCTGATCTCTGGTGGTCGCGTGCTTGTGTTATTAGCATTGGAAAGCGTCGATGTTGCTGTCGTGTTCATTGGAGGTGTTTCTGTGCTCAATTCCGATATTGGAGTTGTTGACACGGTGCTATAGTTAACCTCTGTTAAAGCATCTATTGTCATGCTTGTACTACAGAGAGATAAGCAGGAAATAAATTTAGTAAAACAATAAAATAACATTAAAAAAAAGATAGTTTAAAAGTTTTAGTAAAACTTAAATACAAAATATTTTATTTACGATACATTTAATAAAATAATTAGCTATATGTCTAATAAAAAAATAAATGTTTCAGGAAATAAATTTAGTAAAACAATAAGATAACTTTAAAAAAAAGATTGTATAAAAGTATCAGTAAAACTTAAATAAAATATATTTTATTTACGATTAATTTAATAATATAGTTAGATATAGTATGTCTAATAAAAATAAAATATATGTTTCAGAAAATTAGTTTAATAAAACAATAAAATAACGTTAAAAAAAAGATAGTTTAAAAGTTTTAGTAAAACTTAAATACAAAATATTTTATTTACGATAAATTTAATAATATAATTTGATAATATCTAATAATAAAATAAAATAAATGTTTCAGAAAATAAAACAATAAGATAACTTTAAAAAGAAGATAGTATACAAGTTACAGTAAAACTTACATATATAAAAAATAGTTTATTTAATAAAAAAATTGATATGTCTAAAACAATAAAATAAATGTTTAAGTAGAACTTTTATTTGAAACTTTTAAAATACAAATTAGGAACAACAATTATTTTTAATTTATTTTTGGAAATATCAAAAGTAAAGAAATAAGATAAATCAATTCAAAAAAAAAACAATATATTTCGCAATCTGATAATTATCTGATAAAACTGATAATTACCTTTCGTTCCTCAGTACGACCGTAACATCTTCAGCTTTTGTTAGTAGCGTAAAAATACAGATATATGTGGGTATGAAATAAAACCCGCTCTTCCAACTGCCGATTCCCATTTTTTGGTATATTGTTTATTTAAACTGAAATGAAATCGATATATTTAAGTGCAGGAAAAATAAATAAATTTTGTTAACTGAAATTGTGCTTGGTTTAGAAAGAAACTCGATACCCAGGCAACATTTATATTTTTATGGGATGTGGATTAATTAGTATTTGCTCTACACGTTTATTGTGCCAAACACCGTAGAGATAAGTGTGTAATTGAAGACAGTCTGATATATCTAGAAGGCGTCTATCAATGGTGGAACCAACTTACACACACCCACCCACCCACACACACACTCACACACACATACACACTAAGCCAGAACCTATCAACATGAATATATGTATATGTACATTAATTATCTTTCACTGGCTACTCCAATTATAAAACCCACATGACGTCATGTAAAATAAGAAATGAGTGTGTGTGATGTCTGCAGTTAAGAAATTCTTTTAAAATTATTGTACAACGGTGCGATATTCCCTGAATACAAATGTACAAACATATGTATTCATTACGAATTTCGATAGAAATCAGTGACAAAACTTTTAAAATAAAAATAAAATGCAATGATAAGCGCTAGAGCGTAAAGCACGATCCCAGGTAGATAACGGGAGGTTAAAGGGCGGAAGAGTCGTCAAATTGTTTAGTATCATAAATTACAAGCTAACACATTCCACATTTGTTGTTTGCACGCCATGATAACTATTTATAATAACATACATTCATATGTACATACATTGGGGGAACACAGGTGTATTTGTATTGGTAACATATCTTTATCTACAATTACTCTATTTACTCACATGCCAATTGAACAGAAACTTTGTGTTAATAAATTAAACTATATATTTATATATAACATACATAGGTCTGTGCACACGATGGAAATATTCACAAAATGCTAATTGACAGCATAAATAGGTTTCTTTTTTACAACATGTTTCACTTTGAGCTTATTTATAAAATGCATCCGACGGGCGCGCAGAATGAAGTAATACTAGCGAAATCAGCGTCTAGCACATAAGAGACCTGAACGCATTGTTAGCTGCCTGATAAGATAGCGTACAATATGCGCAGGGCTACATAACACTAATCAATTTTTAAACAACAATTCTTAAAGTTGAATTTATAAAGTATCAATAACATTTACGAATAACGAAAATAACAAAATAACCGGTACCGGCAATTCCAACGGTTTACCAACGGTGAACTGAGTTGCGAGGCAGCCCTGTCTTTTGAAATACAGGGTCGGTAGCAAGAATCTACTTTTAAAACAAAACATGTGGCAACCTTAGTTCCCAGTTTTAGTTTTAGCTCATTTTTGAAAAATTAGCTTTTATTAATTTTGCTTTGCCATGTTCTCAAATTTTGAAGCCGAATTTCACAAATTTGCATGAATTTTCGATTTTTCTTCTGTTAAATCTATAATTTTTGATTATAATTAAATAATAAAAATTTACCAAACGAAGGTTGACAAGCTCGCAAAATTTGTTAAAGTAATCACCTTAATATCATCGAAACTATAATTTAAATGGCATTATTAATTGACAAATTAATTAAAGAATAAATTTGTGATTTTAATTGCGCGCCCAGCTGTTAAAGCGAAAGATTGTGGCGGTCGGGCGATTAGTATCGTCTGTTAATAGTTAATGGACAGAAAAACAACTGATGAACTGAACTAAATGATGACCGATTTATTAGATCATCAAAAATTTAACGACTGAATGTAATCCTTTAATTAGATAATAATTAATTGCGCACCAACAAAAAATAACCGGTCAGTCATAAAGTCGATTGAACATTTGAAATTTCGCTAACAAAAGTTTAACCAGACTATCGATAACAAGTGCGATAGCAACACTGCTCATGACGCGCATGCAACCATGTGTAGTTTAGTACCGAACACGAATGCCAGATGTCGCTTGCGGCATTAGCAAATGAAAGACGCGCTGTGATTGGCTGACTGTACGCTATTCGGGCTATAAGTGCAGAACTAAAATGTAAGGTAAAAGTCGCTCTAACAGTTTGCTTAAAAATAGTTAAATAATATCAAATAAAATATTGCAACGCGTTCGCAATGTGTTGCCAAGTGCTCTGGGTAAATGGTGCATTTGAAATAATTGTGAATTGTGTTAATTAAACGTTTCTGTGGCAATTTGCACAAATTTTCTCGGTTTTATAAATGGCGGACAATGTGCGTTGGCTTCAGTTCCATACACACACACACACAAACACACATCGAGCATACAGGCCCACACACACACACATGCAATATCACACGAACAATTGTGCGTGTCGAGTAGCCCAGCACTACATTAAAAATTGAGAATGTATAATTTGCCAAACCTGGCTCTGAGCAAAGCATCCTTAACCGAATGATGTCTGTGTATATGTGTGTATGAGTGTGTTTGCGTGATTTTTGGCGCCATATATGCAATTAGTAAAGTTTTTCAATATGTAATTTGTAAACAAAATGGCATTTTCAAAGTTTTTTGTGAATTTTTATCGATTTTTTCTCGGCACATGTACACATGCGATACAAATACAGACATATGCATATGTGTATGCGCAAATGAGTGCGAGCGAGAGCCAGTTACAGTTGCTATTACAGTTTGTGCCCACAAATTGTTATTGTTTTTAACAAAGTTGATTTTGTTTTAATTATGACAGATAATGTGCGTTTCGTCAAGAAGAACAACAAGAAGAAAATCAAATCGTATTTGAGGTACAACAATACACACAACATATATACACACACACACACTACTAGGCTCACGGATAGTTTTTAAGCAAAAAGTGGGTGGCTACAAATACATTGAGAATAATAACAACAACAACAACGTAAACTATATAATATGAGCGGTCGCGGTAGCCGAAAACGTGGACGTCCCCCAAAGACGCCAAATGAGCGATCAACGGGACGCTTCAATTATCAACTGCTAAAGAAGCCCAAATATCTCAGCGAAGGTAAATCGCAACCAAGCACACCGTCAGCATCCCGCTGCATCTCCCCACAAAGCGATGAATGCAGTCGCAGCAGCCACAACAATCGCAGCAGCGCTCGAGGCAGCGCCGCCAAACGAGGACGCGGCCGCAAATCAAATGTGAATAATGCCAACACCAGCACCAACAGCTACTCAGCCAGAAAAGGTAAACAACAAATGCATTTTGAAAACACATCTAAGAAATTTCCTTAAAGGGGGGAAATTGGTTGGTAATTGACTCTCAATTATATTAGAAAATTCAAGAATTCGTATTTATAGAGTATTAAAATAGAGTATATTATTAAGTGCAGTTTAGTTAAAGCGAGCAAGGTATAAATATAAACAAAAATTAATTTTGAAAAGATTTCCAAGAATTAGGCCTAAAGTGGGAAATTAGTTGGTAATTAACTCTCAATTATATTAGGAAATTTCAGAATACGTATTCAAAATATTATAATAGAATATTCTACAGTACAGTTTAGATAAATCCAACAAGGTTGAAAAGATAAACAAGAATTAATTTTGAAAATACTTCTTAGAATTACCCTTAAAGGGGGGATAGCATAACCCATTTTTATATTGGTAAATTGATTCTGGATTATATTTGGAAATTTAATATATTGTTAAAATAGAATATTCCTGAATATATATTTAGATAACGTTTTTAAAATATTGTTAAAATAGAGTATATTATTGAGTATAGTTTGGATGCAGTGATGAAGGTCAAAATGTAAACAAAAATTAATTTTAAAAACATTTCTAATTACCTTTAAAGGGAGAAATTAGTTGATAATTAACTCTGAATTATATTAGAAAATTCGAGAATACAAATTATAAATATTTTAAAGAACAGAATATTCTTGAGTAACGTTTGGATAAAGTTATAAAGTGAAAAGTTTAAACAAATTCATTGAAAAAAAATTCTAGGGGGAAAGTATAACCAATCGACAGTTGATTATAAACTATATGATCAAGACTAGGTATTTAAATTAGGTTTAATTATGTTAATATGCTCGTAGAACATGTAGTTTCGATAAACTATGGGGTAAAACCTACTAGAACAGGAAATACTATGGGATAGATTGTATAAAACATTGTGCAGAAACTATTTTGTATTCCCTTTGCCATTAAAAAATGCTTTTCAGTTGTAAAAATTAATTACATTTGCCTACAACTTTATTTCAAACATCCCTCAGAACTTGAAAGGGGTAAAACATAACGAATTAGATTTTGAGAGTAGACTTTAGCGATTCTTAAAAACAACAATAATGTAAACGACATGTTTCCATAAATACAAATTATAAAAATTATACCTTAAATATTAAAAGAATTATTTACAATTTATTTGTGTCCAAAAATAGTCTGCAGTTAAAGTTATAAAGAAATGTATTCCAAGAAGTTTCAGAAAATAAACAGAATACTTTCCTATGTTACCATTTTATGAATTTAATTATAAATTGCAAAAATATCTGCTAATAATAAACTTGGAATAGATTTGGCTATAATAATTGATAAAAACTTATCTACAATTAATTACAGTGTCAAATATCATTCCCAGCATATTCAAAATATGATCTATTATTCATTGTTGAAAAACTCTGTTTAGTTTTTTGGTTTATCACATTGAAATATAAATAATTTCGACTAGGTTAACTTTGAAAAAAGTGTCAAAGGCTTAATAAAAATCCATTAAACGAGTCTAGTTCAATTGACAAGTAAAGTAATGTGCTATTGTCTTCAAATTTGGGTCTAGTTTAAAGATACAACTTATAGAGATTTGCTAATAATTGCAACGCAAGCTAAAAGCCAGAAAAGAAGACGCCAAGACATTGAGGAAAGCGCAGAAAGATAAGAAATTACATAGGAAAACATAGGAAATATTTTAAAAATAATAAAAAGAATAATTAAAAGGCAAAGAAAGGGGTGTAAAATGACAAACACAAACTCTGGTCGTTTAAAAGGTAAATGTTTAAAATACAAGCAACGATAAAACAACACTTTTCAAATATTTTGATGATAATTGAATATTCCTTATGATTTTCTCTCCATTTAAATAGGTTACGAGTCGGAGTATCATTATGGCTCCGATTTTGGTGATTCGGATGAGGAGAAGACAGATAATGAAGATGATATGCTGCTCACACCGAGTGACGATGAGAGTTTGGAAGCGGCCAACGAAAGTGAGTCGGAATTCTCCGTCTGCAGTTTTACACAGAATGGTGTTGGACGACCACCACGTCCGCCCAGCCCGGAGCCAATTTGGCTGCAAGAGGGTCGTGAGGATGCGGCATTGGAGTTACCCGAATCATCGGAAGATCTATTTATAGGCAATGCGCATGTATTGCGCGCTCTAAGTATTTATGAAGTATTGAGACGCTTTCGTCACCTGGTGCGACTCTCGCCCTTTCGATTCGAGGACTTTTGTGCCGCTTTGGTGTGCGAGGAACAGAGTGCTCTGCTTACGGATGTACACATCATGCTGCTGAAGGCGATATTACGTGAGGAGGATGTACAGGGTACACATTTTGGTCCACTCGATCAGAAGGATACGGTGAACATTAGTTTATATCTAATTGATGCTATAACATGGCCAGAAGTGCTGCGAAGTTATGTGGAAAGTGACAGGGAATTTGATCGTCATGTTTATCAAATACTCAGCACTGGGGAATATCCCTATACGGGTGTCGATCATCGTTTGATTGTCCTACAATTTCTGGGCGATCAGTTCCTTACGGCCAATTCGGTGCGGGATGTGATGGTCCAGGAGGGACCCATTCACTATGATGATCATTGTCGGGTCTGTCATCGTCTCGGCGATTTGCTGTGCTGCGAAACATGTCCCGCTGTCTATCACTTGGAGTGCGTTGATCCACCCATGAACGATGTTCCCACCGAGGATTGGCAATGTGGTCTGTGTCGCTCCCACAAGGTCTCTGGCGTGGTGGACTGTGTGCTGCCGCAGGAGAAACAAGGTGTCCTCATCCGTCACGACAGTCTCGGTGTGGATCGACATGGTCGCAAATATTGGTTTATTGCACGTCGCATCTTTGTCGAGGATCAAATCGATGGCAGCTGTTGGTATTACAGCACACAGGCCAAATTGGAGTTGCTATTGAAGCGTATGGATGCAACTGAATTGGAGACACGACTGTATGCCCAACTCACAGATCGCCTGGAGGAGATTGAGCGTCAAATGAAGCTAACTGAGACGCTAACCAACGAGCACAAGCATAATAAACGCACCTTAATTGATCAAGAGCAAGAGGCTACACAGGAACTGCTCGACAAGGAGATGACAACAAACGAGGAGGACACGGCAGCTGAGACTGTGCAAAAGGCCGAGGATAATAAGATGGTGACACGACAGAAGACGAATCAATTGAATAGTGGCACACTCTACTTTAAACTGGGCATGGAACAGGGCTTTAAATCCTATGTCAATCAGTATGCCACAAATCCCATAGCGCTCAATAAACCACAGCGCAATGAGGAACGGGATAAACGACGACATCTCTCCCACAAGTTCTCACTGACCACCGCATCGGATTTCAAATGGATTGGCATCACAATGGGCACCTGTGATAATATAATCACAACATTGCGACAGACTTTAATTAATTTTGAGACAAATATTGCGGCGTCCTTTATGAATCCCAACTGGGTGAACAACAAAAAGATGTGGAACACGGCGGTAATGAATGCAAAACGTGCCACAGATTTTGCTGCTGTCATGCTGCTGTTTCAGGCATCCCTCAAGAGCGTTGTCTTTGCCAATGTGTGGCACGAACAGTTGGGCCACATGCACCTGCAACGCATCACAAGCGCCGAGCGCGAAGATCGCAAGAAGCAAGAGAAACGCGAGAAGCGTGAACGTGATGATGAGGAGGAACGCAATCGTTTGGCCTTCAACTACATTAAATACTCGCTGGGACTGAAGCATCAGGTGTGGAAGCAAAAGGGCGAGGAGTATCGTGTCCATGGCCAATGGGGCTGGCTCTGGCTATCGAGTAGTCGACGCTGTGGCGTTCGCGTCCGACGCACTCGTGCCCAGCCGTTGACACATTCGCGTGTCTATGTCCATTACTCGTTGGGTGAGGAGCCGACTGTTAATGAAAGCATCCTCGTTGATCCACGCACTCAGCGATTTATGCTGCAATGTGAATCGATACATTCGTCCGGTCAGGTGTGCCATTATTTGCCCGAGCAATACACACAGGTTAAAGTGTATGAGGATGTGGGAGAGCGTGTCAGTGGACAGATTGATGTGAGCAAAGCCTTAAATGCACCGGGTCGTCATTATTATCCCAAGGTGGCACGCAAATGTCGCCTCGATGATCTTCTCGAGCGACGCACCAAATTGGCCGATGTGGAGCAACAAATTGCCATCAAATCGGATGCTGAAAGCGATGTTAAACCACTTTTAATTGCCACAACGGGTGGTGGCAACAAGCAAACGTATTTGGAGAAGCGTCTACTCCGCTTAACTGAAGCATCGGGTAAAACAGTCGCCTCCAATGTCAACTTGGATCTCGTCAACTCACTGGCCAAGCAAATTCAAACGGTGCGCATGCAATTCAGTCAATTGAATCGATTTGCGAAGACCTTTCGCTGTTATACCAAGGAGTGCAATACGAACTCAAATGCCGTATCACAAATCACCCAGAACACATGCTATTCCCCGCTCTGTCTGCAGAAGGCGCGTGCCAAGAAGGAGCTGCTTCTGTTGCTACGCAAGGCGCACACCGCTGGCAATGGTTCCAAGGAGACAGTGGCTGCCATTCTCGGTGCCGTGAAGAAACCGTCCATACTTGAACAGAAACTGACAGAGGGCAAGAAGGAATCGGTTCAATTGTCACTTGATGAATCGGAGGATCACAAGCAAGCGGAATCGGAGGCGCCACTCGATTTGTTGCATGACTGGGAACAGGCGCGTCTACATGCAATTGCCTTTAGTGAGCAGCTGCTCACGGATTGCCTGCAAATGGAAACGGAAACCGAAACCGAGGAGACAAAAACGGACAAGGTCAGCGTTAAAGTGGAAGATTCGAATCCGGATACAAGTACACAAGACTCGGATAAAATGGATTACATTGAGAGCATGGATGTATGCAGCAATGTGGAGATTGAGAGCACCGAGGATTCATTGGCAGCGGCAGCAAGTGCTGCCAGTTCCACAGCGAATGCCGATGATGTGGACATCTTTGCGGGCACACGACGCAAACGCACACAGAAACCGAAGAAGGCGTATATCGGCACCAAGGATGTGCTCGATCAAACATTGGACAAGGATATACCACTCAACAAACAGAATCGACGATTTCCGATCACTGCGCGTCCAGTTAAACGTGAGGATGTCACCAAATACGAGCGGGAATACTTTGAGAATGGCAATGAACGTGTCTATTCATCAACTTCAACCCGAGGACGAGTTTATCTCATACGAGATGCAGCCAAATTGTATGAACAATGTGTCAAGTCGGAGGATAAGACAACGATTGTCAAGAAGGCGACTTATGCTCGCTATCCGCTCATCTCGAATTTCCTCACGCACAAAGGGAAGCGAAGTCTCCTCGTCTTGCCACGTTTCGAGCTGTTGAAATTGGCCCGTTGGGGAGGTAAATTCCCAAGCAATGGATTCCATCATGGGGCCAAAAACAATTGCATTTGGCAATATCAATGCTCGAGGCCATTGTTCCGCACCTGCTGGTCATATCGCACTTCCAATGCCACCACATTGTCCTCCATTGCGCTGCAGTTGCGCATCTTGTGGTCATGTCTACGCTGGGACGATATGATTGCCAAGCCGCCGTCCACAGATGGCAAACATCAGGTGACCACGGAGAATGAGATTGTCACATTGGAGCTACTCAAGTTGCGTCATGCGGGTCGCTATGGCGAGAAGACGAGCTACCTCCGACGCAAGGTCGTCATACCCCTGGAGATGCCAAAGACTATAAGGGGTAAGTGCAGACAGTGTTGCCATTTTAGCCATTTTATAGCTAGATTTGGCAATTTTGCAATTGATAGCAAATTTCAGGGACCGTAACGATTATATTTTTTAAAATTAGAATTAAAATTTTAAATTGAATGTGAATATATTTTCAACAAAGTCGTGTATTTCCAAATTCTAAAAACATTCAATCACACGTTCCTTAAGGACGTATTTTAAGAATATTTCAGCTTGAACAGATATGATTTTTAAATAAAAATTGATATTTAGTTATAATTTTTTATTTTAAAAATGGAAAAATAAGAGTTAAAAGTAATTAAGTAATTTTTATAATTAAAATAAGTCTTATTTGCGATCCCTGAAAAATTTATAGAAATCTGCTTATTTTGTTGTATTTATTAAATACATAAGGAAAAACGTGTTTTATTTTTAGAAATTAATTTAAATATTTATTAGTTGTTTGAAGTATTACAAATTTTAATGAAGAAAATATTAAGGAAATAAAGATCTGTTTTGTTAGTTAGGAAACTATTACCGGTATGGAGTTTATAAAATTCAGAATACAGTCGACAAAAAAAATCAAATAAATCTTAAATAAATAAAAATATATAAAACACATTCACCCATTCAGTTTTCCTAAAATATAATAGGTCTGTCTTAAGAAATTTATTGCATTCTAAAACTTTAAATGCTATCTTTGTATTGTATATATTTGTATATGAATATTAAAAATTATTTTATTGCAATTTTAAAATATCTACAAATTTATATCGACGAAATATCATTTTTGACATAGAATGGGATTGGAAAAATATTTTATATTTTAATTAGCAGCCTATAATCTGGATTTTTATATATACAGTATTATAAGCACAATGTTGTTATTTATTTTTTGGATTTATAGGCCCTTCAAATTCTGGCATCACCGAGTGCAACATAAATTCCCAATTATTTCCATTTATTAATCACTTTCATTCTCCACACACAGAGGTCACATCCATACGTTCCGGACTACGTAAACGGAAGCGTGCCGAATCTCCGCAGCCCACAGAGCCGCAAATAAGCGAAGAATGGGTCGATGAGGACAAGCTGGAGTTGTGGGAAATCAAGTTCATTGGCGAGAAACAGGAGAAGGCGCGAATTGCGACCGTCACACGCTCAGTGGCAACGCGGCAACTGGAGGCCAGCAATGGTTCTGGCCTTAATGCAGCCACCAATGGCAGTCCAGCTGGTGGACGTGTTCTCCTCGCACCCAAACCAGGTGAGGATGTCAAGGATAAGATGGAGCAACAGCTCAAGCTACAGAGAGCAGCACATCAACAGCGCAAGATACTTAACACTGAAGTGACGCGCTCATCGACACCAGGTAAATAATATTAATAAATATAGGAAAGTAATCATGGTCGAAAGAATTAATAGTCTAGATTTAACGATAAAAGTAAAGTTACATTAAGGAATTAATTTCCATAAAAAAAGTAACATATTCTTGTACAATTTAGTTAAATTAACATGAATTTGATAAAAGATGTTAATACTAAAATTAAATTTTTCGCAGTTCTATGAAATGAATTAATTTTATTAATTTATTCGGCATAAATTAGACCGTTATTCTTTTTATTTAAGATTTTTAAAGAAACAAAGAAGGTTTTTATACCAAAATCTGATTTTTAAGATTGGGAGACTAATTTGCAGATAAACAGGAGTATTTACTAAAAAAAGAAAATATGATAAAATTAAATTTGTGAATTTCTTTATTTGTCAAAATATTCAATGTATTTTATATTTATTTATATATATAGATTTATTCAAATTTATTTTTCTATATATATTTATTTATTCAAATATATTTTTGTATATATATTTATTAAAATATATTTTTGTATATATATTTATTAAAGTAAATATTTTGACAAAGAAAGAAGTAAATTTATTTAGTTTAATTTAATTTCATCGTATATTTTTGTCTTATTCTATTATATTGTTTTTGCTTTTGGTTGTTGGAACAAGTTTTAAAAACAATGAGATTCATTGGGTGCTTAACTATTTTTTTGCAAAATAAAATTAAGTTTGATTTTTAAGACTTCAACAATATATTTTTTTATGATAGATTCTGAAATAATTAACTATAGAAATAAAAACAGACCTATTAACAAAAATGTAACAATTTATAGACACTATTTAATTAACCTCTTAAATAGATTAATAATAACTACCTAGTTGTTGACTGCAATTAAAGCTTTAATCAATTTACAATTTGCAGTTAAGGGTCAAGTAATTGGCAGCAGACGTGTGATAGTCAAGAATCCGGATGGCACAACGCGCATCATTCAACAGGCCGTGACGCAAGTGCCGCGCACAGCGACAACAACAACAACAGCAGGAGCAGGTGCATCATCATCATCGGCAACAAGTTCCGCCTCCTCACAGGTGAATGCCACAACAGCCACGCCCTCGCCAACGCCACATAAAGTACAAATCATACGTGGACCCGATGGCAAAGTGAGTGTGCGTGGCTTGAATCCCGGCCAGCAATTGGTGCAAATGCCCGATGGTAAACTGCATGTGCTAACAACGACAACAACATCGAATGTGTCAACGCCAGGTGAGTGCAACAAACACACACACACAATCTTAAATCTATTTGATACTCAATTAAAATTCTTGTTTCAGTGAAAGGGAAATTGCCAATTAAAACGCTTGCAACGGGCCAGGCACCGCAGGCTGTGGCAACAACAACAACAACAGCTGCTGGGGCAGCTGCCGCATCGCCGGTGATCAAACAAATTGCTGTGAAGCATGTTGCCAAATCTCCGGCGACACAGACACTTGCCACATCACAACGTGTTACACTTCCCTTGGCTCAAGTTAAGAATAAATTGCTATTGGCACAACAGCAGCAGCAACAACAACAGCAGCAGCAGCAGCAGCAACAACAGCAACAAGTTGCTTCACCGACAGTGCAAAAATTGGTGCAGAAAGTGGTGACAACAGCGTCGCCCACACAGCAGGTGTTTGTGCAACAAGGCTCCAAGTTGTTGGTGGCACAAGGCTCGCAGGGTCAAAAGGTTATCATATCTGCAACGCCACAGCAACAACAACAACAACAGCAGCAGCAACAACAACAGCAACAGGGCAATGCCACAGTGCAGCAACAACAAATTGTGCACACACAGGCAATACAACAACACATACAACAGGCACCACAGCAACAACAACAGCAGCAGCAACAACAACAACAGCAGATTGTTGTTAATCAACAGGCAACACAAAAGGTGATACAACAGATTGTCAACACGAGCAATGTGCAACAACAGATTGTTGTTGGCGGGCAACGCATCATTTTGAGTCCTGGACAAACAATTGTCACGCAACGCAATGTGCCGCAAAGTCAAGCGCTGCAGATGGTGCAACAACAAATACAAACACAGCAGCATCAACAACAACAACAGCAGCAGCAACAACATATTGTGCAACCACAGCAACAATTTGTGGTGCAAGCGAATCAAACGGTGCAATCGTCACCCACAACACAAACAAAGCTGGTCAAGCAGATTGTGGTGCAGCAGCAACAACAACCACAGCAGCAGCAGCAACAACAACAACAACAGCAATTAGTTGAAGAAAAGCCACAAAGTAGCACTGAAAATGCCGAAACAACCACACAACAAGTGCTTGTGCCAAACTCGACGCTTGCTCAGCAATTGGCGCAAGGAAAACTCCAAGTGGCAACAATCAATGGACAGCAGGTGATTGTTAAGCCGCTGGGCAACAATCAGGCACAGATAGTGGCACACATTAAGCATCAGGGCGATGGCAATGCACACATTGTGACCAACAATGCAGCGCCGGCAATATCTCAAGCGAGTCCACAAACCTCACCCGTTAAACTGCCAACACAGCAACAACAGCAACAACAACAGCAGCAACAACAACAACAACAGGTTGTCGTGCAACAAAATGCACAGCAAATTGTTGTGCAGCCACAACAACATGTTGTGCAGCATGTGGTGCAACAAACACAACAAGCACAACCTCCACCACAACAGCAGCAACAACAGCAGCAGCAACAACAACCGCTTAGTGTGGAGGAGAGTCTGTTGCAAAATCAACCGCCCGGCACGGTGATTAAATGCGTAACCGCCCAAGTGTTGCAAACGGAGCACGGGCCACGCATTGTGTTGCAAG
The DNA here is from genome assembly GCA_035042165.1 of Drosophila kuntzei. NCBI lineage: Eukaryota > Metazoa > Arthropoda > Insecta > Diptera > Drosophilidae > Drosophila > Drosophila kuntzei. The sequence goes on along the minus strand of JAWNLU010001584.1, from coordinate 3,846,217 downwards.
GTCTGGTGGGCAATGACTTTACGGCACAACAATTGCAGCTGGTGCAGACGCAAGTCAAGCAGCAGCTAATGAAAGGTGTGTAGCAGCTGCAACTAACTTAAAATGTTTACTAAATTGAACTACTCCCTTTTTGCAGCCCAAGAATCGAATGGCAAGCTCGGTGTTTTAGGTCCAACAAAGATCTATTTAGCTGTGCAGCCGGAAACAGCGGCACAATCCTCACAGCCGCCGCCTTTAACACCTGTGCATCAATCGGCAACACATCAACAAGTGAGTAGCTTTTAAATGCAACAACAACAACAAAACCAACAACAAAATTAGTATAAGGGTGAGATAATTAGAGAGATATCCAAAACAAAACAATTCAGTTTAATTAGTTCAAGAGAAAAGCGAGAAAGAAAAGCACTTGATACAAATCGTTAGGCTGCGCTTATATCAATCAATCTTTTCTTTTAGTATTTATTATTACTATTATTTATAAAAAATATATTATATTATATATTTAAAACATGTAACTTATGTAATTTTGAGCTGAGAACAAACACACAAGAGAAAAGCATGTTGTTGCTATAATTCTGATTTGAATTAATCATTTTATTTTTTTACACGAGTTTTGTTTGCTACTTATCATTTAATTTGTTAAACCTGTTTTTTTTTAATATTTGGCACACACACATTCACACACACATAAAATCACACTCACTGCAAAAGTAAAAAAGAACAAAATGAAAACCAAAAATTTACATTTACATATATCTCATATGCATTCCTTTTAATGGCATGTAAGAGTGTGATTGAAATAAGTTTTCCAGCAAATTTCCACAACAACTAAAGGCTTCATTTTGCAATATAATTATTTATCAACTAATTCTGCAGCACACACACACACACTACACACACACATAAGCTCACACAACAAGACTCATATCATAAATAATTAGTTGCAGCTAGCTAACGAGTTAGAGTTTATTCCAAAATATATCATTTTAATTTTAATTATACGTATTTATTTGATTTGGTTTCAATTCGTAATTTAATTATGTTTAAGTTTAGTTATGTAACTATAATTTAATGCAATTTATTTAATAACTATTACGTTAAGCAACTAAACAAATCGAAACAAGAATTACCGAATGAAATGCATAATGAAACATTTCCATAAAATATATTTTTGATTTAATATTCAACTTCAGTTAACTATATAATTATTTTTATCTTATTTATCGAATTAATTAATTTAATTAAGTAATAGTTTAGCGAGCAATATATTAAAATATAAAAACAGACTGTGACGTAATATTAGCGACCAGGGCAAAAGTATTAGACAAAACAAAACGTTAATAGAATTTTTCTTGCCTAGTTTCATTTTGGCTTTTAAAACTATATAGTATCTGTAGTACTATCCTATGTTATTTGTAATCTATGTAAAGCGCTTTTTGCAATAAAAATATATATGTATTAATTAAATAATACAAAATAACGATGACCAATCCTGTTTCTTTTCATACAATAAACTCAAGAGCAGAACCAACCATATATAGTATATATGCATAATTAATTCTCACTTCTCTTCTTATATATGTATATATATGTATATAGTATATATCGATAGATGACAAAATAAACTCTCTGAATACTTGTAAAAAAAATAAAAATAAAATAAAGAATTACTTAAAGTTTATATTTTAAAATATTTGATGTAAAAGTAAAAATTGCAGCAGAATTGTGTCGCCCAATTTTTAATCCCAGGGTTTAGTTAAAAGAATCTAAACACTTTTTCCCCACTTACACTTCTCCCCCCTTTTACACTTTTGAAAATTGATAAAAATTGTGAGAGAAATTCGACAATATTCCTGTATCCCACCTTTACACCCCCCACGCTACCTTTAGTTATTATATAACACTTATATATATATTATATATATAACTTATGCACACATTGATTATATATTGAGAAACTTGTGTGTAAATTTTTGTTTCTGAGTTAGTTGGATGATTATTTGCAAATTGGCCTTTGTGTTGACAAAAAGCGCTCGCTTCCTATATATACACGATATATATATATATATGATATGATCAAATATATATATATATGTTTTGTATGTACCATATATGAAAATGAAAACTTTTGTAATCGAAAATATTTTAAAGCTAAAGCTAAACAATTTACAATATGTTAAAGTATATTACAAAAAAAGAAATGACTTTAATCAGAAATCAGTTGAAACCAGAACAGATCGGACCAAAAATTTGTTGATTTTTTTCCACCTTAATATGGCCAAAATTTGAAATTGCTTAAAAAGAAAATAAAATAAATACAAATTTTATAAAAAGAAAAGTTATTGCTGAAGAGATTAACAAACACACAGAGTTTTAGTTGGCTGACTTGTGATATTTATGTATATATCTATATATATAAATCAATTATATATATATATGTATATGTATAGATCGGAGGCAACTGCTGAATGGCAAACTAAACGACGAAACGTTTTCTTACCCTCCGTACCCTCCCCCTTGTCCGTACAAAGGCGTGAAGCTAGATTTTCATATTAAAGATAAAGAAAGAGAATTTCCTATAAATAACACAAAGGCTTAACCATATTTGTAATCATCTCATCTAAATCGAAATGAATTTTTACACTTGTTCAAAAAGTTCAAAAAGCAAAATCAATACACAAGAGTTACACACACACACACACACACACCACATTTACACACACTCTCACACTCACACACACACAATCAATCAATCACAAAAGACATTTTGCCGCAATTTTCATTATAACTTATTTAAAGCAAGCTTTTTTTAATAATGAAAAAAGAAAGAAAAAGAGAGAGAGAGAAAACTAACTTAAATAAATTTCGAATACCCTTTAAAAATCAAATCCATGCTGCCACTGCTTAAATAATCCGAAAACCAAACCGTAATCCAAAATGCATTGCCTAAAAATCCGTGTGTCAACAACTACAACTCCAACAAAACAAAAAATACACGTGTTAATCTCTTCGCCAAAACAACAACAATTACTACAACAACAACAACTACTACTACAACAACTCCACAAACAATAACAATTAAAAAATAATAAAAAAAAAGGTTGCCTGGAATAAATACTACAACTGATCTCTGATTAAAGCCAGGTAGGTGCCGATCATATAATATTCTAAGTACATTATTTATATTTAATACCCACTGTTTGAATTGCTTAACATTTTATTTGATTTATAAACTTGTAAATAATCTATGAAAAACCACACTTAGGTTGGTGGCATCTCAATTGTTTATGTTGTAAGCACAAATTATGTTTTACAAGAAAATGAAGCCGAGTCCGAAGCGAAATCCGTTGATGATGCTGTATTCGATATGCCCAGCAATAATAATAATAATAATAATAACATTGATCAAGATGTTAATAATGATGATGATGAAGAAATTATTGTTGTCTGCAGTCCACCGCGTAAGAATAAATTATTGAATTCATCTCCAGCCAGAATTGAGAAGTCATCTGATGAGAAGTCCAACCAACCGCAAGATGAATCCAATGATTGTAGTTTTAAGTCCGATAAACCTGATGTTGATGATGATGAACCGAATGTGCAAGTTGAAGAGATAGCTGTAGTTAATGATAAATCTAATCATGATCAAGCGCAACAATTAAACGATTTTGATAGTGCTAAAGCCGTCAATCCAAATATATTACAGACTAACTCCAACACCAACAACAACAGCAACAACAGCAGCAGCAGCGGCAGCAACATCAACAGCCACAACAACAACATCATTAATGAGAACAACGACGCCACCGCGACTTCAGCTCTTAACGAGAACAGCATCCAGAACGACAGTTGCCCCAACAACAACAACAACAACAGCAGCAGCACAACAAATGCCACGTCGGAGTCCATTGAGCTCCTCGACGCCAGTGCCCAAGTTGATAAGCATAACACGACGACGGCCATCAACAACAACAACATCAACAGCTACCACAACAATGCAACAACGGAGAACGTAGAGTATGCCACAGTGGCAGCAACAGATCTAGGCACAACACTGACGGTCCAAGGTGTTGAGCATGAGCAGAGCGAGAATTTTGTCGTCACCAGCGGCTACATACAAGAATGTAAGTACTACAGTTAATACTTACTAATAAACTCATTAAAATAATATATTTTAAACAGGGTATAAAACCGAAACGAATTAAGGTTTCAGTTACGGTTTCGATTATGCTCGAATTAAGGTTTTCGGTTATCGGTTATGAAAAATCTTGGAGTATCGGTTTCGTTATGGTTATCAGTTTTTTTTTTATAAATGTCGGTTTAAAAACAACGGTATGCTTTCGGTTCACAAAAAGAAATAGAAATTAAGGTTTTCGGTTGACCAAAATAAGAAGCTTTATTCATTGTTTTACATGAAAAAAGACTTAATGCTCTTTTTAGCCTAGAAAATAATGTTATCTGGTTACTGGAATGATCCAGTGTAATGTCGATTTTATTATAATTTGATCTCATATAAAGTTGCTTTCAAAATTTCGATTATTTTGATTTTACTGATTTTTTCAACTTTGAACTGCCGTAACTTTGTCAAAAGTCAATCAATTTCCATGAGCGATGTAAATTTAAGCATGATTTTACTTTTAAATTCGTTCTGCATTTAAATTTTTCCCATTTTGAAAATTCGAATTTTTTCGAAAATAACAAAAAAGACAAAGGGGTAACACTGTAAAATTTCGAAAAAATTCGATTTTCAAAAATTTTCAAAATTGACCAAAGTATAAATGCAGAACGAATTTAGAAGTAAAATCATGATCAAATTTACCTTGCGCATGGAAATTGATTGACTTTTGACAAAGTTATGGCAGTTCAAAGTTATCAAAGTTGCTCAGTAGCTGCGACGGCCTGAACCGACATTAACCCTTATAAATAAATCGGTTACTAAACGGTTATCTCGGTTTAAAGAGTTTCGGTTTATGGGTTTCGGTACTGTGGAAAAAATTGTTTTCGGTTAAGGTTTCAGTTACGGTTACAAATTTCAATCGGATTTCATTGGTTAAAGGTTACGTTTTCGGATAAGGTTTTAATCCCTGATTTTAACTGAATTTAATTGTTTGAAATATGTGTAAAATTGTTATATATAATTTATTAATATAACTCACCTTTATTTCAGCCATTACGAATGCCTTGAAACAAGGCAATCTGAGTCCGGAGCTTGAGGAGAAACTGGTGAATATGCGTAAGAAGCAGGAGCAACAAAATTCCAATAATTTGGGCGAATGGACGCCAACTGGGAATAGATCCAACTCTCTGGTTGACGGTGCCAGCACATCGACACGTCGACGCACTGCATCGCGTCATCACAACAACAACGATGATGATGAATGGAAACTACGCACGCCAACGAAACGTCAACCGGGCATTGCCAGCGGCAGTCACTTTAATAGCACGATTAGAAGCAATCGCAAGCAGCTGCCGCTCGAGGAAGCTGCAAATCTCAGTGAACCCAAGCAGTCGCAGTTGGAGCGTCACAAAGATTTGCTGAAGAAGAGCATTCTACGCAAACGTTCGCTGCTCGAGCGCAATTTGCAGAATGAGATCCGTGAGGAAGTCGAGGCCAAGGTGAAGCGTCATGTGCGTGCGATGAGCACCTCAACGCCGCCAGAGAAGCAGACGGAAAATGAGCGTAGTACAGTGTTTACTGAGCGTCTGCTGGATCAGAATAATGAGCACAAGAGGTGAGAAAGAAGGCAGTTGAATTTTAAATATGGAAGTTTATTAAAATTGTAAATTAATTACAGGCACATCAAACCTCCAATGGGACGCAGTCTGGGACCAGAGCCACCATCGCTGCATAGCAGACTTAGCGTGGGTCGACCCAAGAAGATGACCAGAAAGAAGGAGAAGCTTTATTGCATATGCCGCAAGCCCTATGATGATACCAAGTACGTAACTAGTCAATTAATTGGAATCATTATTATTTTGAAAACTTAAAAAGCAAAGATATAACTTTAACCATAGCTTTTAATTAATTATTACTAGTCATAATGAATAGTAATTAGATTATGTATTTTTTTCGGGTAAAGTAATGATTAAAATACGATTATTTAAGGTTTATAATGATTACTTTTTGATTATTCTTATTAAATAATGTTAATAATCAGAAAAAAATCTAAAGTAATCAGAATATAATCAAATTATTTGTTTTGATTATTTTTAGGTAATTTCAATTATTTTCTAGTAATTTTCAGTAATCTTGACTATTTCTAATTACTTATAATCATAATAAATTAGTAATCCAAAAATATTCACAAGGTGATTATATAATCAGTAAAATTCTTTTACATTTATAATCTAATTGATTACAAATTGTAATCCAAATTTAACAGCTATAAATTTAACAAACAGTATTTAAAACAAATATTATTCTAAACTTTACTAATTCATCTTTTTACAGGTTCTATGTTGGCTGCGATTTGTGTAGCAATTGGTTCCATGGCGATTGCGTTAACATCACCGAGGAGGCATCGAAGAAGCTCTCGGAATTCATTTGCACCGATTGCCAGAAGGCGCGTGAAACGCAACAACTTTATTGCAGCTGCAAACAGCCCTACGATGAGTCGCAATTTTATATATGCTGTGATAAATGCCAGGACTGGTTCCATGGACGTTGCGTTGGCATTGTCCAGAGCGAGGCGGAATATATAGACGAGTATGTTTGTCCCGAATGTCAACGCAATTCGGATGCAAATACGGCAAATATGAAAAGTCTAACGCAAAATGAAATTGTTGAACTCAAAAGCTTAATCAAGCAAATACAGGTAATCGAGAGTTATATAATATTAAAATGGTATAAAGTTAACTAAAATTAATTGTGAATTGCAGTCGCATAAAAGTGCCTGGCCATTTATGGAACCGGTTGATCCGGAAGAGGCACCCGACTATTACAAAGTGATTAAGGAGCCCATGGGTAAGTTAACTTATAACCTAATTAATCTAACAACTCAAATTAATTAATCAATTCCTTTGCAGATCTCAAGCAGATGGAAACAAAGCTCGAATCGAACACGTACACGAAGCTCGCGGAATTTATTGGTGATATGACAAAAATCTTTGATAACTGCCGCTATTATAACCCAAAGGAATCCTCGTTCTACAAATGCGCCGAAGCGCTTGAATCCTTCTTTGTCCAAAAGATCAAAAACTTTCGGGAACAGGTTTCTGGTCAAGACAATTGATAGATGATAATTGAACGAACCTTTTATTGTTGGTACATTTGGATTAAGCTGGGTTTAAACAACAACCACAACAACATCAAGAACATCAACAACACAATAAAACAACACAACAACACACAACAACAAAAGAAGATAAGAAACATTTTAATTTTTATATATAGTAAAAATAAACTAAATAATTTTACTACAACTATACATTTGAATAGTTTTAGATTAAAGCAGCTCCAATATAATATTGTCACTGTAAATATTTATATATATACGTATATATATATATAAATAAATATATGTATATTTAAGTGCGATTAGTTATAGTTGGATCAGTCATATACATACATATATATGAGAATATGAAAATGAAAAGTTCATAATTAATTTTATCAACAGTTTTTTTAGTTTAAACGTAATTCATATGAAGCAAAATAATTAATTAACAATTAATCTAAAACTAAGTAGTGTTTTGACTATGTACAGCCTAAAAAAAAAAAAAAATAATGAGATGTAAATAAACACACACACATGCATTTGTTTTGATACATATGTATGTACGAAGTATAACAAGCATATAATATGGGAATATACTTATATAAATATATTTATATGTATATCTGTAGAATTTGTATAATAGCAACAATATATATACATGTAAATTATTTATATCTTGCATATTTGCAGCTAAGCAAATGGAATAAAAGTTTGATTCAATGAACCAATCAAAGTAATTACTTTGATTTAATGATAAATTTGTTATCTACAACGGAAATTAATTTTTAATCAACTTTAATAATCCCAAACTTTACTTTTTTCTTGATTTAATTAATTAAATTTTATTTAGTTACTTGGGAAGTAATATATATTAGAGTTTCTTGACTGTATTCCCACTTTTTGAGTACATTTAACATTTTCCGGTCCATAAATCCAGTGTAACCTCTAGGAATCCAGGTATTTTTTTTAAATTATTACTTTTAAATAACAAAGAGTCTTCAGTGAATCTTTGTTATTTAAAAGTTCCCCTTCTCACCAGTAGACAATAAAAATGCAAAATTCTTTTACTTTTCTTCTTTTTAGTTGTGTCACAAAACATTACAAAAAATGATTAAAAGTTAAATAAGTTATAAATTATTTTATGGCGCAAAGATTAATTTAACAATAGATCGTATCGTATCTTGCCGAGTCGAGTGGTGAATATTGAATGGATGTTATGCATCTGGTTTCTCATGCAACCAGGGACGGAATATGGGCAATGTCGATGGATAATGTGTGTCCGGCTTTAGCACCGATTCGGGCCACGTGTTGGACACATCGTTGGCATTATTCCGGAACGGATATGTGGCCAACACAATGGGCAGCTGTAATTTCACCTCCTTCTCCATGGACTTGGGTTCGATGACAAAGAAGACATCGTAAGTGATTTTAATCAAATGACAGCCTTGTAGATTTGTCGGTGGCAATGGTGGCACATAGAGACTGTCATTGTGCCACTCGTCCTTGCCACCAGGACGAATCTTGCCACGCACCAACACAGCCAAGGCGCGTTTCTCCGTCTGTACGGTCTTACCACGTGCCAAGTACTCGATTGTCTTAAAAAGAGAGAAGTGAATTATTAATAAGATTACATACAGATCTTTAAATCTGGGAGTTACCTCTGTTAGCGATGCCTTGGTGCGTTTGATGGTCACATTGCTGGCATTGGAGATAAATGCTGTGACCAGTATATTCTCGCCAGGCACATAACCACCGCGATCCAAAATCACACGACATTTGATCTGTCCACCGCCCACACAGGCGACCACGCCCAGTTTATGCTCCACCTCACAGGTAAAGGGTTGCTAATTGGATTTGAAAAATTAATCATTAAAACACAATACATTTTGATTAGAGTTATTTACCGAAAGTATGGGCTTCTCCAGATTCAAATCAATGGGATTCATCACAATAAAGACCTGATGATTCTTGTGCGTTAGACCTTTGGGTTCCCGCAGAGCTGCAGTGCAGAAATACTGTATCCAACCGAAGCTGCCCAGAAATGTGGATGGCAATCCCACGGGCAGACCCAATTTAAATGGGAAACTATGTATGCCTGGCGATAATATGGCAGGTCCTTGATCCACATCACCCAGCAAACGCATGCGAAAATCTATATAGTTCTCCTTATCGTAGGTGCGCTCCTGACGTCCCCCCGCACGGACAACACCCTCACCCACTACATGGAAGTGTAATCCCAATGCGGGCGTCTCGTCCTGCAGCTCGATGAGCACACGGCCCGAGAGGAATTGCCCAGGGAAGTACAACAACGATGTGTTGTCGAAGATGATGAGAAATTTTAGCAATTTTCGCGGCATTTTTCCTCTTGAATTTTGTGCAGTCTTTATAACAAAAAGGTTGTTAACCTTGGAAAACCAGCTGAAAGATAGATAGTCAGTTGATTAGTAACACTTTTCTTAATTACCTCAGCTTTTGTCATGCTCATGTTAATATATGTATTTTTAAAATATTTCCTACTTGAAATGACAAACAATCACGTAACAATTTTATAGCTTTATTTATTATGAGACTTCTTTTTTTAACTTTAAAAATTGGTATTCTGTAATTAATTTTTTTAATTTCAAATCTTTATTTTTTATCTTTACTCGAGAATTTCACAACATATTTTAAAAAGTTTTACACTTCCTGTAAGCTAATGAATATATCTATTAATTTTTTACATTCACTTTAATTGATTACTTTTTTCAACTAAATAATTTACATTTTTTAATAGCTACCAATTTAGGTTTTATTCCCAAACCTAAGTCAACTTTAGTAACGAAAATCCTCATGTCAAACTGCATGTTATCTTTAACTTGCACTTCTTGAAAGCTAATGAATATATTTATTAATTATTATTATAATTACTTTAAAATTTAAATGAGTTTGCCAACTACATAACTGAAAATTTTTAATAGCTATCAATTTAGGTTTTATTCCCTAACCAAAGTCAACTTTAGTAACGAAAATCCTCATGTTAAACTGCATGTTATCTTAAACTTGTACATGAAAACGCGCCCTTGCATCGTCTGCCATTTATTATGATCATTTAACATGCAAGTCGTTCAACCGGCCCACGAGCATCTGACCAAAAACAGTTCAAATATATATAACCGATATTTATGGCTTGAAAACATGCATAACTCAAAGTTTGAATCGGTTTTTGGTACCGTTTAATGAGTTAGTTTTTGGCAATAAAAGAGTGAAACCTGGTCTAAAATAATGTCGTAATTGCCATTAAATGTTGGCAAGCGCTTTTCACTTTTTAAATGGCGCTGAAATCATCAGAGACCCATCGAGATTTATAGATAGGTCTGTTAGCTATGAAAAATCTTGTATTAACCGAAAATGTATTGAGGAATTTGCACACACTGCCTGTATTTCAGGTATACACACACAACCTATGGATATTTGTATATGTATTCGTTATATATGTATGTATGTATGTACGCGTATAATTGCAAGGTTAAACAAAAAAAAAAAAGTGCGTTCAGTTTGTCAGAGATCTACATACAAATCCGATTCCAATTCCGATTCCAATTCCGAGTTCCACAAACGCTTGACAAATCCGTAGAGGGAAGAGATTTAAGTTGTATTCGACGTGGGTGCAACGACAAAAAATACTTGTTTATTCGTTGATTCGTTGAATACACTCATACACACTCGTATCTCTATTCATTTGTTTGTTTGTCGACCTAACCCCATACGATACTGTTTTCTGTTTCTGGTTTATTGTTTTATTTTTTTTCAGTTTTTCTGCTTTTTTTTATTCGTTTTCCTATCGTTTTTCTCGCTGTCTTTTGTCTCCGTTTTCTTATAGATGTTTTTTTTTCAGCTGCTGCGCGCATTCGCTTTTGGGAATATCAAATATCCACAACGAGAGTTAACCGCGCGCGCTGACGTTTGTTTAACAACTAAACTCGGTTTACGCCTCTCAGCCAAGTTGATTTGTCCCCAACCAACATATAGAGATGCGTCCAAGTTGTGCCTTTTCATGTGGTCAGAACACTAAGCTGGATATGACAGCGTGACCAGAGATTGCAACTGGGAAGTCTATGAAATTAATAGTAAGTTCTATTTTTTAATATATTTAATAATTATTAATAATAATTTAATTCAACTGGGAAGCTTAAGAAAGAAATAGTAGGTTCTATTTCTTAATATATTTAATCTAAATATTCAACTGGGAAGAATATATTTAATAATTATTAATAATAATTTAATTCAACTGGGAAGTTTAAGAAAGAAATATTAGGTTTTAATTCTTAATATATTTAATCTAGAACTGTGAAGAAATAGTAGGTTTTATTTTTTAATATAATTTAAAATATTCCTAATAATTATTACTTACCTGCTCAATTTAAAAAAAGCGTCGAACTTCGAAAATTGATAGAGAAATATATAATAATTTATTCCAAGAATATTCTGTATACTCGTACTTATAACATGTATTTTTTTAAAAGTAATAATTTACTTAAATCATATTTTGTACGAGTACTTTTATCTTTTTGAATATCATATTAAAAATAATGTGAACTAAAAACACATTTCTTTAATTAAATAAGCTTGAAATTCCACTCGGAAAATATAAACAAAAATTTACGACATTATTATTTAATAAATAATAATATTTATGAAGATTTGCCATACGTATATGAACTGTTAGTTAAAGTTAGTTAAAAGTTTCCCTTTTAAAATATATATTTATATTGATTATATTATTTATGGAAGTATATGTATATTTTTATAGAAAGTATAAATATGTATATTTTTTAAAATTTTTAATAATATTAACTAAATTAAACTTAACTAAATTCCTCGTGTTAAAGTCGTGACTATCGTAACTCTCATTTACACACCTCTATTTGACTTACCTGTAGCTTTGTTTGTGTGTAGCTTTTAAAGCTGTGTTGAGAATACAGGTTTAGAGCACGTTACTTTAGGCTTACTCAGAGCTGTGGTGAATAAATCTACGCTCTAACAATTCTAGCTCTCTCGATATATTTAAGTGTGGTAGATATTGGCCTTTATAATAGTTTTTTTTCGAGGGTCTACCTTCAAAATGCTTCAGACTTATCTACATAAATATGCAATTATACAATGCTTAATAAATTATATAATTAATGCATAGACAAATACAAGCTGCTTTACATATTTTTTTAAAAACAATATTAAATTTTTTTAAATATTTATGTTGCATACTTTTACTTAAAGTGCGCTTAAAAGTAGACAACGTAAAAAGGGCTAAACTTTGAAAACAATTGAACGTTTTTTATATAGAAAATTGAATGTAGAATTGATCTAGAGGTCAAGTCATGGTCAAAGTCAGCACTCAAGCTAAAATTAAGTCTATTTTAATAGAGTTGTAGAAGTTGAAAATCAAGGAATATAAATTTATTTAAATTAAATTTTCTAGAAAAATGGTCAATTCAAATTTTTAAGTATTGTTTTATCATAATTCACAACATGAAATTAAACTTTTAAATGCTATCTTTTTTTAAAATAATATTATACACAACATTTTCCAAAATTTCAGGAAACAATATTATTCCAAAATTTTAGGAAGCAATCTTAGTTCTCCAAAAAAAAAATACAAATTATTAGCTGAATCATTATAGAGCTGAATTAGAGGTGAAAAATAAAGTTTTTTGCAAAGTTATAAAGTTAAATGTGGCTTTTAATTAGTCGGACTTGAGGTTTCGGCCTTATGTGAAGAGTCTTTCGTAGGAAAAACCGAGGTCAATTATGATATTTGGGCTATTTGTTGGGTTCACACAGCAATTAAAACCGGTTTGGCGCATGGTTATGCTTGAAAGCCTAGGAGCTTTAGAAAGAAATTGCTTAAATGGGGCATGCCGAATATTAAATACACTAAAAAAAGCAAGAGGAAGAAGAGAGAGATAATGAGAGATAATAAATATCAGATTTATGACTTTTGTTTGTTAATAAATATTTATTGCTGTTGCAAATAAGTTAGACAGTTTATAGCACTCCGTTTGTAGGGTATAAACGGCTGCATGAAAATGAAAGGCCAAACAGTCTACCATAAAAAATGAAAAAAAACAAAACCCGAAAAAAAAAACGTAACTTGTTGCAAGTGCAACAGACGCCGTCACGATGTTTGAAATGGACTAAAGAAAAAAACGAGAGAAAAAAAATAAATGTAAAAACTGGAATTGATCGAGATCGGCGGCAACTTGTTGAGTAACTGAATAATGTTTATGCTAATGTTGCTGTTGATGTTTAATGTTTTCAAATATCATTTATTACATTTCGCAATAGTTAATTAAAAAAAAAAATAAGTTTCTTAAAAGTTGAAGTCAGATTGACAATTCCCATAATTTGTTTATCAACTGAAATCTGAGGCAACTGAATTGCCTGTTTCATAAGATCTGTTGGTAGCTGAGAATTAACAGATGAGAGAGGGGAGAGGGAGGGGGGAATGAGGGGGGAGCGAGTGCGGTAGCTGAGTCTGGAGCAATTATGTTAGCCAAGTTACAAAACTAAGCCATGAAGTTACCGTAAGAGCACACACTGAGAGCAAACAAATTTTTCGGTTAGTTAGGTGTGTGTGAGTGTGTGCGAGTGTGTGTGTATGTGTGTGTGTGTGTGTGTGTGTGTGTGTGTGTGCTTGCCACACAAGCCGCTAAAACAACAACGACAGCTCTTGGCCAACTGCCTGACAGCCGAGACAGACTTCGGGTCGCTACTAAGCTCAATCTCTCTCTCTTGATCTCTCTCTCCCGTTCTCTCTCTGAAGTTTCTCTTTAAACTTAACTTAAGACTCTCAAGAGTTGTTTTGTTGTTGCTGCTTTTGAATTCTTGGCTCAGTTGTTGTGACGACGCCAAATGTGTTGGTTGGATCTTAACGGCGTGTTGCCAACAACAGGTGTAACAAAACGGGAAAGTTCAAAAGTATAAAATACAATACAAATACAATACACACACACACATATATATCTCACACTCATTAACATAAAATGTGTAACAAACTCAAGTGAATTGCAATCATAATAAGCCGCATTTATTGCATTTATGCCAATTGCAGTGCAAATATTTATGTTAATCGTTAATTGTTAATCAATTCTAATTTTATAGAAAGTTCAAATTGTGCTATAAGAAAACCATAATAATAAATGAATAATAAATTACAATAATAATAACAGTCGAAGCTTATGGCATCAATAAAACCGTTAAAAGCGCCTTCTTTTATTTTCGCATATTATGTAAATATTTTTATTTGTTTAACTCTTTGGTTATTTGTGATTATGTATTAACGGTCTGCGCTTTAAACTTGGCCAAAATGCTAATGACTTTGTGCCAAATTCATACAAAATTTATGTGTACCTTTTACAGCAGTTTAAAGTCATTTAACAATTTCAAACCGTCGCGTACGTACAATTATTTGATGCACTGTAACTTTCTATGGGCGGCAGCCTTAACCGAAGCCAAAACCAAAACCAAAACCAAATTCCCCCTTTAACTCGCGCCCCCGCACTTCATCCAGGCAAACCAACATAATTAACCATTATAAATGGAAGTCGGCACAAAAAATGTGAAGATAAATCAACTAACTTATTGCTAAAGAAGATTTAATACCCTATCAAAAATTTAATAAAAATTTTAGTGAAAAGTTTGTTTAATGAAAATCTTAGATTTTGAAGGATTATAAACATGACAACTATATGATATAATAAAACAAATTTAATCAGAATGGAGTATATACTATTTAAAGACTTTTATTAAATTTATCTTGAAATTAAAAAGATCTGTCTTATAGAAAAATGTTAACTTTTTAAATAATATATCATATAGAAACTTTATATATCAGTTTTTAAAGGATTATTTACAAGACAACTATATAATATAATAAAGCAAATTTAATCAGAATGGAGTATATACTATTAAAAGACTTTTATTAAATTTATCTTGAAATTAAAAATATCTGTCTTATAGAAAAATTTTAACTATATTTAATAATCCAACTTAACTATTGAAGATAAAGAAGAATAATAAGAATACCATTAAGAAAATCAAGAATATTAAATTGTCATCTTTTGTTTATTTGTTACATACAAGCCTTATTAGTTAACATACCCCATTCGGTTATTTTCACATTATACAGGGTATAATAATGCGTTACAGTTGAGATTCATTCATCTACGCTACGCTTTAAGTTATTTTGAAAGTTTCTTTTTTTGCGCCATAGGAAAAGTCTTTAGAGTAAGCATTTACTAAGCTTGTACTAAGCTCGTTAGTAACTAACTAAGTGTTGGTGTTATGTTTTAAGTACACGTATTTAGTGCTTTCATTTTAAATGCCAAACAAAAACTGAAATCTGGGTGTGGTATATGCTTAAACCTGATGGCCGATGTCTTTGGTCTTTTGTCTGCTTACCAACAACCACAACAACAACAACAACCTAAACAACAACAACCATAACAACGAGCCAAATGAGCAAAATGCCAATGTGTCTGGAATTTGTAATTCTGCACAGGCTTAAGAGTTAACAATATCAAGTTTTTGTCTGTGATTTATTTTTTTTCTTTATTTTGAATTTTAAGTACGCTATGATCTGTTATTTATGCATTACATTAATTGAATTCAATGTGTATAACAGTTTTTGTAACGCAGATACAGTCAAACATGGATATAATGGAACGTATGGGATTTTGCATTACTTATGCATTTTACTAAACTGTTTAACAGTTTTACTTTGTGTATAACAGCTGTTATATAATCTAAAATATGGCATTTTTTTCTATGTATGCTTTAATCTGTTAATTAAGCAGTATATAAATTGAATGCAAGGTGTATAACAGTTTTTCAATTTGTATAACAGCTGTTATACATTTATTTTTTGAACTTACTGTTCAAAGTATGCTTCGATCTGCAACTAGTGCATTACCCAAGTGAAATTTAATACGTATAACAGTTAATTTGTCAAAACTAATGACTAATTGAAATCCAGAATTAGCTCTGTTATAAAAGTACGCAACTATCCTACAAATTTTCACGAATTTATCATAGAGTATTCGCAGATTAAGCTTAACTTGATACGGTTTATATAAATGTGTCTACTATAAAGTCTGAAAAAAGATACGAAGAGATAGAATTGAGTCTTGTGTACTTTGCTTTCTCTTTTTTTAAACGGAAAGGAAACTGATATCTCTGGCAATTAATCAAAACAACAATACGGAAGCAATTTGATCAGGATACAAAATGCTATTAAATGTATTTTATGTTTGTTTGTTTGCTTTTTTCTCATTCATTCATTCATTCTTTCGACCCAAAGAAGAAGCCAAACGATTTAACCCTTTTGTTCTTGGCTTTGCTAAGTTCTTCTTTTTAAGTAATTTTGCTTTGTTTTTGAATGCATACTTCAGTGATTTTCGCTTTGCTTCAGGTGACGTCATTAATCAGACCCCCAGGTGTTATTCCTTCGATGAATCAACAAGAAGTAGGTCGAAGTACAAATTGAATAGCAGCAGCATGCAAAGATTATACAGATTTTTCAGAGGATGGTAGAATATAAGAGCCTGTTTCAGGTTTCACTTTTGACAAGATTTTTCGGAAGTGAAAAACTTCAATCTGTTTAATTTACTTTGAAATGGTGAATTTAATTCCTATTAAGTAAAGATTGATCATTTTTAAATACTTAATTCAAATGCAACATACAAAATTAAATTTTTTTGGAATACTGATTAAAATGTACACAAATTTAGTTGTGAACACTTTTTATAGACTTTCTGAGTCTGAATTTGAATCTGAATAAAAGCTAAGAAATGATGCAAACTCGTTCATTGATGGTCGATCTTCCGTGCATTCATTCCAACATATTTTAATAATATTTCTAACATCCATGAGACCCATTGTATCCTTAATGTAAGGGCGTACACCTGAAGTCAATAAATTATTAGGAGTCTTTACTGACTAAATTCATAATGAAGATTGGAGGCCCATTTCGCAAAAGGTAAAATGGTTTCACCTCCCAGAGAACGATTCCGAAGCTATACACATCACTTTTCTCCGAATAGTTGTTGCTTTCGAGAACTGGGATAACAACTTTCCTACTTTTTTATTATAAATAGACTTATTAATATTTTTTTTTCGAATTTTTCATTTTTTGTATCCATTATGTTTAAAAAAATCTTGCCTTGGTTATTTCTTTTTCAACTGCTTGTATATTTCGATTTTGATATGGTTTAAACTGTTATAGGATCTTTTAAAGCACATTATTTTTATTTTTTCTTTTGAACTTATACAGGTAATACTTTTCCATGAATTTTCTTTACTTTGTCCATACCATAATTTAAATAAAATAGTTATTTAGCCGATGTATAACAGAAATCCCTAAGAAATTATTATGCCCAAAATTCAGATTTTGGAACTATTAAATCGAGGAAAATCAAGTGCATTAAGTTCGTTTACAAAGTACAGATAAACTTTTCGAAGATAAAAGCTTGTTTTTGATATATATTCAAATCTTTCTCTTTCTTCCTCTCTTCTCAGTGCCAACAACAATTTTGGAAGAAGACAGCGTATCTCTGAAGAAAGCCTCTATCACAGCGATTGCCTCGACTTCCCTCTTTGAGAAATCCACAAAATTTCAACCAGATAATGATGTCAATGTGGATTGTGATTCATATGGTTCAATGGAGACTCTCTCCGATACGGTATCCATAACAATAGATGGCGAGAAGCATTGGGTATCCGGTGTAGATGCGTCTACAACCTGTGCGGATCTCATCTGTGCCCTACTTCACTATCAGAATCTCGAAGAGAAGAATGGAACTTCTAGTGCGAAATCCATTGATAAATCTAACCAAATTACCATCCAAACCAAAGAGGAAAACTTGAAAGAACCGACCTATAGCAAGTGTCTCAAGAATTCACACGAATATGTGATTGTCAAGCAATTGCGAAACTGTCATTTCGAGGAATATTTGGATGGTAGCACCCGTCTTCTGGACGTCATACCATTGCGAGATAATTTCGGCAAGAAACTGGTTAGTTTTCCATACGATATTTTTACCATTATCTTCTATTATAACTTCAATTTATAATTTCTTTTGATGTTCCTAAAATTATCTAAAATGTTATATCTAGTATAATATTTTATAATTTACTCAACTTTTATTTAGTAACATGGTTTTTGCTTTTATTACATTCTTTCGCTCATCAAATGTTCAGTTTATTTTGAGATTTGTATAAATCTTCTCGTTTTACACTTAGAATCTTAAAATTTGTTGTTCCAATATTATTATAATTGGTTCATTTGGTTTGAAAATCTCGATTATTTTGATTTTACTGATTTTTAATAACTTCAAACTTCCATAACTTTGTCAAAAATCAATAAATTTTCATGCGCAATGTAAATTTGAGCATGATTTTACCTCAAAATTTGTTCTGCATTTAAATTTTGAGCATTTTCAAATTTCGAAATTTTTCGAAAAATTCGAAAAAATACAAAGGGGTTAGTATGTAAATTTTCGAAATTTTCAAAAAATTTTAAATTTTGAAAATGCCCAAAATTTAAATGCAGAACAAATTTAGAGGTAAAATCATGCACAAATTTACATTGCGCATTAAAATTGAGTGACTTTTGACCAAGTTATGGCAGTTCAAAGTTGCTCAGTTCCCTCGACGGCCAGAACCGAAATTAACCCTTTTAATGAATCGGTTACTAAACGGTTATTTCGGTTTAAAGAATTTCGGTTTATGGGTTTCGGTGCAGCGAAAAACATTTTCGGTTACGGTTTCAGTTACGGTTACAAATTTCAATCGGTTTTCACCGGTTAAAGGTTAAGGTTTCGGTTAAAGTTTTAATCACTGTTTTTAATTATAAATTGAATGTAATACAATTTATAAGCTTCTTGTTTAGAAATCCTCCATGTTTAGTTTAGTTCAGTTCATTTATTTTTGCTTTTTATTATTATTTTTATATTTTTTTTTATAAGTTTTCTGTTCAACATAGTTAACCCTTCCGAAATATGCTCCTTAATCAGATAAATGTACTAATAAAGAATTTCTTTCGTATCTCCATTCTTCGATCTCGAATACAGTGTGAGCTTCAGTTGAGGAATCTAGCGAGACCAACAGCTGCTCTGACATCATCGTCATCATCGAGAGTCAATAACCAGAACCATAACCATAACCAGCAGCTGTTCTCCATGTTGTCCATGTCGACCGATAAGGACAGCGGCATGGGAAGTCCCGTGGGCAGTTCCCGAAGTGAACGATTTCGGAGGCGGCGGGGCAAGCAAAGAGGAGGAGCTGCAACAGCCACAGCAACAACGGTGGCAACTACAAAGCAACAACAACCAAAGCGTAACAAGCAACAACAACAACAACCGGAACCACAACAACAACAACCACAACAACAAGAACATTGCAATGCGAATCCAAATGAACGTCTGATGAACATTATATTGGCTCAAGATGAAACAATCAACAGGCAAATGTATTTGTTAAAGTAAGTTAAAAACTTTATAACAACATAAATTTCAGAAAAATTCTATATAACACATTATTTTTCCCATTTAAACGTATTTCAGTGCAAAGGAACAAGAAATACTTAAGATTGAGGATGAGAAACATCGCGTAAGGGAACGAGAATTGGGCAAGAATTATTTACTGGATGCCTACTTAAAGACAATAGATAAACCAGAGGAACAAAGGCAAAGTATATCACAATTTCCCACAGGTAAATCAATTTTGTGCATAACTATAACAAAAGTGAGGTTAGGTATTGATACGCTTTCTCAGTTGAGTCGAATCTACCAGATGAGATGCAAATCTATTGGCTGGAGAAGGTATATGCACTGAACAAGCAACTGCAACGGGAGGAGGAGCAATTGCTGCGTCTGCATGCGAAGGTGAGGAAGCAACAGGTGCGTTACGCTTACCACACCAAGGGGGAGGTCTTGCAACAAATCGATCGACTCGACACGGAGCTGTCCACACAAGTGGCAGATATCTACAGGGTAGAGCGTCAACTGCTGATGGCCAATGAGCAGTTAAAGGCCAAATTGGGCGTCTTGGAATGTCTGGGACGTGAGTTTGAAGTGTTGCCGCACGAGAGTCAAGACATTGCCACAAGAAGTTGCACAAACCGAGACATGCAACAAATACGCGATACAATTCGAAAACAAGATCAACCGCAACCAATCGATAAGAATTGCAATGTGCGGCAACTAACGGCGGATAAAATGCTTAAGAAACAATTATTCAATGCATTTGACAATCCTGAAAAGCTATATACAACCGATCTGGATATAGAACATTTGGGCACACTCGTTTAACATCAGTTGGAAGTTTACCTGTTTAAGTTAAGTTAAGTTCAGTTCTGTATATAGACATGTATTCATTATTCATTATTCATATTCACATTCACAAGTTGAAGAGATTCTCAATAATTTTACCAAAATGTTACAAACTAACCAAATGTTTATCATGTATGTCAAACATATGAATCTTGAGATTAAAAATACAAAATAAAATAGTTCAGTTCAGGGTACAAAAATTTGTATGTTTGCGGGGAATCCCCGAATTTAGATAACAAATGATCGAATATCGAAGGAGGGGAATCCCCATAAATGTGAACTTATTTAAAGGTTTATCACATGTAAATTGAATAATTATTAATGTTTATAGTTTAATTAATTTTTGGCTTAATCGCTGGCTCATCATCGCTGCTTAAATCGCTCGACTCGTCCGTTAATGTTACAAGTTTCGAGATTTTCTCTGTCTTGGCATGTATAACAGCTGGCGGCTCTGAAGGCGTTGTTGATAAGACGGCAGCAGTGATAAGCTGTGATGTGGATGGTGCATCCAATTCGGGTTCCTGCTCATTGAGAAGACCATGATGCGACTCCCGTCGCTTGGTCAGCACAACGGCGGCGCTATAGAAGAGCAGAAGGGGCAGCAGAGCCACAAGTCCGACGCTGGTGAGGAATAGTGTCATATTCACCTCACGCTGGCAGCACTTTAATTCCTTGGACCACAGGACACGAGTGCGATTCATCTGGAATATTATAATGATGTATATATATAATAATTATATATAATAATAATTATATATAATAATAATTATTAATAGCCTACTATATCCTGTATATCGAAGCAGACGTGTCCATTGTTATGCTTATCCAAATCTATGTAGAAATCGTTCATATCAATGTAGGCCTTTTTGCATTTGGTGCACGAATCATTCGTAAATGTATTCAATACTATGCATTGCATAAGCACATCATTCAAATGCGTGAAATTTGTCAAAACTTGGCCATCGAATTTGAAGCAATCTGAAAATGGAATATGAGTGTTTTTATATCCGTATTCATATTCACATTAGTCATAAAATATACTCACTTTCGCAATAGGCTCTGTCCCAGAGGCCCTCGAGTAGCTTTTGTGTTGTGCTCACGATATTCATGCGATCCGCATCCTTATACAATTTGGAACAATTCTCAGTTTTCATCAACAATTCGTAGCCGGCTGCCATTAAATTGTGTTCGCCTTCGCAGCTCCCGCAAAATCTTGTATCGGCATCGGGAATCGCATGAGTTGTGGTGCAGAAAACGAACTTTCGTTGGTCGTCTGCCAGTTGATGCAGTAATTGCTTACAACTTGTGCTTACAACTGTATGCGTTATGCAGCTTAATAAAAATACAATCAACAATTTTGGCATTTTAAAAGCCGTGTTTTAAAATATTGTTGTCCCACTTTGTGCTCTTTGTTTTGCAGTAAAGTTGTGTTGTATCGTTATCGATTGCGATATCGATAGAATGACGTTTGAAAACAGAGTGGCAGCCTTAAGCCCAAAAACGAAGTGGCAGCATTGGTTCCATTTTTTGATCAAATTGCGCGCCGCAATAAATTTATTTCCAGTGCCAATTTGAGTTTAGCAGCACATATGTTATGTTACAGTGGGAGAGGGCGGCTTTGTAAGTTTCTGAAACTCCTTAATAGTGAACTTAGTAGTAATTAGTTAGATGGTACTTTTAATAATAATCAATATGAAGATATACTTATATTGATAAGCAAAATGACAATATTTGATTTCTTCAAAGAGGTTGCTGTTTGTTTTTAACAGTTGCTTACCGGGCTGCTTCTGTTAAGTCAATGTTATTTTATCTTTCTCTCTCTCTTGCTCGCTGTACTCCATCGTTTTTGCAGAGCTCGCGTTTAGTTGTGAACGAATCGGCGACGCGTGCGGATGTAAGCGGAATGTTCAACGGTGACAACTAAATTCCCTTTGTCAAATGCAAAATATTCATTTGGCCGCAACGAAACGTGTATTTAATTAGCGGGCGCGCGTAAGCAGAGAATTGTTTGATTAAAAAGTGCGTGAATATATACATATATATTTAAGCAAATTCATTTGGTGTTTGTGAAATTGCAATAAAAGATAAAAGAAAGAAAAACCTACCTCCTGCCCCAAGGCACCCAGTGAAAACTGCGCAACACAGCAGGCGAAAATATTCGCCCAGACGACGCACCTACGACGCGTTCCGACAGATACAAATAAGAAAATAAAAGAAAGAGGAGAAATGAATTAAAGTGTTGATGATTTGCAAATCATAATCATGGAATTCTTATGAAATATTTTTTGTTTTATCAAATTGAAAAGCAGCGCGCAAAAGGAATATGCAAAAATCAAAGTTGAATAAAAAGTAAAAGAAGGGAACATGACGAAAAGGAAAAGTGCCGCAAAATAATCATGTACATTGTGTTGTTGTATGTATATGTATGTGTATGCAAAACAGAAGCAGAAATAAAAAAAGTCTGAACGGTTGGACGCCACTCCTTTTGCGCAAAAAAGAAATTAAATGTAAAAAGGTAGCATCGTCTGTACGACAAAGTGAGTAAGAGATAGAAAGAGCGAGAGCTGCTGCGCCGAAGTTGAACTTCGCATACATACAAACAAGCCAGCAGAGGGCGTGTGTGTGTAACTTTGTGTTTATGTGCAGCGGTAAAATTCTGCAAAGCAATAATTGTTGTTGTTCCGTTCCTTGGTGCATATAAAAATTTGACAGGTGCGTAAAGTGAATTAAATTATTAGCAAATACATAAATATGTATATACAGTTGTAATAGCGGCATTTTAGCCGCTTGTTTTATCTCTCTCTATCTTCGCCGCATGGTCACACTGCGCAGAAGCGTTCTGACCAATAGTCAAGAGTGAAGTGTGGGCGGGGGAGGGGAGCACAGGTAGCGTTGTAATTTTCTTGCACACTGATCAAACAAACAGCTGGAACACCTGGCCAAAAAGCTGATCTGTTGTATTAACAGTTATATGAACGGCATTGCTCCTTTTTTTTAATAACTGGTTTTTTCATTTTGCCTTGTGCAGAATTTGGTCAATCCAAGAACAACAACAACAACTTCTCCAAAGGCTCAAAGGCAAGAAACCGTTGATCGATAAAAAAAAGTGGAAGAGAGAGAGAGAGAGAGAGAGAATGGTGGGAGAACCGCCAACAACATTGCGAAAATGAAATCAAATCAAGAGTCAAACAACTTTGTGTTGTTGTTGTTTTTCTGCTTTATCTGCAGTCGCTGCTGCTGCTGGGCTGCTGCTTTTGTTGTTGTCTTAGGTTCTTGCGCATTTTGCTTTTGATAGTGATTTGTTATCGTGTTGTTTTTTCTCATTTATCGTATCTTTTTCTGTTGTTGTGCTGTTAATTGTTTTGCAATGGCGTCGACCGATTTATGCAAATATGCAAAAGACTCCAATTGCATATTTCCGCAAAACAATAAAAATTTGTGTGGAGGCCGCATTATTGTTAATTTGTATAAACTTGCTGTTTGTTCTTTGTATATGCATAAGTGCTTATGTATGTACATATGTGCTTATGTGTTTATATGTACAATTGTATGTACTTAGTTCAATTACACCCTTTGCGTCGCGTGCGAGAGAGAGTGCATACAGAGAGTGCTTCTTCTTCCTCCTCTGCTTCTTCTTTTGTTTATTTTTAGTGCGGAATTCTGGTTACAAACCATATTTAATTTCAATGCCTTCCTCCTCTCCCCCACTCTCTTTCTCTCCTGCTCTCAATCGCTGTCGCAGTTGTTGTCTTCTTTGTCTTGCAGAAACAGTTGCGCTTGACAGCGTCGACGTCGACGTCGACTGCGACTGCAACTGCGGCTGCTCTGATGTTTTTGTTGTTGGGGATTTTCATTCTGGGGATTTGTTTCCTTGTGGGGACTCGAGTTTAGGAGGAGGGGGAGGGGAGGGCTGTCTATTGTATTTGTTGCTTATTGTTTATTTTTAGTTTTTCATCTTTAGCTGCAGATTGAAATGTTTCCATTTCATTTACCGCCTCCCTTTTCAGTTTTCCTAATTTGTCGCCGACTTTAAAACACATAAAATTGTCATTAAACATAAAACATAAAAAAAAATACACAGACATAAATGTAAAACTATCGCCTACGCGTAGCATCCATTAATTAGTCGCAAAAGCGCAAAGCAAAATTATAAGCAAATTATTCTTAATTAATGTCAGTCCCCAAAAATGTAGATAAACAAATATTTATGTAGATTTTTTTGGTTCGTCTAACAATTGTCTATGCATAAAATGACAAATTAACATTTAATGCGATAATTTCCATGCAAATGTTGATTTTATGTTAATTTCGTTCGTTTTCATTTTTTATTCATTTATTTTGAACTTTTGCTTGCTGATATTTATTGTTTCAATTTTAAACGTTTCGTCTGGCATCCAAATTTGGCACATGAACAATTTTTGCTACATTTACTGCAGAAAATGCTGTTAAGCTATTTTTTTGTTGAGTTTGGGGAGCGGGAGAGGTGTAGGGGGGAGGGGGTAGTTGAGGCCCACGCGCAGCTGGGCAAAATCAAGTCTCAATATCGTTGTAGTCTCCACTTTCCGCTTGTTCCCTCTCTGTCCACATCATAGGCCTCTTGATTTGGTGCAAGTTTAGCACACGATGTCGCTTGATCTTTGAATGGAACCATAAACAACAACAACACTAACAATAATAATAGCTATCAGTGTTGCCAACTCTTCAGGACCAGAAAAAGCTATATCAACATTTTCAAAAAGCTAGAAAAGCCATTGCAACTTTAATAAAGCTAAAATTCCCGTCACCCGCTAGATCACAATTTTTCCCTTGTTTGATATTCGAAAAACGCCAGATCTGACGGGAAAAAAGATGACTTGGCAACACTGATAGCAATAGTAACGACAGCAACAACAACAACAACTGGCAACAGTTGCCGTTTGGGGTCGTCGTCGCCAAATGTTGCTGATTTTTATGGTTCATGTCTATTTTGATGATAGTTGTTGTTGTTGTTGCTGTTACCATATGTGGCACTGGCTTACACTGAGCCAAATTGCGCCCTCGTCTTGCTTGATCAATGATCAATCAGTTTTTATGCTTGTCTCGAGGAAATCGTTGCCCACATTAATATTTATTACTTGTTGTTGTTGTTGGTTTTCTATAAGGTTCACTGATCTTAAATTTAATTACAATCACAAATTGAATGTACGGTTAAATAAACAATTTTATAATATAAGCTAACTGATATTTAGCAGATACTGCTCAGTGTATTAGCAAATAATATGGAAAAACGTGCAGTGCTTTTATAAATTATAAATTATTATATAACCATTTAATTACCTGTCGTGTTTCCAAATATTTTAACCCATCCAGGTTTTTATTAAATACTTTTCCTTATCAACAGTTACGAATAATTAGAATGCTTTAAATAAATTTCAATTGATTAAGCTTTTTAATTTCATGGATTTTTTTTAATATAAAGTTTTTAGTAATATTCCATGTTAGGTAATTAGTTTAGAGTTTTAGAACCATATTGCAACATAAATTGGATTTTGCAAGATATATTTTCTTTATGAATCTCAGATGTTTATTTTCAATCTAAAGTTTTCAATTATGTTTCTTAATTTCACTTGCTTTATTAAAATCAAAAGTATTTAGAATATTTGGAATAGTTTTCAATTATTTCAACAGCTTAATAAAAATAGATTTTCATTCTCAATTTCAGACATTTTCATACTTCAACTTCCATTATCAAAGATAGATAGATTGTATGTTTAGAAAACTTGAAATACATTTCTAGTTGATTGAGCTGCTTATTTCTAAACTAATACTTTTTCAATCTCAAGTTTTGAGTAATTTTTATCATTCTTCCATTATGTTTTCTTTTGAGTTCTAGATATATTTGTGATATACCTTACCATTAAAGTAGATATGAAATATTTTCAATAGATTCGAAATGTTTGCTACCCCAACAACTTGAAGAAAACAACGAAAGCTTTTTATGTAATAACCATAGAATAACATTTGCCCGGCCACTTGGTGGATTGTGGGTTGGGCCTCTTGTCATGTCAGCCACTTGGGTATTTTCCCCCTCCTTACTCAGACACCCCTCCTCCGCCTCCTCCGCCTCCTCTGGCATCTCCCCCTTGCATAGAATACGCCTGCATCCACATTTGCATACATTTGTTTAAACAACAAGCTACTTAGTAACGAGTGGCAAGTAACGAGTAACGTGTAACGAGTAAACGTGCAACGGGCGCTTTAAGTGTTTAACCCTTTGTTGCCGTTGTCATTAGACAAAACCCAGCTGTCCAATTGTTGTTGTTGTTGTTGCCATTGTAATTGCAATTAACATGCATTGAATTGAATGAAGTAATAATATGCAGTCGCCTCAGAGAATGAGATGCCGATTCTCTGTCTTGCATTGCATGACTTTTCTAAGCTGCCACGCCCACTCTTCCACTCAGCATTGCCGCCTTCAGCACGACAACAGACAACAATGCGACGCGATTGCATAATGCAAACTGTAAAGTTGTTCTCGACAACACCTTGGCCAACTGACTAAAGAAATAATATGCAACACAAGAAAGATATCTTTGACGAAACTCAGATACCCTTGAAAAGCACAAAACTGACACAAGAGATTGTCTTCAAGTTTCAGAAATTGATGTCAACCATTGCAAAAAAGTAATTTCAATGAATTTAATTAATCTAAATTAATTATTATTAATATTATAAATAAATAAAACCTTACATAATGATTTCAATATAACGCAACTGTAACAAAGTTTCTAATTTTTATTGTATTAATTTGAAAGTAATTCTAACTTTTAATCTTTTCTGAATTTAAAATAAATATTTCGGAATAACCTAATTAAAATAAAATTGAATTTCTATTTAAATGCTTGCACCTATTCTTCAATATTTCAATAAAAATCGTAAAATTGTTTAAAATGATATTTAAGATTTAATTTTTAAAGTTACAAAGAGTTAACAAATTTCTTTTAAATAATAATAAATCTTTAAATAATAAATTTAATTGATACAATAGCATATTTCCTACATATGGATTTATTTAGCTAAATTTTGTTTAAATTACTTTTATTATTGGGAAAAAACTGCTTTAATATTATGTTTTCCTACTCAACTTAAGCAGCTTTTAAGCATAATAATGTGCTTTTATCACCCTTTAAAAGACTCTAGTTTATGACACGCAAGAGTTCTATTTATGGTATCATACTATTTTTTTTTTGCCTAATTAATTGGACTGTCTAAGCTAATTTGGAGCAGCCACAGCCCTGTAGAGGTCGCTCCCTTTGACCCCATTTCGAGGGTAATAGAAGGAGGGTTAGATGACCACAAATTAGACATAATTTTCCAAATTGGCTGCATTAAATACAGACGGCCTGTCAATTTAAGCCCTGTTTCAGGTGGTTTTTCATTCATTAGCTCCATTTGGCCGGGCAAAAAATGAAAATGAAAATGCATTCATGTGTGCGACTGACAGTTAAGGATAGAGAAAAAGGGAGAGGAAGAGGAAGAAAGAGAGGGAGACAATGGAGGGGATTGGTATGTGTTAATATCTGTGTCTGCCTAGCGGTTATTTAGGAAGTTAGGAAGTTGGCAGACAGCTTTGATTTTATTGAATTTGCTATTTTTAAAAACCCCAGAGAAAGAGACAGCGAGAGTGTGAAGAGGGGATGCTGAGTGAGAGAGAGAGAGAGTGTGAGAGAAAGAGAGAGAGAGAAAGAAAAGTCTCTGTTGGGGTAAAGTTTGTTTAAGCGTCGACGCTTATATAATGATAAAAAATGTTGCTTCTGGCATTCCATTGCACAATGCGGGAATATGGGATTGAGGGAATAGAAAGAGAGAATAGTGAGAGAGAGAGAGAGAGAGAGGTAGAGAGTGAGAGAACAGAACTGTGTTTGCTTTTGTTATTTTTTTGTATTTATATCCGTCGCTTGGTTATTCGATTTCCCAGTGCATCCTTGGAACTTCTTGTTGGCTTTTATGTTATTTCCACTGCATTTCTAAGGGTTGTTCCTTTTCTTGGCTCCTTTTTCGCTTTTTCGCATTTTCGTCATGCGTTTGCACTTAAAGTTTAGTGCAGCTTCTGCAAAGTACAGTAAAACACAAGTAAAAGAGATGCGACTAAGTAAAAGGGCTGCAATCGAGTTGCTCAACTATTTAGTGCCCAGTAAACATATGTATTTAATTACCATCATTTAATTAATTACCATAATTTTTTAATTAACGTAAGTGGAATTTTGGATATAACAAGAATAGTTAAATAAAATAAATTAAAATACATTTTAAAATGAATTGAAAATCCTTTATGGATTTAAGCTCAAGTCACTCAGATCTCAGGAGAAATGTTCCACAAAATGAACATTTTGTATTTATATATTTTTTAAACTTTTTATTTTATTTTTTCTAATATTTTTTACAATATTTGCAGACAAATTAAAAAATAGAAATTTAATAATTTAGAAAAATATTAAATAATAGAAAAGGCAATAAATAAAGAAATCTAGGTTTTCTTATGGACACGCAGACTTTGTCACAAACTCAATTGCCTTTGTACTCTTTGGATACTGGGCTAAAAAGTGTGAAATGTGAAGTGTGTGTGCTTAAGGTTGACTCAACTTTGCACTCTAAACTCCAACTTCAACTCCATTTTCTTTAGCTGCTGCTGCACCTTCAGCTCCTCCTTCTCCTCCTTTTCCTCCTTCTCCTACTCTTTTTCCTCCTCCTTCCTGCTGTGCCGTTGTCTGGCTTTGTAGTTGTCACGCCTTGTGCCCAGAGAACTTGCCCAGACACTGAACGCATCCACATCCACATCGAGTTGCAGCCACTTTATCTTGACAATGACAGCAGACGTGTTCCCATAAATCAATAATTTGCTTCAGGAGAACAGAACAGAAAAACAGTGCGAAAAAAGGGCGGACAGTTGCATCCTGAAGGCTGTGATAGATGTGACAGCCGACAGGAGTAGAAATCAAAAGGGAAAAAGAGAATAATAATAATCCATAAAAAGCTCTAGAGATTTAAATTTAGAGTTTCCGAGTTATGACATAAATAATGGTTAAAAATAAATAGATTACAATCTATAGCTAGGAATAAAAAAAACACTGAACATGACACTTGAGTTAAACAATTTCAACATGAATATAACTTGAACCAGTGCCGAAATCCAATTAAAAAATAAACAAAAGCGTCGACAATAAATGCTGAAAATAAATCAAATTCATTGAAAAACAGAGAGACAGACAGACAGACAGAGAGACAGAGAGACAGACAGACATTGTCATATGACGATGCAATTAACTGACACAACAATAGAAATATGAATACGAATGGTGTTTCATATATTAAATGCAGTTTATCTCAGGGGGCATCAATTGGATTTTTTTGTTGATGATGATGAACTGAGAAGCGAGTGTAAAGTTCATTATCTCATTAATTAATTGAGAATTTTAAACTAGAGAGAGAGAGATACTTGTGACTGATTAGCTAATGACAGGCCAATTACTGTGAAATTGATTTTAATAATGTAACATATGTGTTAACTACAAATAATAGCTGATAAGATAGGAAATGATTAAAAATGTTTAAACGGTGTAGACAGTGTGACTGTCACGTTGATTGCAAATGTTGCCAATAAATCTCACTTTAAATGCAGCTTTGACACTGCACTTGACTTGCAAATATAAAGCGAGGAAATAAAAATGGGAGCTAAGCGGCTTTTAGAGGGGAATCCCCGTAAGAAAATCCAAATGTAAATATGAAAAGAACTGGCAATCGAGTTATGGCCTCAAAACCTTAAAAGTTGCTGAAGGAAACATTTGTAAACAGATACGTAAAAGGGATTTGTCAATAGCTGTAACTAGAGAATCAAAGAAAAACTGTTTTCACAGTGAAAATTGAGCTGCGCAATTGATAAAGCAAAAAAACGACTTAAGAGTCTAACAAATATCTATACTAAGTGCAGATTAGCCAAAGAATTACTAACTTTATTATCTCTAGACATGCCAAGACTCAAGTTAATAACAGCAACTAAATTAAATGCTGAAGTAATCTCTTTAAATAGCAAAATTTATTATTTCTTACATAAGATATGAGTAATTTTCTTTTCTTTTTTCGATGATTTGTATTTTTTATTTAAATATTTACATAATACTCACGTGTAAATATTATATTTGGCAATTGTTTAAATAATTCTTTTCAACTTTTATATGTCTATTTTTTTTTTTAAATCACAAAGCAATTTGTCACATTTAACAAGCAGATTGTGCAAGAATTTAATTTTTGCTTGTCTGCAAACTAGAAATAATTATTTGTTGTTATTGTTAATTGTTGCTGAGACGCTTTAAAGTGTTTTATTGTTGATTTTTATTTATTTATTTTTTTTGTCATTGTCACGCTCTCACTTTGTCATTACGCAGCATGAACTTAAGCTTGATGAGTTATTTTGTTCAGCTTTTCGCTTTCGTTTGCCCACTGTGCCGAACAGAGGCGTGGTCACCTACAGGGTCATTTGTCATGGAATGGGGAAATGGAGAAAGGGGGGGGAGTAAGGTTTATGGAGTGCGCGACTTTTTCTGGTCATGCCGCATAAATAATTAATTTTCTCACTTTTTCCCTTTTGCTGTTGTAGTTTTAATTTAATTTTTCGTTTTATTTATTTTTTGTTTATTTTATAATTTGTCATGCGCTGAACTTTCGTTCCAGCAAAATGAAAGAAAAGAGATAAAAAGAAAAAAAAACCAAAACATTTGTGTAAACATTTGGGATCGTTGATTAAACTGACCTTGAATGCAGAAAAAAGTATTCCCTAGATGCCAGAAGTTGCTCTTCATTCTCATGCCTTTTGGCCATAATCTTCTTTTGCTCTGTGCAGTTTCTAATGAAATCCGTCTAAGGCCATGGCCATATGTGTGTGTCTCGGTCCGCATCCGCATTTAATGTTGGCTTATACACTTGCCAACATCTCTGAGTCGATTGACTTGTCTCTCTCCCTCTCTCTTCTCGTTGCCTGTTTTGTCAGCCTGGCCAAATCCTCTTGTGGCTGCCGCTTGTCAAGTTTGCAGTCAGATTCAGTCGAGTGGGCAGCGGGGGGAGGAAGACCTATTAGTGTCAAGTTCATTGCCACAATCCGTCAACAACAGAGTTGAGAGAGTCAGACAGAGAGACAGAGACAGAGAGAGTGACAGAATGAGAGAGTGAGAATGCGTTTGCTCTTGACCAAGACAATTTATTAGACTAAATTGCTTAAAGATTGCCAATAATAACTGCGAACAGTCGAAACATTCCATTAACTGGACAAGTTATATGCATTTTTCAACTGGTAACGACATCTTGGCCATTAGGGATGGCACCGTGATATAAGTAATAAATAAGTGTCTCTCTGAAACTATAATTTAATTGGATTAAGAAAAAAAAGCAAAGAAAATATCTGCATGAAAATAAGATAAGTTCAAATTTTATTTGGTATAAATAAATTAATTTCAATTATTAATATAAAAGTTATTTATAAAAGTTATTTTCAAATTTTTATAAAATAAAGTAAGGTTTATTTGGAATAGTCAACACATTTTTTGGTTCAAGTATTATTTGCAATCTTATTAATTCTAAATATAAATTAAAATTAAATTATTATTTAAAATTTGTTTAAAATTAAATTAAAAATGAATTCAAGTTGATACACGTATAACAAATAATTTTTATATTTAAACATTCATTTTCCTACTAAATCTGTCTCTTTTCGATCAAGTATTATTTGCAATTTTGTTAATTCTAAATATAAATTGAAATTTAATTATTATTAAAACTTTTTTTTTTTTAATTTAATTTAAAAAGAATTTAAATTGATATAACAAATAATTTTTATATTTTAATTTTAATTTTTCCTTTAAATCTGTATGTTTTTTTGTCTACAAATATCTCGTTTCGATATTGTGTATTCAGCTCACGTTTCACACTCCCATCTCTAGCACATGTCATTGTCAATAGACAAGACCTGTTTCCATTTTATTTATGCTCGATTTGTCTGGCCAAAACGGATCTGCAATCTGCAATTGCAACAGCCACTGTCGATCTGTCTGTCAAGTTATCTGCTGTTTTGCCCCACTGTGTTTTGCACTTATCAAGCAGATAAGATTTGCTCGTGATTCATCAATAAAATGTTAGCCAAAAATCACTCAAATGACTTTTTCAGTATCTTATCTTATATTGCGCATACGCCACGTGCCTAATATTTATCAATGTTGCACTTGTTATCGCTTTTGTTGTTGCTGTTTTTGTTGTTGTTGTGGCAAGTGAAAGATGCCGCAGGCCATTAAATAAATTCAATTTGACAGCTTGAAACATGCAATTAAAAGCGACATGCAACATGCTGCAAAGGAAAACACTTTGCCATTTATTTATCTTTTTTTATTTTGCTTCCTTTATTTTTCTGTGTCTCTCTTTTGCATCTAACTGAAAAAGTGGTGCCACAAAGGGGTAGGATGAGGGGTAGGAACGGCACATGTCGTTGAAGACCTTGGAAAAGCAATTTTCCACGATGACAATAAATTGTGAGTTTGAAATTGGAGAAGGTGACTGAAAGGGGGATCAATGGGGAAAGGAAGGACGCCGTTGTGAAAGTTGTTTGAAGCCTTTTTGCCTGGGCCAGGCTATAAATATACTTCAATAACTAGTTAACAGCTAACAAAGGGTATATTTCTTAAGTGTTTACAGAGCCATAATATACACTTTGTAAAGGGTATCTGCGAATATTTGATTGTTTATTTTTGTTTTGTTTGCTATCAATTCAATTCAATTATTTTAATTGCAAATGGAAATTCTCGCGTTTTCAACTTATTGTTATTATTATTATTTTTCTTTAATTTCCTTTCCTTTCGTTTCTTGTTGATCCAAAAACTGTTTACCGTTACGTAATAAACTTGGTTATTTACCTGTTTGCAGGTAATTAAAATTGCATTGCTGCCATGACCAGCATTTAGTAAATCATTTACACGCTACAACGCGCTTGCAATTTATGATACATACTCGTACCACTGTGCAAGCACAGATGTTGCTAATAATATTTCCCAGTCTTAGCGTTGTAATAAAAGTCCAATTTCTGTAGATGAATGAAACAATTCGTGCAATCGCTGAGGTGTAACCAAGAGAAGGGGAGAAAGAGAGAAAAAGCTGGAGTAATAATCTGGATTTGTTAATGAGTTTTATGAATCATGAATCAGGGTGTTATTGAGTACATTTATGCCAGTGAATGTTTATTATTTGTATGAATGGAAAAATAATATAAATAACAATTTAAGGCGAAGGAAATTATTGAATGAAAGAAATTGAAATTAAATTAGGAATGATATAGTATAAAACTAAAGATCAGAGTTAAACCATGAAATGCATCTCAACTAAAATTTATTTTAAACAGGGATTAAAACCGAAACGAATATCGGTTTTGGTTTTAATCCCTGATTTTAAATATTTTATTTGTCTACTTCTTTTATTTAATGTTTAATAAATAAATGATTATTGAAAAGATATATTATATTTTTTATTTTAGTAACTTGAACCAAGAACATGCATTTTATTAAAGGGGGAAAACAATAATTAGATCAATGCGATATTAGAATGAGATCAATAACAAGTTATTCAATTATATTTAAATTAATGCAGAGTAGATAATTTTATGCAACAGAAATTGAAACCAAGAACATGCATTTGTTTAACGATGTAAAAACAATAAATATATTAATTAGAATGAGATCAACAATAAGTTAGTCAATTATATTTAAATTAATGCAGAGTAGATAATTTTATGCGACTGCCATTTCATTTGCAACCCACTGTTCTCCTTTTATGCAATAGATTCTCGACCGTTTTTAACCCGGACATGAAATAGAGAAACTTGCGACTTATAGTAAACTGAGAAAACTGTATGTAGTACATGTGGAAAGTGCTAATAACTTTGGTATTAGAATCATGTATACGCTGTGTAGAACCAGGCAATTACAATCAATCAGAGATTTCTCGTCGTGCCCAAAGCATAATCATTAGTTAGCCAAGTTAATGACCGGTAATTTAGCTATAAAAGAGATCGTCTGTCGAACTGATCCGAACTAACATCAAAATCATAATCATAATGAGGCGGTTGGCCAACAATCTTGGCTTACAGCAACAGTCATAGTGGTCCCGCTTTTTGATTATCTTTGATATGAAATGATATCAGGGCAATAAATAGGAAGAAAGAGTAAACAACAAATGCGTTGATTGCCATATGTCATAAGTTTGATTTGAAAATGCCATTCGCCATTCATAAAATGAGGTGAGTGGATTCAAAGTGGATATGTGAATAGTTTTGTGAATTTGCTTTACAAAGCAAGGCCGCCAATTCAATAAGTTTTCAGTTTGTTTCTCTTTCTTCACTTTTGTTTTGACAACTTGGCTTAAACATAACTCCCTGCGGAGGTATGTGCGATGTATGTATGTAACTCGAGGCTGAATTGTGTAAACTGAATCTTGTAAATTACATTGAAGGTTTTCATGTCATGTCTTAACTCTATTTTGTTTTTTTTATGGCCCTCGCAAGGTGTGTGGTTTCAACTCGACACGACTCTCTACCCGGTTGTATCTTTTTCTGTTCTAGTTGTTTGGCCATCATCATCATCATTATCATCATCATCATCAGGCTGTCTTTTTATGGCATCATCAGGCGCAAAAGTGAGCAAGTTTTTTTGTCATGACCTTTTATGGTGATTTGTGGACGCTAAACTAAAAACTGAAACGGAAGATGAAACTCACTCAGTTCAGACCAGACACCATGTAATGTACCAAAGTTTTGCCTCCTCATTCTGTTGGCCATATTAAGACAGTTGTTAAGAGCAGCAGCTGCCTACCACATAGACCGATAAAAATCTATGTGAATGTGGGATTAGTTTATCAACATTTAATGTTGATTTACTCACGACAGACGGAATGAAGTTGGCGAAGGTTTCACTCTCAAATACATATATATTTCTCTTTCATTTCCCCCCTTAAAGTCATATTGCCAAATGACATTGTTATGCCAGGCTATTAATTAAAAGACAATTAACTATCTGTATGCTTAGCCAACAATTTATGGGCTCACACTGAGTGAGGCCTAAAGTAGTAGCCGGTTTATAGATCTCTTGACGTGACAAGTTTTGATGTTTGCTTTTCGTTTATTGCTATGCTCTTACAAAGGGTATTACAATTTTTTTAAGAAATTTGTAATGCATTTAAGTAGGTGTGACAAAAGCCATAAAATATATGTATTTTTAATCTATTTCTATGAAAACTATACTCTCAGTTTTATTTAGGAAAATCCTCTTGTTTTTCAATATGTTTTTAATTAAATTTGTTTTGGAACATCATAATAAAAATTTAATAATGATTTTTTTTATTTATTTAAAATTTATTTATAATTTTAAAAATAAATAAATTATAAATAAGTAAATCTTTTCGTTTTTCAAGATGTTTTTATTTCAATTATTTTTTAAACATTATAAAAATTGACAAATTATTGTTTTTATTTATTTATAATTTATTTATTTATTATTCAATTAAAAACATCTTAAAAAACAAAAGGAATTATTTATTTATAGTTTATTTATTATTTTAAAATTATAAATAAATTATAAATAAATAAATAAATTATAAATAAATAATCCCTTTTTTTTAAGATGTTTTTAATTGAATTATTTTTTAACATTATTATAAAAATTTTAAAATGATTGTTTTTTATTTATTTATTTATTTATAATTTATTTTTAATTATTTTTTAAATAAGTAAATCTCGTGTCGTAATTTGTATTTTAAAACTTATAACAGTTACGGTCCCTGATTTTAACTTAATTAATTAATCTTACTTTAATTTCTATAAAAAAGGGTATCAATTCTTCAGAGTGGAAAAAAAACTTTTCTTTTTTCTTTTTTCTTTTTATTTTCTGTATTTTGATGGTCACTCGTTAAGCTGTTTTTGTTGTTGTTTTGACTTATTGATAGTCCGGCGGGAGAGAGGCGTCAACGCGTTTTGTTTAACAATTTCGGCAGCACTTTCTCCGCACCACCTGAGTGTGGTTCATGTGGTGCTACGATCGTTGGCGAACTTAACAAATGAAACTAATTGCTTCCGTTTGCCACATTTCACCTTCAATTTCAAGACAAGTTAAAAGTCGAGTCGAAGTCGAGAAACTAATTTTGTATGCCTTAAAATGTTGCAATTCTTTTTTGGGTTTGCAACGGTTCAATGAACCCCCCAAAGGCAAAAAGTTTTGCACAGTTTTGTTACAACTGCAAGCCAAAAAATAAAAAAATAAAATTTACATTTTTCTTGTTGTTTTTGCAGAAATTTGCATTTTCATCTTGCGCAAAAGCGGCCAAAAAAAAAGAGGTAAACAGACAGAAAATGCTGAGGCAGGCGGTTGCTTGATTGGAGGACAGCAACAACAATAACAACAATAACAACCACAGCAATAAGAACGACAACAACGAAGAAGACGACGACGACACGCTTGAGTGCTAAAAACCAGCAGCTGAGACGAGTGGGTGGAAAATCAGCACTACCAACAACAACAAGAATAACAAGAACAACACCACCATCTGGGTGAACTGGGAAATTCAACCCAAGCTCAACGAACACCGCACACAGCAATGGCCAAAGTAACGTGGAGTGGAGTCTGCTTTTAGGCGTTGGCCCTGGCCAAAAACTAAAGCGCAATTTTATAGCCAAAAACTAACATAGAGAGAGGAAGGAAACAAGGAGTGACAACAAGAGGAAGTGCAAAAACAAGAACGAACATAAACAAAAAAAAAAAACAGGTGAGAATGTGCATATTTAACGAGTCTGTTTATTTTGAGTACACCTGGTCACAGTTCATGTTAAATTTTGATGACTGTCAAGTGGTTTTCCCAGCCTGCAGTTTGGCAAACTTCCAGATTATCACTTTAAATTCAAATATCTGTCACGTTTTCGGTTTATATAACATCATTTAAGGTGGATTTTATATTAAGTACTAAACATAGTTGATGAAGCATTGCCTGCTTTTATTTTATAGTCAGAAAAATAAATTTTCATTGCATTTTTTCATTTGAAATATTCTTGTTTAGCTTAGAAAATGATTTCTAGACCAATTAAATTATCAATCGGGGAAATATAAATATTTGAAAAATTAAGTATGATTTTACACAGAAAATTAAATTTTGATGACTTATTTCCACTCATTTAACTTTACATTTTTAGCTTTCTAAATTATTTTGATAGTAAATAATCTTTCCCTCATTAAAACCGCTAATTTGCCGCATAGAAAAGCTTGTTTTAAAAATCGAAAAAACATGCTTCTTCTAATTTTTGGCACATATATAATATTTCAGAATAAGTTTAAAATCCTTTTTATAAATAAACAAAAAGATTTCAATCAACAGTTTTCTGTTTGCTTTCCTCCTTGACGGTGTCTTTTTAAATATTCATATATTTATTCATTGTCTTCCAGCTATTTTAAGTCTAGGAATTATCAATGATACCTTTAGAATCTTTAATTGTTTTAATCAGAGATTAAAATCAGGTTCATTTGGTTTGAAAATTTGGATTA
The DNA here is from genome assembly GCA_035042165.1 of Drosophila kuntzei. Taxonomy (NCBI): domain Eukaryota; kingdom Metazoa; phylum Arthropoda; class Insecta; order Diptera; family Drosophilidae; genus Drosophila; species Drosophila kuntzei. Next base: position 3,808,042 of record JAWNLU010001584.1, on the reverse strand, counting down.
TTTTGATTTTACTGAACTTTTATAACTTTGAACTGCCATAACTTTGTCAAAAGTCAATTAATTTTTATGCGGAATGTAAATTTGAGCATGATTTTACCTCCAAATTCGTTCTGCATTTAAATTTTTTTAATTTAAGAAAATTTTTGAAAATCGAATTTTTTCGATATTTTACAGTGTTACCCCTTCATCTTTTTTGATTTTTTCGAAAAAATTCGAATTTTCAAAATGAACTAAATTTAAAAGCAGAACGAAATTGGAGTTAAAATCATGCTCAAATTTACATTCCGCATAAAAATTAATTGACTTTTGACAAAGTTATGGCAGTTCAAAGTTATCAGTACCTGCGACGGCGAGTACCGAAACTAACTCTTATAAATCAATCGGTTACTAAACGATTATTTCGGTTTAAAGAGTTTCGGTTTATGGGTTTCGGTACAGAGAAAAAATATTTTTTCGGTTACGGTATAGAGATTTTCAATGATACTCTTGCGGTTCTTTGTAGAATTTTTAATTGGTTTTTCTGATTAAGCTTAGAGATTATTTATTGATATTCTCTAACTGAACTGTGATTTCATAGCATATGCAGCTGTCTACTTAATCCTGCTCACATTGATACCAATATAGTCCAATATTATCCATTAAAGTTGATCTGATTGACTTTTATAAGCCTGACAAATGACTGGCTGACTGACTGACTGACAGTGGCAGTGGCAGCTTCAGGAAAAGTGGCTCAGGTTAACACATGACTGACTCACAAGGCGCCTGCCTAGAAAGTCATTTCGTTACCCCTTTCGTTTGCCCCCCTCTGACCCCCTTTTGCCATTGCGCTATTTTTAGCTGACGTTATGGCAGACTTTGGCCAATCCTCTTGGCCAACTTTTGAGATTTTTGTCAGGCAACCTGCGACTTCTCCTCCCTCCCCTTTGATTTCCACATGGTCTGGCAGCTGCCATTATGTCTAATTTGCATATTCAGCTATGTGGGTGGCTACCAAACTTTGTTATTGTTTCCTATTTGGCATCTACACTGATAAAAAGACAGGTTTTTTAAATCAAAATATATAATATGATAACGAAATTATTACCAATAAATAATGGTGAGTTTTTTGTTTGGTTATAGCGAACTTTCTGTAATTAAATTAAAATATTGGTCTTAAAAATTAAATTTAAGGTTGTTTTGTTTGTTAAAGTTAGTTAAAAAAAAATTAATTTACACTACTTGTAGAATCAAGAAATATTAAATAAAATTCAACTAAATAACATCAATTTTTATAAATCAACTTTAATTTAAAATTTAAAAAATAATCAAGATGGTTTTTCTTATTTTTAATATTTTTGGTTTCTGCTTCACACATTTTTTAGATGAGAGTCTTGAAATAAATTTTTATTTTTATCACAATACAAAGAATATTCGTACATAATTATATTATTTTAGTGTAGTTAGATCTAAGCAAACGGGTTTTAAGCAATTAAACCAAATATTTAGTGTAGTATATGAGAGAGAGTGAAAAACGTTTAAAAAAACATGGAAATATTAAATACGAACAACGCAAATGAGACAGAAGAGAAGAAAACTTGGTGCTGTGCCTGGGGTCTGATTAAATCCGAGCATAATGAGCCCACTTCCGAGGATGAAGAATCGTTCAAAACGAAACAGAAACCCAAGGAATTTGTTATAACTGGCGGAGCTGAGACGCAGCTGAAGATTGTGCACATTTCACCAAATGAGGAGCATGTATTTCCCTATGAATATACCCTACAATTGCCAGGGATGGGTGTGCACAATTTGGCAGTCAGTCCGGATAGCAGCTCCATTGCTGCAGTCGCTGTGGATGGGAATTTATCACTGTTGGATGTCAAGGGCGGAGTTCGATTACCAAACGTCAGTCATCGATTGGTCAGTAACATTTGGTCAACGGCTTTTGGTGGTAGCAACGATTTTGTTTATGCCGGTTCTGGAAATGGAGAGATCTTCAAGTACGACACAATTTTGGGGAAACTTCAACACAGTTACAACACAGAGCGATGTGAGAATATTCTCGGTTTGGCCATCAGTGGGGATCATCGTCTGATTGGATCCAGTGATTATGAGGGGAATATTACATTGATAGATGGCGCCACTGGGCAACTGTTGCGACGGGGCAACTTCAAGAGTCCCATGCGTAAATTGGTGTTTGATCCAAGCATGCGTCATGCTTTGGCGGCCTGTGATGATAAGACCATCAAGGTCATTGATTTGCCCAGCGGCAAGTTGCGTCTAAGTCTAAAAGGTCACGATGCCTTTGTCATGTCGGTGGCAGCATCACCAAATGGTCAGAGATTCGTAAGTGGCTCCTGTGATGGCACCATCAAAGTCTGGGACTCCAGATCCACAAAGAATGAATTGTCATTTGTCTGTGGCAGCAACACGAATCTCTGGGACGTGGCCTTCAACCGTTTGAGCAACAAAGTCAGCTTTGTGGGCGATGGAAAAGGACTCAACATCCACTATTGTCTGGGCCTTGCTTTTAATGTTTATTGTTAAAGTTATTTATTTTATATATGTTATATTTTATATGTAGTGGGAGTATAAATTAATTCGATTTCAAAGCTTAAAAATTAATCCAGTAGAGTGTTGAAGTTTTAAAGGCAAACAAACAAGAAATAAATCAATCGTCAAGTTTACTGGCAACCCTCGCATGAACTCATTATCCTGCGGCTTGTGTGCATAACCAAAAGGGTTTGTTTTTTGGGCTCTCAAATTGGAAATCAACTTCAGCTCAGGGCAGAGACACTTTATCCAGTTTTCTGGAGTATTTATACTTGGCATAGGAGTGTAATCACTTTGTGGTAATGTATGTGACACGTTGGAGAATAGAAATTTTACCTTATTTAAGTGGAGAACAAGTTGTAGGCTTAAAAACCTGGTGAATAATCAAAAATAAAAAATATTTTAATTTATACCCTTGCAGAGGGTATTATAATTTTGTCTCGAAGGAGACGTGACAAACCCCATAAAGTATATATTTGTTAAAGTTATATAACTACATTCTAACCAAATTTGGTTAAAATTTAACTACTATATCCTATTGTTGACATAGGAATATCACATTAAGCATTGGATTTTTGTTTATTTTGAATTAAATTGAACTACTTCTTTTATTTTTTGTGAGAAATATTTTTTTATAGTCGCCAACCTGTCACATAAATAGAATTTCAATTTGAAAAATAAATGGGTTCGATACCTCGTCACGTTATTATAAAATGTGTTTTAAGTTCCTTAGGAATTAAACACAATTCACAATAAAAAATACATTTATTTAAAATCTACAAAACTATGGAATAATATTAAATGTTGAATTGGTTGAATATATTACTTATTGCTTTTTTTTATTTGCTTTAATATGTTTGTTTTATAAACTTACTTTTATTTAAACTATAAAGATATGGCTACTGAGTATCTCAGTGTCGAGCTCGCTCGGCGGAACTTGTTTCTGAGAGTTGCCACTTGATCTAAAAAACTAGATTCGATATCTGGCATCTGTCTGTGTTACGCCTTCTGTTGCTTTCGGTTATTTCAATTAGTTGTTGTCGCATCCTTTGAACGTTCAATTGAAGATGATGTCATATATTTATGTATGAGCTTAGACTTGCTAGGTTGCCAGGTTGCAGTCGACATACGACAGACAGATCGACTGTGTGGCACGAGATTAATGACTTCAATTTGCAAGTTGGCCAAGCACATTTGGTATCCAGTCTCCCCACTCGATGTGAACACTCGAACAAACCAAACGCAACCCACTCTCGAGTCGGCGACACGCGTGCAGAGTTGCCAACTCGTTTTCCCACCGTTTAATTGGCATAATTTGTCTAACAAGAACAACGAAACAACCAAAGCAAAGACAACGACAACGACAACAACTTGTTTTGTATTCATTTGCCGTGTGTTGTTGTGGTTGTTGTGTGTTGTGGTTGTTGTGCCGCATATCAAAACATCTCGACTGTATAGTGAATGTTGTTGTGCCGACTGTTCTCTATTGTGACTATTGTTGTTGTTGCTGTTGTTGTTCTTGGTGTCTAGCCTACGCGGAAAGGTGCCCTGAGTTGGAGCATTTTCATACTCCACTCGTATGTAGTTGTCATGCCCAGAAGCCGGTTAGTTGCACTCCAAATGGAATTAAAACTATCCGATCAGCAAGTTTAACGACCGAAATCCAAGGTTTTCGGTAAACCTTTCGCTTATAATTGTTACACAGAATTGGAGTTAAGGCTCAGTACTATAATTAAATTGATAGTTGACTGAATTCCCAAATATTCAGCAATATCTCTATATCTTTGTAAATTACAAATGTCTTTACTTGGTTGAAATAATTCACTGGTTACCAGCCAAAATTTATAGAAACTAAAGAAATCCTTATACTTATTCTTTCTTTATTTCTTTTATTTAATATATATATGAGATATTATCTGACTGAATTCCTAAATATTCAGCAATATCTCTATGTCTTTATAAGCTACACATGTCTTTACTTTGATCAAATAATTCCTTAGTTACCAGCAATACTTTTTAGAAACTAAAGAAATCATTATACCACCGAATATGTTACATATATTCAATAGTTATATGTGAGAAAGAATTCTCCCAAAAGTTTTTGATACAAATCAGGCATTTAGTTGTCATAAAGATCTCAGTTAAGACTTGTAGAATTTAAATGATTTTTGTAGTTATCTATATATCTACATCTTTATAAATTACACATGTCGTTTCAATAATGAATACATTTCTTATAGAAACTAAATAAATCCTTTATTTAAGGATTTATAAATCCTTATCCCGCATTTATTTGTTATATATGTAGATCTTGAATGATTTTTCTAACTTTCTATATCTGTATAATTACTCATTTTTTTATAGACATATTTATATCTCCTTAGATTGTCTCACATTTCTTCTATCTCTTACCTTTTCTTAGTAATTATTATAGAAAACATATCCTAAACATATAGTCACATAATTTTTCTATAATTGTCTTTAAAGTTTTTACACGTCTTCTACTTTCTTGTCACCTCCAATGTGCTTCTTCTGACAGCTAGTTATGTCATCTCATCAAGTCGAGCTATTACCATTATTATATCATAATTAGAAAACATTTTTCCTTGGCGCCAGTTAGTTTTTCATGGGAACTGCGGGCCATTAGATCCCAGTTCTGGGTAGTTGTACAAACGAGGTGTTATATAGAGAGCATGAGAGTAACTTGTTTGTAGTTTAGCTGTAGTTGAGTTTAACTTGTAGCTGCCTCACTAATTGCTACCAATCTTTGTGGCAACCTTCACTACACAACTACAGTCTTCTGTCAATGGCAATCTAATGCTTCAACTAACAGTGGCAACCTACCCTTCAGTCCCCTGCTTCACCTGTTCCCCTGCTCCTTAACACAATGGGGAACATCGTTTCATTGTTGACATTGTTTTCTTGTTCACGCTATGAGTCTCAACGTTGACGCAATTATAACACATGGCTTTGTTGTTATTGTTATTGTTGTTGTTGCTGTCACAAATATAACAGACCCGTGCTCACCTGTTGTTGCCCCCTCTTTCTCCTCTTCCTCTTCCTCGCTCTGCATCCCTGACATCGTCATCGCGTTTAACGAGCACAATTTAACATTTTGCCGTCAACAATTAACATTTATGCAAAAATTAGACTTTAGCTGACGTTAAAAAAAACTTGTTTGTCTCTCTGTCAGGGCGCGAAATTGTCAACATATTATCCGCATTAGTGTAAATTACTGTTATTTAATGGATCCAATGTCTATTAACAATAGTGCAAAGTGTGACACTTGAATATGATTATAATTGTTAACTGTTATACTTAAAGCATATATTCTATAATTGTTAAATGTTATGATTTAAGCAATTAAGCGTATTGTTTATACGGCTCAACTGTTATAATGTGTTTATTTCGATGCATTTTAAATGTACAAGTAGATAATTATACTGATATACCGTTTTGAATAGGTCTTGATTACTCTTTTACCATTAAGTCAGATTTGCTTTGGACACTTCTTATAAACTGTTATACAAAGTGTTATACAAACTGTTATACAAACTGTTATACATACACAACTGTGCCTTATTTCGTTTTTGTCACGCGTCCTTAAGTGACCAATTGAATTCGTATAGTGCAAGGACAAGCACGGCCATTTTGTTCTCTACTTTGTTATAAATAACTGACATGTATCTGACTTAACCTCTTCCACATCCACTTACCCCCATCCGGCTGCTTGTGCAGCTGACCGTGTCCGTTTATGTCAATTTTCCACATCCCCTGTCGCTGTTCCCTGTGGCAATGCATTTGGCCACTTTGTGCCTCATTCATTTATAATGAACTTGAGGGGGGAAATTGAACGATGCTTTCGCTAGAGAATTGCAAACGTGTCATTAAATCAATATCGCAATATCTGCTCAGCAGTACCAAATAAAGCATAGTAGCGTTTAAATATTTGGACGATGCAACCAAACGAAATTGTAGCATTTCTCTTGGGGCAAATGCTGCGTATACGTGATATTTGATATTTGATGTGCACGTTTTATCTCAACAGCTTATCGCGTTAACAACAATTCATGTACGAGATCAGAGACTATTTTTATCATGGCATTATCTCAGTTTATCTTATTTTCATCGTCGCATCATCATTTTCGTAACAGAATTTCGGTGAGATTAGATTAAAGCTGTTCTACTTTTATTATGTATCTCGTTTCGGGTGCTCTATTCATCATGTCGTAAATCTCGCTTCTATTTGAACTTTGTAAACTGTCCTACACTTTTCATGGGGCCACACACGCAGACGTCGTTCCATAGCGACCTTTGTCTACTTTTCTCTCTCTTTCTTACTCTATAAAGTGCATAGTTCTGTGTATAGTTCATTATCTGTGTCATTTGTTTGTCTCTCTGCTATTTGTTGTACTCTATTGACTTTGTGATAATTTTGTCATAAACAAAATACACAACCCACACACACATAACCGTCTATTACTATTCAACCAGTCTACTTACTAACAATACGAACAGCGCATTTTTTGATATCTCTGCAACTATTTTCTGTATGAATGTGTATAGTATAACGGTTTTGCATATTCGCTTTTCATTACATTTCTTGGAAAATGCAATTTGTGGATTATAAATAACTGTTATACAAAAAGTGTTATGCCCAAAATTTTGAATATATGGCGATGCATATTTCACATGTCTTATATAACAAAAGCTTATACATCAACTGTTATACATAAACTGTTATACACCAATTGTTATACTTTGAACTTCAGTTACTGGTAAATGTTGGTGTTTGTAATACTTTCAATAAAAAAGTTTATGATAATACTGTTATACATTTAACTGTTATACTTCATTAACTGTTATATTTAATTAACTGTTATACTTTATTAACTGTTATACTTTTATTTTCATGTTTTTAAGAAATATAATACTTATAGTTTTACTTTCTTGCATTGCTGTTGGTATTCCTTGTCAAACTTTTGAGTAGAACTGTTATAAATTAATCTGTTACACCGCAACTGTTATACTTTAAGTTTACTACTGTTTTTAACTGTTTTGCTTTGAGTAGAGGTCATCATAATTCATAGACTCACATAATTGGTTTACTCAGCATTTTTGTGGTAAATTCCCTATTTTGATGGGATGTTTCTCGTTGTTACTAAGCAGAAAAGCTCTGTTTTTCACTTAGAGCAGCGCACTCTAGAATTCCCCTTGGCCTATCCATAAATCAATACTTAAACGAAGCGTACCGATAACAATTACCATTACCCTATCAGTGGAAGCAACAAAAACGAAAATAGCTTTCAATGTCGCGTCTCACCGACATTCTTTCATTCTCTCTCTCTCTCTCTCTCAAATAGCCCTACGTTTCTCTGCCTCTCTCTCTGCCTCTCTCTTTAGTCGCTCTTTCTCATATCGATAGCTGAAGAAGAAACGTTAACGCGACGTTTTCAGCTGTCTTCTTTGGGTCTCTTCGATTATGCGGGTTTATTTTGAAGAAGACTTTCACACGGAGCTGACCCCATCAATAAAGCCCGCCATTGATCATAAAAACAAACATAATAAAGTGTTATAATATTGTTATATGCAATCAAAAAAGTGAAAAGTATTTTGCGAAAGTCAAAAAAATCAATGACATAAAAAAATGGCGAAGGTAAAAAAGTAAAAGAGAAAAAATTGTAAAAGAAAAACGAATGTTAATCGATGTTGTCATTTTTTGGGGCGAGGTATCGCTATCAGTTAGTTAGTTAGTTAGTCATAAAGTGTGTAATGATATTAACTAGCGTTATCTAATTTCCTGCAATTCTATTTACAGCCACAACATGGAGAAACCCATGCAACATGCCCCCGCACCCGCTGCCGTGGGTAAAGTCTCCCAAATTGCCAACATCTTCCAGCGCAAACCCATCGAGATTCAGCCGGTGGAACAGTTGACTGCCGTTGCCGCTGCTCATGCCGCTGCTGCTGCCGCCGCTGCCGCGAATCCTGCCGGACGCACTGAATCCCATTCGGCGAGATTTAATAACGCACGTGCTCTATTCGAGAAACTTGGCGTGGAATCCAATTCGAATGTGAGTTCGCGTCTATTGCGAAGTGGATCTCGGGAGGATAATCTATGTGACGGCTCGGATCGTTCCTCGTCGCGATCCTCGGATCGTTCACAGTCGCCGCCAAAGCGTCGCATGCCCTTCCCCTCGGGTGCATCCCTCATACAGAACAACAACAACGCAGCGACTCCTCAGAACGGAGGAGGAGGAGGAGGAGAGCGTTTAAGTAATAGTAAATTCATTGTGGAACCGACGACAGCTGTCAAATATCCACAGCACAATTTGTCCCGTCTGAAGTCGGAGGAGGTGGTGGTCACACCACAGTTGGCATCAGTAGCACCACCATCATCTGGTGGTTCAGTTAGTGCTCTCTTTGCCGGCGGAGATAAGCCGGAGAAACCGGAGCGTAAATTCAATTCCCGTGAGCTGATTGAGAAGCAGAAAAAGTGGACATCGCACTTCACCAAGACAAAGTCACCGCGAACTCACAGCGATCTCAATCGTTGTGATATCATCCGGACTGTGCCGGGAACGGGTCTCATCATGGATGGCGAGAAGGCGCCAAAGGCGTTGCCTGTGGCGACTCCAGAGCCGCCTCTGCGTCAGCATCCCCTCAGTGCCACGCCCACGCCCACACCCACGCCACCGCCCACAGCCATACCGCCGGAGATAAAGCCGAGGAGTGGCAAGATTGGCAGTCCGGTGAAGTCGCCGCCATTGCCTCCGATTCCGGCGGCCAAGCCAAAGAACGTCAGTCCCGTCAAGTTCAATCCGGAGCGTGTGCGTTCTCCCACTAAATGTGCGGATGTGGCGCCACCGCCACCACCTGCAAAATCCGCAGCTGTCACGGCGGCCATGCAACGTTCCGCATTGTTGCAACAGGAGCAGCAACAACAGCAGCAACAACAACAACTTGTGGCACCTGTGCCGCCCGAGAAACCACGCAAAAAGTCCATTGATCTCATTGAGGATGTGGCGCCCACCACATGCTCCACGCCCTCATCCTGCGCCTCGCCCACCAGCTCGATGAGTCCACACAGCGTCCACATGCAGGCGGCGAAGCGAGGTTCCATCGATGCCGCTGCCCACAATCAATCCTACACGGGCAATGCCAATGGCCTCTCCGGCAGCACCAATTCCGGCACATCGGGTTCACCGGTGGCCAGTGCATCGTCGGGTCCGTCGTCACCAGTGCATACCGAGGATGAGAAGCAGGAGAACGAATCCACAGAGAAGTCGGAAATGGAGCATTATCACAACAACAACTACAATAGTGTGCCACGACGACGACGCAGCGACATTGAAGGTGAGTCCCCAAATTCCAATTGAATTATTCATTTATTTTATTAATTATTGAAACTAATTATTTAGTAATTGAAAAAGATATTTAAAGAATTAAGTTAAACCTAAATAGATATCTTAAATGGGAATTTAAAAGAATTAAGTTGAAACTAAACATTATATTATTATATTTAAAATTTACATTTAAATCTACTACGAGTATGATAAAATAGAACACAGTTTCTATCAGAAATATAAATTTCGAATCGCATTGGATAAATTGAATTTTGTCACAACTTTGTCAAATCTTAAGCGATTTAATTGCGAAAATTGCATTTTGATCATTATTTAACTTCTAAATTAATCCTGCATAAAAATGTTATTCATTTAGAAAATTTAATTCTTTTTCTATCACTGTCTATTTTTCTATAATCCCCCTTATCACTTTTTAAAAAACTTCACACTGACATAACTTTGATAAAACTTAACCGATTTTCTTGCCTCTAATATGATTCTGTATCAGAAATGGAAAATTAAATTTTTTTCTATCATCCATTTTTCTATTGATATTGATATTTTCCTTGATATTTTATCAAAAATTCCAAACTGTCATAACTTTGTCAAAGATGAACCGATTTAATTGCGGAATGTCAATTTAATCATGGTTTTACCTCTAATTTGATTCTACATTAAAGTTTTCTTTATCCTAAAAAGTTAAACTTGTTTTGAAAGTTTCCAATAATTTTCAAACTTACCCCAAATTTTGCTAAATACTACATAATTTTTACTGATTGTTTGACTTCTAAATTGATACAGCAGCGGAACTTTAATTTATTTATTGAAAGTTTTTAATTATATTTAGAACATTTATATTTATTTTCTAGAAAATAGGATTCACTAATATTATTCCATTCTAATTATTAATTCCATTTTAATTATATTCAGAAAAGTTCAAAATAAATTTGTTTAAATTGTAGCATAATATCATTTCTAGAAAAAAAGATTTCTTAATATTCTATTCTACTAAGATTTACACAGGAAAACTTTAAAATATCTAAAATATATTATTTCCGTTTGCCAACAACAGATGGCGCCTCACTCTGTGTTCCCTTTTTTTCAGCTTTTTTTCCTGTTGCCAACAATGTAATTCCCAAATTGAATGTTGTACTGAATACAACGTGTTCTTTTCTCCTAACTTCTGGCCATGTAAACCTTGTGAACTTTGTGTTCTCGGGTTCAAACACCTTAACAGGGCACAATTCTCTCTATGTGTGTGTGTGTGTGTGTGTGTGTGTGTGTGTGTGTTTGGTATGAACTCCCTCAGGCCTAGACTTGGATGAGACCCAGAGCTGGAACCTGGCTCTCGAGTCTGTGGCAACATTGGTCGCCAGTTTAGTTGCCCTTATGCCAACCATTCATTACAAGTTCTCTCTTCCTCTGCTTCTTCTTTTGCTATTCTTTCTAAGCTGCACACAAATCGTGACTGCAACTGCAATTGCAACTCCTCCTCCCCTCCTCTTGTTTCTCCTCCTGCTCTTGCCTCAGTTTGTGGCAAGTTTGTTTTCGCTTGGCAAATTCCAATATGGGTCAAACACAGCAGGCATATCAAATGGAGGAGACCCACGACGTCCAAGCAGCCCCAACAACATTCCAAGCCCAATCTTCTCCTGCTGCACCTCCTCCTTCTCCTCCCTCCTTCACCTCCTTCACTTCCCTCCTTCACCTCCTTCACCCTCTATTCGCAATCTGTCGTCGACCATCTCGGGATTTTGTTGGGATTCTCTTGATTCCCGTCTTCATACATAAAATTGTATTAATGCCAGATTAAGAATTCAATGATGCGTTGCCCCTTCTTCTTCTTCTTCTTCATGCCTCCGTTTTGTGCCTCATTCTTTCATCACTTCTCTTCTTTCTACTGCTGATTACAAAATTGGAATTTGCACGCTGCGCTTCCGCCTGCAATTCCAACTGGGCAGCTCCAGGAGACGGAAGACGGGAGACAGTAGGAGAAGTAGGAGAAGGAGAGACTGTAAAGCCTATAACTTTTTTAATTCATAAGTATTGTGCGAGTACGCTCTATGTATTTTGTGGGCGTGGCATTACCTTGATTTATAGATCAGCTCATTGTTGTTGTTGCTGTTGTTGTTTGTGGTGTCGATGCATTTCGAGGGCAACACCAGACAGAGATTATCATGATGGCTCTTAATCTTGAATCGAAGTCGAACTCGAACTGAACTCGAGTTTCCCAATACATATTGTTATTGAAGATGAGCTGTTGTCGAGTACTTGGCAACAATTTAACAATTATCTATTGTAGTTTGTGTGAAACTTGTTCAAATTGATAGGCCCATTTCAATCTATGTTCAATGAGGTATTTCAAGGCATTTTAAATACCATTTAGGGCAGTTAATGGCACAGAAAGTATGTGTAAAATGTTACAGATTGAAAATATATCTACTTAACTTGTCCTTTATCATTAAACTTCATCAAATTGATAGCCAAAATGCAATTCAAGTTGAATGAGGTGTTTCAACTTCATAAAGATTAGGTAAAGGGATATAAAATATATTATTATGATATACTATAATCATATTTTTAATATTGTATCAAGTTAAGAAAATTCGTTTTAATTCAAGTTCTAAGATGTATTTCAGTTCAACTGAGATTCAATTAAAATCAGGTTAATGCAGTTTAAAGTATAAAATTTTGATTTATTGCTTCAGATCAAGAATCTATATATTGAAATTATCTAAATTAATTTGTCCAAATACTTCAGCTGATTAATAGACTCTACTAATCTACTTATAATGTATTTAAACCAGGGATTAAAATTTTTCCGCTGTTCCGAAACCCATAAACCGAAATAACCGTTTAGAAACCGATTCATTTATAGGGGTTTATTCGGGATCTGTGAATAAATATTTTAGTGTGAAGGCAAATAATAAACAATTAATGCAATGCATGTGGTTTTTGTATGATAATATACATAATAAATGAATAATAATAATAACCGTAATTGAAAACGATATTCGTTTCAGTTTTAATCCCTTCTTTTATAATCAAAGATAATGATAACTTTGAACTTCCATACTTTTGTCAAAACTCAATCAATTTCCATGCGCAATGTAAATTTGAGCAAGATTTTACCTCTAAATTCGTTCTACAATTAAATTTTGTTCATTTTAAAAAATCAAAATTTTTCGAAATTTTACATACTAACCCCTTTGTATTTTCTAGAAATTTTCAAAAAAATTCGAATTTTCAAAATGAACAAAATTTAAATGCAGATTAAGAGTTAAAATCATTTCCAAATTTACATTGCGCAAAGAAATTGATTGAGTTTTGACAAAGTTATGGAATTTCAAAGTTATTAAAAATCAGTAAAATAAAAAAAAAATCGAAATTTTCAAACCAAAAGAAACAAATTTATAAGGGGTCAAATTATAAAAATTATAAAATAATAGAACAATAATATACATATGTATGTAATTGTACTATATACACATTACATTATTTATAGGGTATATAAATACAACATTTTAATTTGACTGAATAGATCCAATTTATTTCAAGTTCAATGAGCTTTTTTTACATCAATTTACATCAAGTTATTGCAGATAAAAGTATGAGAATTATCTTAAAAGTGTTACAGTTGAAGAATTTATGAATTCTATGCAACCCACATAATTTACAGGGTATCAAAACACGACGTTTTTATAGCCGTTTCAATGTGCTGACACAACGTCACGTCAATTCGTCATTGCGTGTTCCCTCTGCGCTTTATACAACAATTTATTCAGTGATATATCAAGGGGTGAGGAGGAGTTGGATGGACATGAATGGGGAGAATACCTCGGATAGACTAGGGAACACTCCTAGGCAAATAGACAGTAAGTCTGTCTGTCTGTCCGTCTGTCTGTCTGGCACATTTTGAATGGAACTTGGCTGTCTGTCAAACACACAAGTTTATAAATAAAATGGGAAAGCACTACTTGAGCACTAGTACGAGGTATTTGTATGTCTCGACAACAACAACAACAACAACAACTCGGAGGGGAATTCCCCCCTTTTCCTCAGAATGCGTGTATTTGAATATAAATTATGGCTGCCAAAACGGTTGACGGCGCTGCTCCACTTTATGCTTTTGTATCTACAAATGTATATACAAAACAAAAAAGATACAATTTGTATGTAGTATAATCAAATAGACAAAGAATCGACATCAACAAACAACACACACATTGAAATACATATATATATGTATGTTATAGTTAATCCAAAACGGAAGATATTATTTATCACAATTAGAACAAGCGCAAATATTGACATTTTGTTAGCGATAATTCTGTTCTATAGGGACAATTTTGTGTGGTGTCAGAAGCAAAACAAATAAAATAATGAATTAAACACTCAATAAGAGTAACATTTTCTTATGTTATCCATTAGAATTTAATTTAAACTGTTTTCCCACACTTTCAACTATAATTTACTTTCAATTAAGCAATTGCATTTGTCAACAAATCATAAAAAGCTGTTCAATTGAAATTAAAATTGAATGCGTTGCTTCAACCCGCAAAAGGTTGTGAAACATGCTAAGCTACAACTCTACTCAACTCAACTCTCCAAAGAGTAATAAAAGTAACATTTTCTTATGTTATCTATCAGAATTTAGCAAAAACATTGGAATTATAACTGTTTTGCCACATTTTCAACTATAATTTACTTTCAATTAAGCGTTGTTTGCATTTGTCAACAGATAATAATTGAAATTAAAATGAAAGCGTTGCTTAAACCAGAAAAAGGTTGTGAAAAATGCTAAGCTACAACTCTACTCAACTCAACTCTCCAAAGAGCAATAAAAGTAAAATTTTTTTTATGTTTTCTTTCAGAATTTATCAAAAACAAAAAAACATAATTTACTTTCAATTAAGCGTTGTTTGCATTTGTCAATAAATAATAATTGAAATTAAAATTGAAAGCGTTGCTTCCACCCACAAAAGGTTGTTAAACATGCTAAGCTACAACTACTCAACTCAACTCAACTCTCCAAAGAAAGCTTTAGCGCATGTCACAACCCGTCGAGTGAGCTTGCAACGCTGTAGTTGCATAAAGCTGTCGCTAGCTGGCGCCACTTGCCGCATTTTTCAAATTCCTAAAGTACGTTTTTATTTTGCTTTCATTTGCAAAGTCAACATTAAGTTCATTGCCCCATCAATGCGTGGGTTTTTGACAGCCACTTGTCGCAGTTGTTGTTGTTCTTCCTCCTCTTCTTTCTCTTCTTCTTCTTCTTCTTGCATAGTTTTGCCCATTTAGACGGCCACCCAAGCAGCCAAGTGTCTAATTTTGTATAGCGTGTGGGCAGAGGGGAGGTGAGGAGGGGGAAAAACACTGGCTAGTTTTTCTTTTCATCCGTCTGTCTGTCTGTCTGCGATGACGTTCATTGCGCAAAAAATGTGAAAAAAGTGAGCTGAGAAAAATTGTCATGTCAATGTTGATGGTTCGCTTGATGATTTTCTTCTTTGTGTCGTAAGATTCATAAAAAAAAGGAAAAAAGAAAATATGTGTGGTATTTAAATAAATATTTGGATTTTCTTTAATTAAGCAAAACTCTTGCAGCTAACCAGAAAATTTGTCGTATTACGTTCAGTAAGTTGTATTTTTAGCATATTCGATATTTATATATAGCTGCAAATATATGTATATATATAGTTCTGTCTCGCTTCCACCCTCCCCTCCCCACTGACCGACCCCTTGGCAAATTTCTGGCCTTACCCAACACACATTGATTGTGCAATCTGGCAGCTTGACAAGTGGCAGCCCTTGGGGATAGATGAGAGCGCGTGAGAGTGAGAGCGAGAACGTGAGAATGATGGATAGGAGGGGGGAGAGTGAGTACCCTCTAGTACGGTTCACTGGTGAGAGATTAGTGATTGGCTCACTGTTTACCACACGTCAAATAACCTCAATGGTGAAGTTAACATGGGGATATCATTATTTTTTAGATAGATCAAATATTTTTGGATCCTTTGATTTTATAATGTTGAGTCGTTGCCATTTTATCTCGTTTTATTTTAAATATAATATCCTGAATACATACATATTTAATAAAAATGCATGCTAAAATCAAGAATTTTAAAATTGAATTTTAAAATGTTTTTTTTCCTGTGTATCATTGGTGAATTCACTGCTAGTTTTGTATGGTGACTTTATCGACTGCTACCAGCCGTACTACAGGGTCTGATCGTCACATGTATGTGTGTGTTGGCACACCCTGTGTAACGGAACTTTGGCTGCTGCATGTCTGCCGGGCAATTTGCCAGCAAGTGTGAGAGTGAGAGCGTTAGTTCAAAAGAGAGTAAAAGTTTGAGAGCGTAGATCTTGTGCTCACTTATTGTTGTTTTTCTTTTTTGTTTTTGGTTTTCAGCAAATTTCTTTCAATTCTTCACACGAAATTTTGCGCTTGATCTTTCAGTTGATGTCGCGTTTCGCTGGCGTTTCCATTGATATTGATAAAGCCTCAAGAATTAAATCGTTGGAAAAGAAAACGCGTGTGATTTTCAATTCGAAGAATAATAAATTTTAACTAGCGCGCTGCCAAGTTAAACAAATTAAAAAATAAAAAATTATAGTATACATTAAGAAGACGAAAATCGAATCTTAATGGTGCGAGAAAAATAAAATAACAAACAACATGAAGAACGTTTAGTTAATTATGGAAATTTGTCAAAAATTTGAATGAAAACAAAAACCAAATTAATTTAACGATTAATCGCAATCATTATCATTTCAACTATAAAAATACACATGTGTTCAATGCGTGATTGAAGAACGTCTTCAGTCAATTCTTTGCCGGATTGTTGTGAGATCTACGATTTTGGTTTAGTTTCCCAACTGATAAGATGGAAATTTCCATAGTTTCAATTGATTTCAAATTTCAAGTGAAAATTTGTTAGTTTTCCCTTTTATTCATATTTCCTAACTGATAAGTTGGAAGTTTAGTTCCAATTGACCGATATTTCAAGTGAATATTTATTATGATATGATAATAGATATGAACTTTTGTTGTTGACTAAACTCGAGTTATTTTTATATGCATATTTGCTCATTGTATAATTGATTTAAAAACTCATTGCGAATCGCTCGAGTGACCCTAATTTGTACTGAGCAAATGAATGAGGAAGAATTAATGACATGCAAAAATAATTGAGGGATGTGGAGAATGGAAAATGGAGAGTGGAGAGTGGAGAATGGAGGAGACTGGACATAGGGACAAAGTGTGCAACAGTTATGATGATGCTTCCCTCGATGCAGACAGTAAAATTAAGAGTTCGAATAATTATAATTGCCTTCTTAAACTCGATTTTCTTTACTTTGGCCGTAGAAAATCACAGAAAATAGCCTGTAAAATTGTAAGAAATGGGTATATACAGCTTGAGTAGAACGAAAAATAAATAAAGTGTAAAAATAAATAAATAATATTACTTCTGAGTAAACATAAATGCGGTGGAAAAGTTATAGAACAGTTTAAATGCAGGTAATAAAAGCAAGGACCATAAGAGATATGGGGAATAAGCAAAAAAATCATTTTTAATGGTTATTTGAAGACTTTTATTTGATAAATCAAATTTAATACTTATTATTAAAAGTCTTAAAAAAAAAATTATTTTTGACTTTAATTATTTGAAAACTTTTTTATAGTTTTTTATAGTTGATCTTTTTTATAAATAATGATTATTTTTAGTTCCTGAATAAAAGATAGAAAATGTAAATTGATTTCTTCCATTTGTATAAACAGCAAAAAGGCACTTATTTTTTAGTTTCTAATTTTGTTTCCTAGAAATATATCTTCTAGGGTATCTGTTAGTTGCATTAGTTTCTATTAATTGCATTAAATAAAATGTAAAAATAAATAAATAAAATTACTTCAGAATAAACAAAAATGCCCTGGAAAAGTTGTAGAAAAGAAAAGAAAGAAAATGTAAATAGCAAAAATGCTTTTATTTTTTAGTTTCATATTTTCTTTGTTTACTTTACTAACAAGATATTTTCTAGGGTATCTGTTAGTGTCATTATTTGCTATTAATCGCATTTGAAAGATTTCTTGGTCGTCTGGACATTAAATGTGCAAAGGTTCGGCGAACTGTGAGGCGAGAAAAATATTTAAAAAATGCGATGTGTGTCGAGAGTGTGTACTGTGTGTGTGTGAGTGTGTGCTGTGTGTGTGTGAGTGTGTGCTGTGTGTGTGTGTGCTGTGTGTGTGTGAGTGTGTGCTGTGTGTGTGTGAGTGTGTGTGTGTTGACCATATTGCAACATGGCAACAAGCAACAAGCAGAGCAAACAACAACAATCGCTGCTGCTTACAAAATTTGTAGAAGCACATTTTAAATTTGTCTTGCGACTTTTGCAGCCGCTTCCCCTGTGTCTCCTCCCCTCCCCCCTTTCTACAACCCTTCCCTTGTTGTATAATTTATTTTGAAAATTGAAAAAAATATTGTAGTTGGTCAACAGAAGCAGCAAACAAATTGCAATTGTCATGTGCTTGCACTTTTTTCCCATTGTTGTAGCTCTCTCTCTCTCTCTCTTTCTACACATCTATCCCTGTCTCTTTCGTGCTGTTTTGGGATGCGTTGTTAACATTCTGTTGTCAAATATTTTGGCTATTTTTTGCAGTTACCTCTCATTTCATTGCCTGTTGCTGTTGCTGTTGCTGCTGGCAACAATGTGTCCAAATATTTGTTTTCCCATTGACGATGACAAATTTTTAGCTAAAGTTTTTCTCCCCCCAAAAAACTTTTCACTTTTCCGAGTTTTGCACGTTTGACTGCCTTCAACTTAATCCAAGTGCCCATCGGCGAGATAGGAAATTGAAACTTGCGGCTTAAATTGCACTTTTCCAGCCAACAAACAACTCTGCAAAATTGCAACTAATGAAGAAAATCCAGTCGGAAAAACCATAAGCTACTCGTATAACTTGTAGCAGCTTTAAAAGCCCTTTTAAAGCTAAGATTATTGTCAACTCTTTTTGGGCCAAGATCTTTTGTCAGGGTTTTTCTGGCTTCACTGTACTATGACCACAAGATTTAAAACTATCTGCTTTTGTTTTAGATTCATTCATTATCTGGCATCTGCATGTTTATGCCAAGCTGCAACTTGGCCTAAACAAATGTTTTGCCCTCCTGTTGCCTCCGTTTAGAATCTGCCAGTTTGTCGTTTTGACAGCAACTTCCGTTTGGCTTATACCCTGTAAATGGGATAAAGAAAGGGTTGTCTTGAAAGTTGTGCAACATTTGAATACAATTAATTCTCAAAGATGTAAATGGGAAGTGAACGAAATAAAGATAACACTATTTGTTCTAAAGTTCTAAAGAACTCATCTCTCATTCTACCTAAGTGTCTGAAAATTATCACAGCTTTTCTTAACTTTATGATAAGTAAATGCAACTATCATTTAAAGTGTCTAGAGAAAGTATTTCTATTATATCTCTATATCTCTACTAGACTTGATTAATTTTGTAGTTACAGAGTTGAGAATTGAAAAATTTTATGCATCGGACAAGTTGTTTATTTAATATTTTGTAATTTATAATTAACACAACGTTGAAAATTATTTTATGAATTATCTGTAGGATTCTTTTGTTTTTATAAGTTTCCAGTTTTAGATCTTCCTTCTTTCTGTTATCTGAGTTTTGGTAAATCCCAATCTATGACATCTGTCGAGTCTATTCACCAATATCTATATATTATCTATCTTTTCATTTATCTGTTTATCAATCGATCTTTTTAACTATTCCTCTCAGGGATTAAAACCTTAACCGAAACCGTAACCTTTAACCGATAAAAACCGATTGTAATTTGTAACCGTAACTGAAACCGTAACGGAAAACCATTTTTCCACAGTACCGAAACCCATAAACCGAAACCGAAATAAGGGTTTTTTTCGGTTCTGGCCGTCGCAGCTACTGAGCAACTTCGAACTGCCATAACTTTGTCAAAGGTCAATCAATTTCCATGCGCAATGTAAATTTGAGCAAGATTTTACCTCTAAATTCGTTCTGCATTTAAATTTTTTCCATTTTGAAAACTAAAATTTTTTCGAAAAAATCAAAAAAGACAAAGGGGTAACACTGTAAAATTTCGAAAAAATTCGATTTTCAACAATTTTCTAAAATGAACAAAATTTAAATGCAGATCG
This sequence comes from Drosophila kuntzei, assembly GCA_035042165.1. NCBI lineage: Eukaryota > Metazoa > Arthropoda > Insecta > Diptera > Drosophilidae > Drosophila > Drosophila kuntzei. The sequence continues at coordinate 3,787,990 of JAWNLU010001584.1, read as the reverse complement.
AATTTTGAGGTAAAATTATGATCAAATGTACAATGCGTATGAAAATTGATTGACTTTTGACAAAGTTATTGCAGTTCGAAGTTATTAAAAATCAGTAAAATCAAAATAATCGAAATTTTCAAACCAAATTAACCAAATGAGATCAAATTATAATAAAATCGATATGACACTGGACCATTCCAGTAACCAGATAACATTATTTTTCAGGCTAAAAGAAAATTTGTCTTTTTTCATGTAAAGCAATGAATAACGCTTCTTATTTTGTTCAACCGAAAACCATACCGGTATTACAAAAAACCGATAACCGTTACGAAACCGATACTCCCAGATTTTGCATAACCGATAACCGAAAACCTTAATTCGAGCATAACCGAAAACGTAACTGAAACCGATATTCGTTTCGGTTTTAATCCCTGCTTCCTATATATCTTAGACTCCCTAAAATTTGACAGCATTTATTTAATATTCGAGGGTATTTAATCTTCCATATTTATGTTATATACAAACTTTCTGGTCATTGTCTTGACATCACGTCACAAATGCCGCACACACATTGCAATTTCTTCTCTCAATTCTATCCAAATCTCTCTCGTTCTCTTTGCTCTTCTTCTTTGTTGTTTGTCTTTGCTTTTTTGTCTTTTTACTGTATGTTCTCTCTAATTTGCTGTCGCTTTGTTGCGGTTACTCAAACAATTATTTTTGCATTTTCATGTGTACAACAGCTACAACAACAACAACAACAAGTTGCTTTTCTTTTTCGCAATTTTCCAGTCAGCAAAAACGGTTTGTTGTCTTACGAGTGCAAAGAGTAAAAGTGCAAGACACTTGAACTGAACTCTAAGATTTCCATGGTCCAGCACTTTTCATCTATAAGTTTTTCCCTCCCATTCCATCTACTTCCTTCTTCTCCCTTTTTTCCTTCTTGCTTCATCAATTAAGTTGAGAGTTTTACTTTTGTTTATTAAAATTGTATAAAATTCCTTTGATTCATTAGTTGCAATATGGCAACTGGAGGTTGTGTGTTGTGTGTGTGTATAAGTGTGTGTGTGTTCATTAATTACTGACAAATTTCTATTGCATTTGGGTCATTTGCAATTTATATTTCAACTAACTAAAACTTTGCTTTAAACATTTTTCAATGGGATTTTCACTATACGCTTTTTTTTTCTCGCTCGCTAATTGTCTTTTGTTTCGGCTTTGGGGCTATTTATTTTTGGCATTGCCCAAAATTTTCCGTTTTTCATCAATGATTTGTTGTTATTGTTCTTTCTGCGCATATTTGCAGCTCATTAAAAGCCAAACAACAACAACGACAAAAAACAATGCTGAATTTTCTCATTTTGTTTCGATTTTTCATCATCGATTTAATTGGAGGCTGCCTCATTCTCTCGTTCTCCTTCTCTCTATCTCTCTCACTCTCCCTCTCCCTCTCATTCTCTCCCTGTTTTCCGCTGTCGACCTTCGCTTTTCATTTAAAATTTTCATCAAGTTTATTTACTTGAACTGAAACCATATTAACCATACGCCACGTTGGCCTCCAAAATTATATGCATTCAATTTCAACTCTCGACCATCTGCTCACTTCTGTGCCACATACGAGTATTAACTTTATTATCTCCCCCCTTTTTGGCATTAAATATGCATGTAAGTTTGTAGCGACTCTCGGCACACACACCTAATTGACATTAAGTATACGCCAGGTTGCAACGGGAGCTGCGTTAAACAGACTCGTGATTTCAGGTCAAAGAAATTCTATAAAAGTGTAGTTAAAGCTTCTCAAGAGAGTATTGATAATTTCCAAGGTTTCAAGATTTTTTTTTATCTCGTAACTTTACTTCAATTGGCAAAGATCGCATATTGCAACACATAACATTATTTGAATCGAAAGTTATATATTTTTTTTAGTGCTGACAAAATGTGTTTAAAAATTGTGACAGACTTTTAATCTTGTAGTGAAAAGTGTACGTGAAAATGTGTCTAAGTCTGCGAAAACTCTGTCAAGCCTGTCGAGGTTAGTAAGAAACTCGTAAACTTTATCTTTATATTTTAGAAGTAACTTTATTATCATATCAAGAGTATAATATGTAAAGTTGTTTCAATCAATTGTTTCAAAGATTGTCTGATTAATCTCTAAAAATTTGGAATAACAATTGCTTTAAAAGAAAACCAAACGATATTTTGGTGGTTCTGAAATTTCAGTAATATCATTTTTTTGACATATTTTTAGAGTCCCAAATTAAATGTATTTCTAACTTCAACAAAAATTGTAGTTATTGATTTATTTTATACATTTAATAAATACATTTAAAATGTATTTTATGCCTTTTAAATCAATTAATAATATTGAATTTGTGAGCTACTTTTAGAGTCACAAAAATCGATTTATTTCTAGCTTCAGCCATAAATTTAATTATTGCTAAAAATCTAAACAATCAATAAAATATATTTTATGCGTTTTAATTCTATTTGAAATTGAATTGAATTTATAGCAATACATTTGGAATTTTTCCTTTTAATTCAATTAATAATATTGAATTTGTGAGCTATTTTCAGAGTCACAAAAATCGATTTATTTCTAACTTCAAGCATAAATTTAATTATTGCTAAAAATCTATACAATCAATGAAATATATTTTATGTGTTTTAATTCAATTTAAAATTGAATTGAATTTATAGCAGTAAATTTTAGATTTTATTGAATCTCTCGGATACAACGTCAATTGTATTTGAGAGAGATTTCTAGAGTATGCCAGCTTATTTAGATATTTATTCATATTTATTTAAGTCTTATTTGACTTGTTGTCTGATTTGAATAAATTGCTCCCTTTTGGCGTTTAAGTATTCATGCTTCTTTTAATTGAAACCGCACGCAAGTTTCATTGACATTACGTATACGCCAGAGTGGAAGAATATGGCAACAGTTGTTAACAATTTGTGTCATTGGCAAGATGTGGCCGTTACTTGGACTTTTAGTTGGCCTGTCCAACAACACATTGAAGCTGGCGGAGATTAGCTGTCAAATTGCAGTGACACAGTTTGCCCAAGTCAATTATATCTATCGATGTGTAAGTTGTCCAATTCCAATTGTGGCACTGGAAGATGCATTGCATCGTTGTGTGGCATCTCGATTGCCCAGTTCCATGCGCAGCTTGGAGATGCACGAATTGGAGCCAGTGCGTCAGACGGACAGCATGAATATATTTCACATACCAGCTGGAGATGCTGGAGCACCAATAATGCATCGTATTCTGGACATGTTGAATCCTCGACAGCCGCGTCGTCATCTTCACAAATATCACTTCATTTGGCCAGAAGCCAAGGAGGAACAATTGAAACAACTCTTTAAAGGATGTTGGGAGAAGCAGTTGCTCTTTGCCTTGGCCATAACTGGACCACAGGACATCTATGACTTTGATCCATTTGGAGATGATGGTTTGGAATTGAAAAAGTCCGCCAGAGGAAGATACATCGAGAAATTGCGAAACTTGCGAGGTTTTGAATTACGTTATTCGATGTTTACTCAACCATTGCGGGCTTTGCCTTTAGATCCCGTGGAGACTAAAGGATATGAAGCTATTGATGGATCAATTGCACGTCTCTTTGCTGAGAAACTAAATGCCACAGCTCGATATGTGATACCTTCGGATGGAGAGGTATATGGTCGATGTTTACCCAATGGCAGCTTCACTGGCGCCGTGCGTGATCTTATGGATGGAGTTACGGATATTGGACTCAATCTGCGCTTCGTCTTGGACTGCATTTGGCCACTTGTGGAGATAATCTATCCATATAGACGCATCACAATCAGTTTGGTAGTGCCAGCAGCGGAAATGCAACCAGAATATCGGATATTTATGGATGCATTTCGTAATTCCGTTTGGCATTTGCTTTTGGCCAACTTTCTCATTGCCTTTTTGATTTTTATACTCTTTCAATGGCTTTTGTATTGGATTACGGGTGAGGTTGGTGAACGTTGGTTCGATGTCCTGGACATGTTGTTCAAGACACATTTGGGACAACCTGTGGAGCATTTCTCCCGCAAGAGTTCTCTGCGTGCTTTTCTCATGGCTTGGATTATGTTTAGTTATGTGCTGACGAGCATTTACTTTGGCAAACTCGAGAGCAGCTTCGTCCAGCCGAGTTATGAGCAACAATTGGATGATCTGGATGATTTGCCTGCTCTCAAGTTGTGTGTACATGGAGTCAATAACATGTTTGATGCCGTCACTTCATCCTTATCCACACGTCATTACGAATCGTTGACAGCTCGGCATCGGGTATATCCTCTCAAGGATTCCGATCATTTATACGAGCTGACGGTTAGTCGGCGATTTAAGAGAGCTGCTTTCCTAATGCGAGATGATGTCGCCAAGGAATTCCTCGCAGTCACCTACAATGCAGAGGAAGGACGATCCTCGTATCACATTGTTAAACAATATCTCCGATCCATGCCAGGCACCTACATTCTCCCCTTGGGTTCGCCCTATCTCTACAAATTCCAGATGCTAATGAGCGCCTTCTTTGAGTTCGGTTTCCTCGACTATTGGGCACAGTTGGATGTTTTGAAACGTAGTCGTTCCACGCAGTCCGATGAATTCTTTGAGGATTTGGGAGATGAAACAGAAACGCCTTCGGATGGTGGAAACACTGTAGATTCCCAGGAACGTCGCAAGAAGCGTGTAGTGCTCACCATGGACATTCTACAGGGTGCTTTCTATTTGTGGATCATTGGAATTTTGCTCAGTTTGGTGGGTTTTATCCTAGAGCACTTTTATTATCGTTTAAAACGATCCAAACGTAGAGTTGGAATCTTGGATAATTGAGGAAAAATAAATCAGATAAAGATAATATGAAAATCGTTCGAAAAATGATTTTTTTTTATAAGATCTGTTTTCTTTTTACAAAAATTAAATAAAATCTCGATGTATTTTAGAAAAATTATATAAAATCTGATTATATGTTTTTTTTTAAGATTATTATACGATTTACCTTTATTTTTGATAAATCTACAGTATCTAGCAAGTGTATCAAGTCTTAAAATATCTTTAGTTTCCTCTAATTATTAGCTAAAAATATAATTGGATTAAAAATTGGGGCGACACTTCAAACAGATTTATTAGCTGCCAACTTCACCTGCCAGATTGCCAGCCGTTTTGCATTTGCGACTGTCTGGCAACGCCCACGATGTCCCAAGTGTCATCAATTCCCTTTCCTTGTGCACAAATTTATGGTTGAAATGCTGAAAATCGGAATATATAAATAGCTCAAGCTCTTAATAGATTGTTGGAGATGATTCCAAAAACATTTTGCAGAACATTTAAATTTGAAATAAAAATAAATGGTCATTAATTAAACAATTCATTGAGAGTGTCACAACAAATGTTTTCCTCAGTCACAACAGTGAATGAATTATTTGAAAAACCAAAATAAGTGTTATTCTGGAAATTTTAAAGAAATATTATTTTATATTAAATAAATAAATAAATAAATAAATGTATAGACATTAACAGTCCCTGATTTTACTCTTATTTTGTAATGTTAAATGCTTGACTAAAAGTTCGGCATTTGTGCTAAAAATTGTGGGAGATGATTGCAAAAACATTTAGAGGAACATTTAAATTGGAAATAAAAATAAATGGTCATTAATTAAACAATTCATTGAGAGTGTCACAACAAATGTTTTCCTGAGTCACAACAGTGAATGAATTATTATAAAAACAAAAAAAATGTTATTCTGGAAATATTAATCTTTATTAAATATATGTTTAAATTGGAAATTAAATGTGTTGAGTTGTAAATTTGTATTTATTTTATTTATTAATATTTACGGTCGCTGCTTTTACTCTCATTTTATATTGTTAAGTGCTTGACTAAAATTTCGGAATTTATGCCAAAAATTTTAGAACTAAATTGAAAAGACCGTTGACACTTTTTATGCATATTTGGTCAATAAAAAAAGGAATCAGTTAAGAAAATGTCCGATTCCCGATACAAGTCCTCGTCACGTCAACAATCGGGCAGCGAGTCGAGGCAGAAGGAGAAGCGAAGGGAGCAGAAACACAGTGACAATCGAAGTGGACGCAGTCAATCCAGTCGAGGGGAGAGGGACAGTCATGAGAGCATGAGACGCAGATCTCTCAGTCGATTGCGCCTCTATAATGATAGGGATTATGATTTCAGTGAGCACATGTTGAATGAGGACTTTAAACTGATGCTTTCAATGTCGCCGACTCCCGAAGAAGCCTTTTGTCCCAAGTCGGGGGATTACACACGTGCCACACTGTGGCACAATAAATTGAAGGACTGGGAATGCGACACAGTCTACGAGTTACGAAAGCGTCAAAATTACATGAGTTACTTTAGTGTCTGTCTCAATCAGAATCAACTGCGAGGTGTGTTTCAACAGGATCCGCCGGAAAGACTCATCTGGGTGGATTTTCAGGAGATGATCGATCCGAATGCCGGTTGCATGTCGATGGGCAATGAAGGTGCCTGGTTGACCATGGTCAGCATGATGCAGCACGAGGGAAGCTGTTGCAATAAATCTTCAAAAGTCGAACAATCCACTTTTAATTCTCGCACTGTCGGAGGTTCCATTAAACGCAAATCTCTCAAAGGAACAACTCACAAACTGGCCTATAAATCAAAGCCTAAACTTGTGCCAAAACATTTATCCTCGACTCAAAGCTCTTCAATTCCCACGAGTTGCGATTCCAAATGTCACTGGACTTCCAGCAGCTCCAGTTTGAGTCCTGTGAATGAACCAATGAGTTCGCCTCCAAGTCGACATCGTCGTTCCTTGGATGATCAGGTTCGTAAGGATATGGATTATTTGCTGGCGACGATCAGAAGTGAACTACGTGGTGAACAGCTAACGGAACCTGATGAATACCTTGAACTGGAACTTAAAAGATATAGGGAATTCTATGCCAGACATCGTTGCAATGATCCCGACTTCAAATCCAACAGAGTTCCTTTTGATAGCTCCAAGGAACGAATCCACATGTTGCTCAATATGCAAAACGATTTGATCAAATTGTTGTCCGAGTAGCAAAATTCAAATATGTGTGTGCGAGGGGTGTGTGTGTGTGTTTTCCGAGTGTGTGTTTTACATTTTTATTAACTTTACAATAAACTTTTATATCTGAAATTTGTTTTAGCTTCTTTTTGATCTTATCATCGATACATTTTAATAATATAATTAACTTGAAAAGTTTATTAAGAAGTGTTTAAACTTAAAACCTTTTCCGTCTATTTTTTATATTTGAAAAAGAAGATTAATAAGTATTAAATGCAGGGATTAAAACCGAAACGAATATCGGTTTCAGTTATGCTCGAATTAGGGTTTTGGTTTAAAAGTACCGGTATGGTTTCGGTTCACAAAAAAAGTTAAGGTTTTCGGTTGACCAAAATAAGAAGCGTTATTCATTGTTTTACATGAATAAAGGCTTAATGCTTTAATTAGCCTGGAAAATAATGTTATCTGGTCACTTTAATGGTCCAGCGTAATATCGATTTATTATAATTGGTTCATTTGGTTTGAAAATTTCGATTATTTTGATTTTACTGATTATTAATAACTTTGATCTGCCATAACTTTATCAAAACTCAATCAATTTCCATGAGCGATGTAAATTTAGGCATGATTTTACTTTTAAATTTGTTCTGCATTTAAATTTTTTCCATTTTAAAAATTCGAATTTTTTCGAAAAAATCAAAAAAGACAAAGGGGTAACACTGTAAAATTTCGAAAAAATTCGATTTTCAAAAATTTTCAAAATTGTACAAAGTATAAATGCAGAACGAATTTAGAGGTAAAATCATGCCAAAATTTACATTGCGCATGGAAATTGATTGACTTTTGACAAAGTTATGGCAGTTCAAAGTTATCAAAGTTGCTCAGTAGCTGCGACGGGTAGAACCGAAATTAACCCTTATAAATGAATCGGTTACTAAACGGTTGTTTCGGTTTAAAGAGTTACGGTTTGTGGGTTTCGGTTCTGTGGAATAATTGTTTTCGGTTACGGTTTCAGTTACGGTTACAAATTTCAATCGGTTTTCATCGGTTAAAGGTTACGGTTTCGGTTAAGGTTTTAGTCCTTCGTACGGCTTAAGAAAATCTGAAATTACCGTACTTTTGATACCGCATTGGATTGATTTTATTCCAGAATCCCGAATTCCTTGTAGTTTAGCGTATAGCTATATTTTTCCACTTCCAAAATAAGATATGAAATTCATTTCAACATAAACTTATAAGTTTATTAAGAATTAATTTATTTTGAAATTGTTTCATCTGAAGTGAAATGTTTTTAAAAAATCAGTTGATTGAATAAACAATTAAGGGCAGAAATGAAAAACTTGTGGTTCAAAAAGCTCACTGAGCTGTCGTTTTTAAGCTTCTTATTTCGCTCAGTGTACAAATATTGATTTGTTCATTTTGGCAAAAAATAAAATCTCAAGAAGTTGTTTATTTGTAGTTGTTGTTAGTAATATATTTCAAATTGTTGTTAATAAAGTGAAAGAAGAGTGAGATGAAACTATTTTATTTTATTTTATATTATTTAAAGTCAACTAAAAACTGTTGTCAAAAAGTTTTAAAAAATATAATTAATATGCCAATAGTTAAATATTAAAAACTGAAAGAAAATAAACAATAAAATATATAAAGTTATAAGGTCTGGGAGTATTCAAAAAATTATCGAATATCTAATAATAATTTAATTTCCTTTCGCTCTTGCAGGTCGCAAATCTGTGGATGAACAGCAGCAACAACAACAACAGCAACAACAACATTCCAGCAACGTGTCCATCAACGGTTCCCCACAGCGTGTTGTGGCCAATAAAAGGAGCAGCATAACGGTCAATATGCCAGCTGCTGGATTGGGTCAACGACCTCCGAGCATCATATCGACTGCCAGCCAGGACGAGGGTGGCTTCAATGAGAGCACGCCGGAGTTGAAGGCCAAGTTGCAATCATCCTATGATGATGGCGCTAACAAGGAAAAGGAGAAGGAGATGGAGGTGGAGGAGGAGCAACCGCATAGCCTCAACTATGTGGATGTGGGTTATCGCCTCAATCCCGATGGCAGCGAGTCGCGGGAGGTGTACGCCTCCGAGGCGGAACTCTATGACACGGCCAAGGTGAGCGACATGCAGCGGAAGTTCCACGGTGCCAATGGATTCGTTCAGGAGTCGAGCACAGTTTATGCGATTATCAAACCGGATTCAGTGCAGGAATCACAGCCAGCAACTCCGCCACGTGGTCTGTTGCAATCGCCCACGTCCACGTCCAGTGTGGATGGATCTCCATTGCATCGTGGCATCTACAGTTCACCGCCAGTGGGCGTGGTCTCGCCCATCAGGCGACGCAACAGCAGCGAACAAAATGGCGGCAACAGCGGCCATGGCAGCAACAAATCGACGCCTCCAATGTCGCCATCTCGTGTCGCACTCGTCAAGGGAATTGCGCCGATTGCCTCCATAGATGCCCACGAAGAGGAGGAGTTGGAATTGCAGCACAATGAGGAAGAGGATGAACAACTGGCCGTCGAATATGTTGAGGTACTCGACGAGGAGCAGGAGAATGAGGATGAGGATGAGGAGGTGGCACCCGTTTTACCGGAACGTCGTGCTCCGGCCCAAGGTGCACTCGAACTGCAGGATCTGGAGTATGCGGATACCAGTGCTGGCGAGGATGAGGAGGATATATTACAGCATTTGAAGTGCAGCGAGTTGGATGTGCAGCTAATCGATGATGTCGTGGATGAGGTGATCCAGGTGCATGTGACCACAACGATAATTGCTCCGACAACAACAGCTCCGACTTCAGCTCAAGTTCCAGCTGCTGCTCCAGTTGCTTCCACTCCTGCTCCTGCTCCAGTTACAGCTCCTGCTCCAGTTACAGCTCCTGTTCCTGCTGCTATGCCCCGCGATGACAGCTTACCGGATGCGATGACAGCAGCCGAGGCGGAGCGATTGTTGAGTTCAAGGTGAGTCCCTGAATCCTTCTTTTAATATCCAATCTATCTAAGGCATGATTACTTTTGTGTTGTAGTTTGTTCTGTGTAATCTTTAAGCATGTTTTGGACATTGTAGGTCTTTAGAGATTTCCAAATAAGTAAATAGATATTTTAAATCAATTTTTTAATGAGCAAACTAATATTAATAAAAGGATTTAAAATAAAAAAATAGGTCTTTAGAGATTTAAAAATAAATAAATATATATTTGAAATAAGTTATTTAGTAAACGAAGTAAACTTAAAAGAGGGATTTCAAATACAAACAATAAATTACATTTAAAATTGTAACTTAAAAAATAATAATTTAATTTCAAAATCTACAATCTAATCAAATTTAACATTCAAAATTCGTTCAACATTTGTTGCAATCAGATTATAAAAGAAGAAAAATAATGAAAAAGATACGTTTATGTCTTGAATTTAATACTTATTGTTTTTATGAAAACCTCTCTATAATTTCAAATTGAATTTTTTTTAAATATTTACTTTAAGATTAAGTTGGTAAATTATTGAGTAGGTCTAGATTGAAAATCCATTGACTGGATTTAATAATTATGCATTTTCTAATTGAAAATGCCAAATTACAAATAGTTAAAGATATAAATTTTTAAAAACTTATCTTTAATTGAATTGAAATTGAAATTAAATTGAAATTTTATTTGAGTATAATAAGACATACATTAAAGTCTATTAATATTCTCACAATGTATTCAGTTAGTTAAGCTAACAAATATATACTTTAAGATTAAGTGGGTTACATTTTTGAGTAGGTTTAGAATGAAAAGATAAATTAATTTGATTGTATAACTATGCATTTTCTAAACTACAAAACTACAAACTAAAAAAATAGTTAAAGATTTAAATTTAAATGCTTTGAGAGCCGCTTTAACAATGTCGCCACATCCTGTAGTTGTTTTAGTCTTAGTCTTTTGCTATTTTTAGTTAGTCTTAAGCATTTGTTTCTATTAAGTGTGCAGTCCAAGCAGTTTGTCCGTGGAGTCTCAAGCTCTTCTCTGTCTTGATCTTTAGCTGGCTTTTAGTTGATGTTATCCTTGGCTTCCTGCTTCCTTTATTCACTCGCAAGCTCACAAGCTGTATAAATATTTACCTACCCTCGACTCGGCTCTGCTCTCCTCTTCTCTCCTCTTCTCTTGTCTCCTCTTCTCTTCCCTGTCTGCTTTTGTGTGTCCTTGGCACAAGGCCTCAAGTTGAGGCAGCTGCTATTCATCATGCTTCGGTCTTCACTCTATCATCATCAGCATTGTTGTAATTGTAAGCTAATCTGTCGTTTGTCGCACTGCATCCCAAAGTTCTCAGTTCTCAATTCTCAATGCTCAGTTCGAAGTTCTCAATTCTCAGTTGCAAGTTCTAGCTGCACACTGATAAAAATAATGTTCTAAAATCAAGATTTTGGTCTCAGAACTAAGAATTTTGGTCTAAAAAATGCGTCGAGAACATAAAAATCTTAAATTTAGAAAACACATCTTGATTTTAAGAACATTTCAAATAAGAATAAGTTCTTAATTTAATTTACTTTTTTTGGATTTATTTTTTTTATAAGTATTCCGATTATAGGTTTTTTCCTTGGCTACAGCGGTTTTCGATCCCTCGACTTGTTACTTGTTCATATTAAATATGACATATTTATAATTTCTTATTTTTAATTCTTATATAGATTAATATTCTTAGTTTCATTAATTTGGTCTTAAAATGGTCTTATTTGAAGAACAAAATATTTAAGATGAATGATCTTAATTTAAGAAGTAGGTCTTTTTTTTTTAGTGCAGTTGCATGTTCCTTCCGGCTAGTTTCACGCATTTTATGCTTAGTTTTTAAGCTGCTTCTCGCTGCACTTTAAGCTGCCAAACTTTGAACCGTGCTGAACTTTAACCCACTGGCTTAGTAACCTCCCTCTCTCTCTCACTCTCTCTCTGTCTCTCTCTCTCTCTCTATCACTTGTTGTCCGAGTCATGCATCAATTTGTTTAATGACGTCGTTTGGGATACGCACCACAAAATGCACTTTGCTTTGTTTCCCACTCTCGAGTCAATTTCTCAGTTCCCAATTCTCAGTTTTATGTAGTTTGGTGTTACACACACACACACACATTCTCAGGTGTGTGTGTTTGGTTGTTGCACCTCCATATCTGTATCTATCTATCTGGACACCTGCTAGTTGCGGCTTGCCCCTAAGTAGATTTTCACAGTCGTTTCATTTCGACTTCTGGCCTTCTTGCCTCTTCCCCTTTTTCCCTCTCTATCCCCCACCCCTGTTGCATTGACTTGCCATTGATTTATGTGTGTTTGAAGACAACGTTCCCCTTTGCAAAACTCTTTCTAAAAGTATTAAAATGCAATTTTCAACGCTTGAAGCTTTTATAGTTCTGCGTCTTCTTCTTCAACTGCGAGTCTCGACTTTTGTTTGCCTATTTATCATGCACAATTGTTGGGGTTGCCTTATAAATGTGTGATAGGTGTTCCTTTCGGGGAGTCAAGGAAGTCAGAGAGGTAGAACCCCTTACAGTACGGGGCGCAGTTATTTTGCCGCCTAGCACGCAAATAACCAATTTTTGGTTTTTACGTAAATTTCTATGAAAATACGGAAAAAAAATAGCGGAAAAAATTGTTTGTAGTTTCCGGTCGCTTTCTTTTGAAGTGCCAAGGGAGTTTTGAGTTCGTTAGCGTTGCAAATATTTCAAGGAAAATATTCGACGAGTTACTTAGAATAAATATGTATACAAATTGCAGACATTTATCACTGAATCGTTTTGAAAAAGTTACTGAAAAGAGGCTAGAAAAGTGTTAAAAACTTAAAATAAAAATATAATAATATTGATATTAAAAAAAATTTATAAGGTAACTAAAAAGTACGAACAGTTTGAGAGTTCGCTAAAGAAACTATAAATAATATTTTATATTTTATTTATTTATTTTAAATATTATTTATAAATTTTATAACTTACAATTTGATTTAAAAATTCAACTAAAGTGAGGTTAGGTTGGGAGTTAGGAATCAAACACTAGAAATAATATTTGATATAAATAAATAAATATAAAAAGTAAAAGGCAATAAACAAATGAGGTAAAGAATCAGAAACCTAATATAAGCTAACTTATAATAAAATAAACGCAGAGATTTTTTGATATTCTTGAAATAACATTTTCAATATGTGAAATATTTAAAACTTAAAGACACTTTTTCTCTTTTTTACATTAAATGAATCCAAGCAATTAAATTAAAAGAAAAACCAAAGTTCAAAAATTAAATTAAGCAATCTAAAATATATATAACAAAAATATATATTTTACAGGGTATTTGCATAGTCATTCACATACGATGTGTTTAAAATTAAATAGAGCCAAACAATTATATGAAAATGAAAACGAAAGTTCCAAAATTAAATTAAACAATCTAAAATATATAAATAAAAATATTTTATAGGGTATTTGCATAGTCATTCACTTGCGATAATAGAGCTTAGCACGTATGGCAATATGTGTGTTGCATACTTTGTGGCTTGCGTCAATTAGTCAGCCATTTGAGGCAATTTTTGCCTTTGTTTGTTAGGTCTATATTTATGTGCATGTTCAAAACAACTCAAATGTGAAGAAATTCACTCAACAAAGAGAGAGTGAATGAGAGAGAGAGAGAGAGAGTGAGTGAATTTTGCTGTTATCCTGTTGAGTGTGTTTTGTGCTCTCGCTCGCTGTGAGAACTCTTGACTCTCCCTCTCTCTCTCTCTCGCTTTCTGTCGCAACTCGTTGCCTCGTGCAGTTTTTGAGTGCAGTTTGTGTGGCATCAACGAGGAGCTGCCTCTGCCTCAGTCGCTGCCTCAGTCGCTGTCGCTGCCTCTGCTGTTGTTGCAACTCATAGATCCAATCACATGGCCGCCATTCGTTCGCCTGTCGCGTCGCCTTTAAGTTGCAAGCTCTTGAAAATTGTCCTAGCAATCGGCATTTTCCTTTTAATTAACATTTTGTGCTTTAGCGGAAAATATTAAAAATAATAAAAAGATACAAAAAGCGTAAGAAAATGACAGAATTCGCTGTGGCAACGGAAACAAGTTTTAATTAAAATATTGCGTATACGCCGCGTGTGATGACAGTAGACAACAGTATACAGTATACTTATAACATTTTAAGTTGATCCCCCAAGCAAAGGAAAATCTCTCTTGACTGTTGAAATTTCATTGTGGGTAGGTGCAAAAATTTAATGATAATGATAATGATAACGATTATAATAATGAAAATGAAAATGCTGTCGATAATGATAATGATGTTTTTGCGGTTGCATTGGCTGTCATGGTTTTTGGTCATGCCAATTGATGCTTCTTAATGGCCATTGTTGCTGTTGTTGTTGTTGTTGTTGCTGCTGTTGCTGCTGTTGTTGCTTGTGTGCTGATGTCACGTTTGCTGCTGTGTCTGTCTCTTGACTCTGACCACACATTAACTGCAGTTTGTGGGCCTCGTTAGCTTTTAATTAGACGTCTATCGTGTCGAGTCGATTCGAGTCCAGTCGAGTCAAGTCGAGTCTCGTTAGTGGTCCAGTCAGTTCAGTTCAGTTAAGCAGGAGTCCAGTTCAGTCAACACACTCTCCACCAATGCCCAATTAAATGAGCTTCATTTGAGCCTAGTTCGGTTTTTGGTGTTAAGTGCAGTGCATTTCATGTTCTTTGGACTTCGAGGTTTGCAATAAAGATAACACCAGGTAATTGAGGAGTGAATGTTGATAAATCGACATCGACGGGTTTACTGAAATGACAATATTTCATCTGTCTCTTCATCGATTTTTATGATTAACAACTTGAATGTAATGCATTTAACATTTTTTGTTTGATTCTTAACAGAATTAAAACAATTAAAGTTAATTTTGTTTTTATATATATATTTATTTATTAATATTTTGTATTAAAAATCATAATATTCTTTATTAAAATTAACATAGTTCTAAAACTAAATATTTAAAATTAAAAGTATGTAAATATGTAATATGACAAATTATTAGTTTTGTTATATTTTGATACATTACTGTATAGACCTTAAATAAAAATTATTAAACTTGAAAAAAAAATGTTTAGGGAACATAATTTGAAAAAATAGGAAAAAAAATGCAGTTTCTATTATGTAATGGAAAAAATAAAAGAAACTAATATTTTTTCTGTCAAATTTATTTCACAGAAATTTGTTTTTTTCCATTTTCATAATTTTCAATTTGTTCACAGTTATGTATCAAAATATAGCGAAATAATAATCTATCTTCAATATATTATTTGCATACTTTTAATTTTATTTATATTCATTAGCTTTAAGAGTGTGCAAGGCATTTTATAAATGTTTTTGACATCCTCTGAGAGCAGCTTAAAATAAAACAATTAAAAATAATATGTCGTACCATAGATATATTTTTAAAATAGTTTTTTTCTCATAAATGATAAATGTTACCACAAAAAATTTAATTTTATTGCCCAAAAAAAAATCAGTTTGTCGATTTGAATGGCAATTAGTTTTTTCTTGCTTTCCCAACAGTTGCTTGCTTCTTTTTTGCATTCAACTAATAAGTTTTTGATTGCATAAAATAATTTGCAAACGACGGAAAAACTACTTTTCTCCGTCTCTTTCTCATAGCTTGTCAAAATTTGCAGCTGTCGCAGCTTGCGGCAAAAAGAAAAGCGTTATGAATTTCCATTAGTTTATTCAAATTAAATGGCTGTTAAGTATAATTTAAGCCAAGCTTGCCTCAAGCAACAACAACGTGCAACACAAGATTGAGGCGACAAGTGCTAATCGCTCATTTGGCATTCAATATGCCAACACTTAAGGCAGCTTCATTCCCCTGCTGCCCCTTCTGCCCCTTGTTGACCCAACATTTAGTGCCGCAGTGTTGCCTCTTTAGCCCCTTGGGGCAACTGTCAGTCTAAGCACGCGAAATGCATTCAAAAAAAGAGACATAGAGACAGAGAGAGAAAGAGAGTGAGAGAGTCAGAGTCAAGTTGCTTTTAGCAATTGCTCTTTTTTTAAGCTGATTTGATTTCAATTGCTGCGGTGGCAACTCAAAGTTGCATGTATTTCTATTTCTATTTCTATTTCAATTTCCAGTTCTGTTTTAAGTGCAGATTTCGATTTATATGGGAAAAATGCTAAATAAATAGCAAAATCGAAAACTCAATGGTTAAATTGTTTTAGTTAAGTCAACGTTTAAGTTGTGTGTGCCAAGCTTTTAGTCAGGGATTAAAAATAATCATTATTGATAAAGAATTCAAGTCAAAAAATCTACTATAAGAATTAGTCCAATTTTTGTTTCAAATATACCAAGTGTTTTGTATTTACAATATCTCTGCAAACAGCTAATAAATTTATATTGACGAATTTTAAGAATAAAAATCACTTAATGGTTATGTAAAGTAGTATTCGTTAAAGACTTTTAATTTATTTCTCAAAAATAATAGTCTTTAAAGACTTTTATTAAAAAAATCGTCAAAATCTCTTAAAATTGACTGAAAAAATAAAAAGCAATAATAATGATTATTTTTAATTTTCACAAATAATTATTAAATTTCATTTTTAAAATAAAAGTCTTTAAATAATTCTTAAAAAGATATTTTTCCTGCTTTTAGTATTAATCACACACACCACTTGCAACTGCTATTAATGTACCGCTTAAAATCTAAACACGAGCATTAGAAAAATATTTAAAACATTTTCGGCAACAACTTTAAAATTGCGCATTTTTTGTGGCCTAATTGAAAAAGTTGTCTCTTTGCCCCGAGTTGCCACTTGCCACTCGGTACTTGCAACTTGCCACAACACCGCCCGCTGTCACGAAAGTTGCCATAAAATTGAAATTCATTTGCTGCTGTTAAAGAAAAGTAACCAAAAATTACACATACGCCGCGTTTGCCGCGTTGATGTTGCAGTAATTTACGGCAACTGCTTAATGCCCTCTGAACTCTCAACTTGCAACTCGCAACTAGCCCGCAATTTACATAAATTGCTGACTGGCTTTAGACCATGTGTTGATGATGTCCTTGGCCAAAAGTCGCCCCAAAAATTGCCTCGAGCACTTGGCTCATTTATCTTTTAGGCATATAGAGAAGTGTAGAGAAAGAGAGAAAATGCAAAACTCCGTTCGCTTTTTTATGTTGGGCAATCTGCCAGGGAGGCAAATGATTTTCAGTCTGTGCGTTTGTCCTTGACACGCGTCGTTTTGGCCAAATTGTTGCTGGCCTTCTTTTCCCCATTTGCATTCTCCTTCGTGCATTTTGTGGCAATTTGCTGCTCAATTGTGGACACTTTTCCAACGGCGAGTTGAATGTAACTGCAGGGGGAAAATCCATTTTCTTAGCATCTGGCGCTTTTCTACCATTTTCTATTTTTGGCTAAACTGCCCGCTGGCCACTTTGGCTTCAGTTGCAGCTCCCATTTCTATTTTTTTTTTTGTTATTTCTGCTCTCAATAATTTGTGTGACCTTTTTTATTTGGGTTTGTTTCAACTTTGACTTTTATTTTATTTAGTTTTGTGCTTCCTCCTTTTTTTTTATTCTGGTTTTGAACTTTTGCTTTTGACTGCGTTTAGCAAATTTTCTGTTTTGTTTTTTTTAGCCTCGGGGATTTAAGCGCGAATTTATTTTTTGTTTTCTATCTTTTTATTTCTATTTATTTTGTTGGCGTTTTCGCGTTGTAATCTCGTTTTTCGCTTATCGCACGCTCAATTGCAACAAAAAAAAGAACAACAACAACAAGAAGCGCCACAATCAGAAATAAAAAAAAGTGCGGCAAGTGCACTAAGAAAAGTTTATATTATTCTGAAGGCAACTTTGGAAATGGAGCGCACACACACTCTGCCATTTGTTGGCACGAGTATTTATTTGAATGGTTCTCGAGATGCTCTACACTCAATGAGCGGGAATTGTGCGAGTTTTAATGGAGTTTGTAACGTTCTAAAGTGAAAAGTTTTCAATTTTGGTCGCAGCTGTTGCAGTTATGGCTGAAAAATTAAACTAAAATGAATTTTCTTGTTCTTTTATGTTGCTTTATTAAGTATTAGTATTAAATTAATTGATTGTTTATAAGAATAGCTTTGAAAATGTTACAAAAGTGGCTATAATTACCTATTAATTACTGAAGTAATTACGTGGTAATTAAATATCTTATATCAATTGTTAACTATAGTTCTTTTGACTCAATTGATATTTATTTTGCTATGTAATATATATGGAAATTGTAGTGTAGATTTAACTTAGTTTACCCAACTTTTTTCCTCTATTTTCTTTGTTTACTTCCTTGCAGTTCCATGTTCGCTAATGTTCTTTTTTCCCTCTACGTTTTATACTTTGTGTGGCCACTAAATGTTTGTTTTTTTTGTGACTTTATCGCAATGCACACCTTTTATTTTGTTGTTGGCCCTGTTATCGGCCATGTTAAGCTTTGTGTTTACCAACTTTGCGCGTAAGTTGCAGTCTTGAGCAAATATCCAAATTTATTTGTTTGCCATTGCGCGTAGATATCTTTAACCTTTAGTTATGGGTCATGTGGGATAAAAAGAAAGTAAAGAAGTAAGAGAAGTAAGGAAGGAGAAGTAGAAAAAGAAGCAATTCAATGGAACTAAGAACTGAGGTTGTATTTACGAGCTGAAAATTGAGATGGAGATGTAGATTTGCTAATTGAAGTGCACGCTGGAAGGCAAAGATAAAAGATAAACAGGCTCCCCAATGGCAGTTTGCAGTTCCTTCTCTCTCTCACACTTTTCCCCTCGACTTTTATTTCCACTTCCTGTCTATTTGTGTGCAATAGAGAACTGCCTGCTGTGTGAGTTCTGAGTTCTGAGCTGAGCTCACGTTGATTGCCTTCAACTTGATGGCAGCTGCTGCATGTGAAAGTGTTTCGAGTTGCCTCAACTTTCTCCTCTCTCTACTTTCCTTTACTTAACTCCTTTCTTGCCCTGTCCTTTCCTTTCCTTGCCATTCTTAACTCAGCGCCCACTTGATGTGGCAAAGCACTTTGAAACTTTGCATTTTAGTTGCAAGTTATGGAATTTTTATTTCTCTAGCTGTTTCTGTTGCACTTTTGAGTGTTGTGAGGCAATTGATGTGGGGGAAGTAACTTAAACTTATGCCAAAAATTATATTTAACTGAATTTTGTGTATGCACAACACTTGCTCCATAATTTTATTAATATGTGGTTTCTACACAGTAAAAAATTCGTGATTCCGAAATAAAAATATTTCCAAATAAGAATTATAATTCTTTAGAGATGTTTTTATCTAGTGTTATGCACTTGATTTAAAAATTATAATCTTATTTGTCTATTTTAAATGAATACATCATTTAAGAAAATACATGCTAATCAGAAATTAAATTAATAAATAATAAGTTAAATAATTAAAATTAAGCTCGGATCTTAGCATTATTTATTTTTCTGTGTACTGCGTTGCAAGTAGCTGATTAAATGGAACTTGCAACTGGGGGATAAATGTTGATGTCCTCCATGCATCACTTTAAATGCGGTAATTCACTTGGCAACTGGCAAATATTCAACTGAATTATGAGCCTACCCTCTCTTATCTCTCTTTCCTCTCTCTCTGTCTTTCTCCCTTTCTTAGTTAACTGTCAACAGTTATGCGTTGTTTATTGCCACAGTTTCTGCTTCTGTTTCTGTTTCTTCTTGTTTTTGTTCTTGTTCTGCTTTGCTGCCGATTGCCATTTTGCATTACGCTGGCATTTTCCCCCATTTGCGATTGAGTTGCGACTCCTTCAGCTTTTCCTAGCATTTCCCAGCTGCTGTTGACATTGTCGTTATTTGTCTCTTCTCTTTTTTCCTTTTTTTTTGCTCATATGCTCTGTGCAATCGAGCGCAATAAGTGACACACAAACACACACATGAATGCACACACACGCATTGCAGATAAATCAGCAAACAAAGCTTAGAAATTCGTTATACCCTATGTATTGATTACTCTAAATGTTGTTTCGATTAGTTTACTTAACGTAATTACCACTTAATTACTTAGCAATTACTTGAGTAGTTACAACTGGAGGTTTGGTAATTACGTCAGTTGTTTAAATCGAAAAATATAATTTTTAAACTTTCGATAAATATAATTTCCAGTTGGAAATTACTGAAGTAATTAATTTGAATGCTGGGTAATTAAGTATTTAAATTGATTCCATAATATACATTTCTCAATTGTAGCTAAAAAGGAATAAACAAAATGTAATTAATAGAGGGATTGAGTGGATAAATTGTAATTACTGTAATTACACATGAATGCACACACACCCATGCTTAGAAATTCTTAATACCCTATGTATTGATTACTCTAAATATCGTTTCGATTAGTTTACTTAACGTAATTACAGCTTAATTACTTTGCAATTACTGGAGTAGTTATAACTGGAAGTTTGGTAATTACCTTAGTTGTTTAAATTGAAAAATATAAGTTATGAACTTTAATTAATATTAATATTCAGTTGAATATAAATCAAGTAATTAATACGAATGCTGGGTAATTACTTAAAATGTTTTTAAATCCAAAAGATAAATATCTCAATTGTATCTAAATATAAATAAACTAAATGTATATAATAGAGTAATTGGTTGCATAGATTTTAATTACTATAGTAATTGTTGTTAATTCAACATACCCCTTTAGTTCAGTTGCTGTACAGGGTATAACGAAACAGATGCTCAATTATAATTGTTGCCAACTTGTCATTTTCAACACTGACAACTGCTCTGTTGCACTTCCTTAGACCTCCCCCACTTCTCTCTATCAATCTACTCTCCATTTTTCTTTCCCCCTTTCTTCCTTTCACTTATCACATGGCCTTTGTGATTTTCTTGTTGCATACTTTGGGGCGCAGTCTGATTGTTGCTGCCAGCTCATGTTGCTGCTGTGCATGTTGCTGCTGTTGTTGTTGCTGCTGTGTTTGCGTACGTGTTTGCCATGATAAAATTGTATTTTCAATTTATTTCGTTGTCAACAGGCAGGAGAACACTTTACGTAGTTGTCGCAACTGCAACTGAATGTGAAATTATGTAGGAAAATTGCCGAAAATGATTTAAGTGCAGCAACTACGAAATTAGCCCCAACAAAATGTGTGTGTGGAATGTGAATACGAGTACACTCACGAGTACATTCAGTTGCGTCAGCAATTACCTTGACTTGCTTTTCAGCTTTAGTTTAGTTCTTTTTTTGGGGTAAACTCCACATTCCAGTTTATGTAAACTCTTGGCCACAAAATGACTTTGAAAAGTCCAGACAGCTCTTTTAATTTAACTGACAGCTATTAATAAAATCAAGCTGACCACACTCCTCTCTCTCTCTCTCTCTCCTCTCTCTTTCTCTCTCTCATTCCCCTTTGACCTGCCTGTGAAAATACTCACGAATGACTAAACATAAATTATGTTATATATTTATCACACAAGGGACACGATACGAGTTTGTTTTATTCAATGACGTCATCACTGTGGCAGCAACAACCTTGTGAATTGCACTCAAACAACACTCACAAAAACTCACTCAAGAGAGAGAGAGAGAGTGAGTGAATAAGAGTCAATAAGAGTGAGAGAGAGAAGGCTTTCAGCTGTTTTTGGCTGCTCATTTAGTGGGGCAAGGATTTTCCATTTTCATTGTGGTTTTCCCGAATTGTTGTTGTGTTTTTGTGTTGTTGATTCTGCTTTTAGTTACGTGTTGTTGTTTAAATTAATTAAAAGTGTATGACAAAACAATAAGCGTTGACCTTGTTTTTCCAACACAAACACACACGCACACACCAATACACACACACACTCTCATATCTGTTGGTTTGTTTGTTTGTTGGTTTGTTTGCTTGACTTGATGGCGTGTCCATATGTTGAGTTGAGTTTTCCTTTTTGTGGCTTTTCCTAATGAGCATTGCTCGTTATCCCCCCCCTCCCCCTTTCTCCCTCCCTCCCTTCGGTTGCCTCAATAAGTAGGCAACAACAACAACAACACACGCTTTCAGTCGCATTTTCACTCTGAAAAACCGACAACAACAATAACTACAATGAAAAACCAGCAGCAGCTTTGTCGCTTTTTCTGCTTTTTCTTTTTCTTCTTCATTTTCGCGCGCTTTGTTTGCACAACAGCAACAACAACAATTAAAACAACAACAACAAGAATTGTGCTCTCTGTTAACTGCGGGTTAACAGTTACAAACGAGCCCCTCTTCCTCTCTCCCTCTCTCTTCTCATTCTGTCTTTGCCTTCGCATTCACATAATTGCATTTGTCTTTCACATTCATATTCGCTTTCGTTGTTGTTGTTGTTGTGTGTGCGTCAGAATATTTAACGCATTTTCCTTTTGCCTGTTTACGCTTATACCCTTTCTTTTAGGGTAGCTAAGTTCAAACAGTCCGAATGACATCATTGTTAAACATATTAAGTTTATATATCTTTTATTACAAATTAAGAAACAAATAATTAAAGACTATTTAAGACAGCCACATAATAATTAATATTGTTATTATAAATGATTTTATGAATTTACTAAATAATTAATTATTGATCATTTAAATGGAAGGGTATATATTGTTAATCATAACAACATTATAATTATTATTTTTTATATATATTTGTTATCTTTATTGCAATAAGAATTAGTTAAAAATGGCAGGGAAGGAAACGATTATAATTTTGAAAATAAAAATTACAAACTACAAATTATTTTTATTATAAAAATTGAAAATACAAATTGATGATGCGTGTCTCAATACTTTGCAATATATTAAAAATATTTTAGTTTGAAAAGATATGATTTTTAAATAAAAATTAAAATTTAATAATTATTTTTAATTTTTATTTTAAAAATTGAAAAATAAAAGTTAAAAGTAATTTGTATAATACAAATAAGTCTTATTTCCGATCCCTGAAAATTTATTAGCTTATTTCTACAAAAAGAGTATTTTTTTAGTCGTAGTTTATGCACATTTGCATTTTCATTGTAGTTTTTTCTCGTTCTTTTTTCTCTTTGCTTTTCATGACGTGTTACACATATTTAAATATCATAAAAGTCGTTGCCCATAGTTGATGTCAATGTTGTTGTTTTGTTTGTTTGTTGTTGTTTGTTGTTGTTGTTGTTGGCTGTGGCAACTCGATTATTTCTCATAATTATTTTTCCCGTTTTGCCAGTCAAAATGAAACTTTGTCACCGTCAGACGCGTCGTATGCGTAATATTTCATATGGTTATGCATGCGTCGCGTGTGTTCGCTTACCTCAGGTGTTTGTGGGGGTGGGGGGTGGAAATGAGGTGGGTTGTACTTTTACCCTCCGGCAAGTGTGTGTTGCTTGTGTGTGTGTGTGTGTGTTTGACACACATTCCAAAGCAATTAAAAGCAGTCGTGTTATTTTTATTTTAATTAGAAAACTATCGCACTATGCTAATTTAGAGTTTTCTGCATTTCTTAATCTAGCTCAATCTACACCGCCTTCTCCTCCTGATTTCTCCCCTGACTTGGGGAGTGACACAACATACAGTTAAGCATAAAGCCGATTAGACTTTTCCTCCAACGACTTTTAACCCCATTCGCATTCGCGTTTCTAAACATTTTTGTGCATTTCCAAACTTTTCCCCCAAATATGCAATTGTTTTTTGTCGCTTTTAGATTGAGTCCCCTCTCGAGAACTCTAGTTGAAAATTGCATTGTAATTGTACCCTGTATTTATAGAAAATAGTTGAAAAGGAATATCAAGAATTTAAATATTTCTCAAATAGAAATTTATAAAATTTCAAACGACATTTTACTATGTGTTTAGAAAGTTAAGGTATTTAACAGTCTAGCATACTTTGTTCTCACTTGCTTTCAAATTCCATTTTATTGACTGCTAAGCGGCTTTCGAAAACAACAAAACTTTTGGAATTTCTGTGGTTTTAACAAAGATTTTTCACATTTTAATTGTTTTTTGCAATTGCTTTTCCACAAACACTCATATATATATACACACACACACAACTACAACAACGACAGGTGCAAAATAACTGAACTCGGATTCAGATTCGGATTCGGTTTCATCCACAAAATGCTAATTAACGTTGGCCAATGGCAACTGGCAGTGCAATTATAGAATTGAAGTTGCCAGTAAAACTCATTTAAATGCATGGCATACAAAGGGGTGAAAATAGGTAGAAGCACGACTATAAAATACCCTGCAGGGAAAGGAAAGAAAGGAATTTTAAAAATAAAACAAAGCTTGTTGAGCTGGATTAAAACTTAAACTATTTATTTATTTATTTATAGCTAATCACAATTACAATTTTATTACAAACTTAATTTTAATAAAATATAATTATATATTACTTAAAACTATTTATTAAATACGTTCTATAAAATAGAGTTTGCTTGACTTTGTATTACCCTATTTTACATAATTTTTAGGGAAGCATAAAATTTCCGAGCTGTCACATTTGCACAGTTCTCCCTGTTTTGTTTTCTATGGCAGCTTTTGCTCATTATCAACAACATAATCAAGCACTTACAAAAGGCAACATAAGTGTGTGAGAGTGTGTGTGTGTGTGTAAGTGTGTGTGTGTGTGTGAACTGTGTGTGTGTGTGTCTTAGCTGATTAGCAAGAAGAGTCGACGCCAGCAGCAGCTTTGCCAATTGTTGGCAGTAATTAACAAAGGCAGACAGAGGTGAAGAGAGAGAGAAGAAGAAGGGGGAACAGAAGAGAACTAACACACACACACCTATGTAGACCTGGCTTACAGGTGACGTCACGCACAAGTGAGAGTGACGAAACACTTAAGCGTTAAATGCACCCAACAACTACAGTCTACTCTCCATCTCCTTCGTCTTTCTCCTTCCTCCTTGCAACTTGCCACATCTCGTTGCCAGCTGCCACATCAGGTGTCATTGCGTGTGCAACGCGGCGTATGCGCCATAATTTAACTCACTCTCAACGCACTGCCACGCCCCCTATCCCCCATCCCCTCTCACCTTACCTGCCCGCCTCCCTCCTCTCTCAATTTCCCAGTGCGACGTGCTCGTGTAAGCGTGCATGTTTAATTTGGCATTGCATACTTTGCGGCGCTTGGGAAAATGGGAAATGCATTTTAATTTCTTATAGAGAAAGAGAGAGAGAGAGAGAGAGAATGACTGACTGAATGAGAGAGAGTGAGTTTATTTTATTACATTTGCCATTTCATTTAATGCCAACTGCATGCGATAAAGTTCACAACTTGTTGGTGCAACTTTTTACCTTGTTGGGTGGTGCAAGTGGCAAAAGTGCTGCAAGTGCTGCATTTTAACGTCATAAAGTGCGTCTAATGGAGCCTGTGGCAATGCACTTAAGCTCCAATTCCAGATTTTTTTGACATTCAAATTATTTATTATTATTAATCTATAGTGAATTCCAAGGTAACTGTTACAAGTATAAAAAAATGCTAGAAATTACTTAGAAAATGGTAAATATTTTGTATAACCTTTAACTAAGGATTGCTAAATAATTATTTTATTGAAAAAGTTATAATCAGGGATTAAAACCTTAACCGAAACCGTAACCTTTAACTGGTGAAAACCGATTGAAATTTGTAAGCGTAACTGAATATACCGGTATTTTTAAACCGAAACTAACAAATCAACGATAACCATTACGAAACCGATACGAAACCGAAGATTTTGCATTACCGATAACCGAAAACCCTAATTCGACCATATGCATTGGGAATGTTTAGGTTAATTTAAGTCCATTAAGTCCCTAAAACATCCCGAAGGATGCATTTCTGACCCCACAAAGTACATATATTCTTAATCAGCACAAAAAATAGAATCGAATTCAATTATCAAAAAGTTAAAAATACAAAAAAAAAAAAATTTCGAAATTTCGAAAAACGATAAGGGGTAACACTGTAAATTTTCCTAAAAATTCGATTTTCAAAATTTTTTCAAAATTAAAAAAATTTAAATGCAGAACGAATTTAAAAGTAAAATTATTTCCAAATTTACATTGCGCATGGAAATTGATTGACTTTTGACAAAGTTATGGCAGTTCGAAGTTATTAAAAATCAGTAAAATCAAAATAATCGAAATTTTCAAACCAAATGCACCAAATTTATATGAAGTCAAATTATAATAAAATCGACATTACGCTGGACCATTCCAAAAAGCAGATAACATTATTTTCCAGGCTATAAGGAGCATTAAGTCTTTTTTAATGTAATACAATGAATAATGCTCCTTATTTGGTGAACAATGACATTAGATATTAGATTTTGCTAGGAAATGTTTTCGCTAAAATTATCCAAGTTTAATCCTTTAAAACTACACCTAATTTAAGATACTTAAAACTTTTTGTAGTATTCATTTTAGTTATTGCTTTTTTTGCAAGCATATTTGTCGTAGATTAAAGAGTTTATATATTTATATTATATTTTATTTTTGTATGCGTACAATTTATTATAGTTACTTAAAACTTTTTGTAGCATTAATTTTACTTATTGCTTTTTTTGCAAGCATATTTGTTGTAGATTAAAGAGTATAAACATGTATTTAAATTTAGTTATGGCTTTTTTAAAGCATATTTGTTGTAGATTAAAGACTATACATAATTAAATTTAGTTTATTTTTATATTTTCATTATTATAGTTGCTTAATATGTATTGAAATTGTAGTTTATAAGTACATATATTAAATTTGCATGTATATTTATTTAAATTTTGATTGTATTCTTTCTCTTTCTTTCATTTTATATATGCATTGATTTATGTATTGTATTTTATCGTAATTGCCTGCTATTGTTGCTACACTGTCCTACAAAATGTAAACGTTTGTCTGTCTGTCATCTGTCGTCTTGTCGTCTTGTGTTGTATGTGTAGCATTTTGGAGAACAAAATCAGGTTCGTAGTGTGAACTCTCTCCCTCTCTCTCTCTCTTTCTATCTTTGTGTATTATATTGGAATATATGGATAATAATGCTAATATTTGATATTTGATTTGTTATCATCAATTGACAGGCAACAGTCGCTGCTGTCGGACGAACAGGCCAAGGAGGTTGAACAGATACTCAACGCATCGCCGAATGTGAGTGTTGCTGTTGCTGCCGTTGTTGCAACTGCAACATCGCCGACCAGCAACAAGAATCTCAACGAGGAGGCTGACATACAAATTGCAGCTGTACCTGCGGTCATCCAAGAGGAGGAGGAGGAGGAAGAACAAGAAGAGGAGGAGGAGAAGGAGTTGCAGCAACAGCTTGAGGAAGACTTTGACTCGGATGACGTTGAAGCTGTGGACATTGTGGGCATTGGACATGCACCACCTGCCACGGCAATCTCGTTGAATGCCACCTTTGTCAAGGCTGATAGCACTGAGACCGAGACAACAACTACAACTACAACAACAACAACACCATCGACTGCAACAGCAACAACAACACGACATGATGATGATGAACCTGAATGGTTACGTGATGTACTCGAGGCACCAAAACGTAGTCTAGAGAATCTGCTAATCAACAACAATCGAGCTGAACTTGAGAATGGTTACGAGTCCTTGGAGATTGGAGGAGTCAAACATTTCCATTCCCAATCGCAAAACGATTTAAATCAAACGTATGTGACGGGGGAATCGTTGCATGAATCAATTGTCTCCGTGGAATCGACACAATCGGATGCAACATTCAATCAGACGACGACCATCGATGACAGCATCATCTCGAGCAAACACAATTCGACATATTCTCTAGCGGATGTCGAGCAGGCGACAAGTTCAACGGTGCTCAGCACTGGAATTACTGAGCTAGATGATAACCAGTATTATATACCGGAATATCCCCCCGTTCGCAGCAAGGAAGTTCTCGTTGAGGCGGGTGTCCATTACTTTGAGGATGGCAACTTTTGGATGGAAGTGCCAGGTAGGTGGTCGAGGTGGTCCACGTGTCTGCCAGCATTATTATTAAGTCGTTGCTCTAAGCTCGCCCATTTCAAAATTCTAAAAGGTCTACTAGACTTTGATGACGACGACTGCTCCTATCCGCCCATCACCGTACGCAAGAATCCAAAGGTACGCTTCAGCTCCGGCCCCATCCACGTCTATTCCACATTCTCAGTGACCGACTACGATCGCCGCAATGAAGATGTCGATCCGGTTGCCGCTTCGGCGGAATACGAACTCGAGAAGCGGGTCGAGAAGATGCACGTCTTTCCCGTTGAACTAATGAAAGGTCCCGAGGGTTTAGGTCTCAGCATTATTGGCATGGGCGTTGGCGCCGATGCGGGTCTAGAGAAATTGGGTATATTCGTCAAAACAATCACTGACAACGGTGCCGCAGCGCGCGACGGACGCATTCAAGTGAGTAAAAAACGATTAAACTATTGTATAGTTTGATTAATTGCACATCTTAATTAATTGCAGAAACTTTGTGAAAATTTACAAAAATTCTAGCTTTGATTAAATAAAATAAAGAACGAATTATACGAATTAATAGGTATTACATTTGAGAAATACTTATGCAGAATTTCAAAAATAGTTAATTGCTCATTCAATTGGGAAAAAATTAAATTCTAGTTTTTTGTATAAAATTATATTTTATGATTAAATAACAGAAAATAGAGAAAAATAATAATAAAAAATTAATTTAAAAATAAAATAAAATAAAGATTAAATAATAAATATAAATAGGTATTACATTTGAGAAACACTTATATAAATGTAGAATTTCTGGTAAAGCTTTCTTTTACATTTCAATTAAATTTTAAAATTTATAGGCTAACGAAATTATTACCATTAAATAGGGTTAAATTTAAAATCAACTTTCAATTTTGAAAAATTATTTAAAGATTAAAATAAAATGGATTCTCAACGCTTTAATAAATTTTTTTGGTGCATGATGCTTAAAGGATAATCTTAGATATTCCAGAAATGTAAACCAACCAAAGAAGTATAAGTTTTCTTTTGGTTTTTATTTGTGGAACATCCCCAAATAAATGATTTTTAATAACTCTTGAAATACTCATAATAATAAATTTAGTAATGACTGAAATTTAATATTACTTATGATATGCAATAAATAAAAATAGGCTATAATTACAACATATTTTGTGCAATTAAACACATTATGCTGTAAATACAAACTTCCAAAAAAACTTTTTAACAAAGTAGTCTAGTGACGAAAGTCTTCCTGCCCCAAAATTTCTGATATCCCATTTTGTGACGAACGATATTAAACTTAATATATAAATAATTATAAAATAAAAAGTTTGGCATTCGGAACATTGCGCATAAAGATCTTGATTCTGTATACCTAAAAATAATTTTAATGCGCAGTGCCGAATGCCAAACTTTTTATTTTATAATTATTTATATATTAAGTTTAATATCGTTCGTCACAAAATGGGATATCAGAAATTTTGGGGCGGGGAGATTTCGCAACTTTTACTTTGTTAAAAGTTTTTTTGGAAGATATCAGAAATTTTTGGAATTTAATATGATTCTGACAGTGTAATTTTGCTATAAAATTATCAAAATGCTTACTTCAAATAAAAAATAAATAGGGCAGCTATATAATATAGTAAACCGATTTTATCCAATGTTGGTCAGGATGTATAAAACCAACCCAGATGCGTATGTTGACAGTGTGATCAAGATCTGAAAAAACAACAAAGTTTTTTATACTAAAACTTGATTTTTAACCGATCGTTCCTATGACAGCTATATGATATAGTGGACCGATTTGAACTAAATTTGGACATAATGTGTAAGACTAACTTAAATGCATACTCTGTCAAATTGGTTGAGAAACCTTAAAAAACAAAAAAGTTGTTCATACTAAAACTTGATTTTTAACCGATCGTTCCTATGACAGCTATATGATATAGTGGACCGATTTCAACTATATTTGGACATAATGTGTAAGACTTACTTAAATGCATACTTTGTCAAATTGGTTGAGAAACCTTGAAAACAAAAAGTTTTTTGTACCAAAGCTTGATTTTCTATTTAGTACCATATAGTAAATAGTAAAATGTATATATTCAGTTTACCGTTAATATCTTCCAAACCTTATGGCTGAGACACATGTGTCATATATCAAAAGACGCGAAATTTTATATGTTACAACATATTGAAATTTAATAAAAATCGTCGGAACCGTTTTCTAATAAATCGCCAAAGTTTAAGCTAAAAATTCTTTTTTCACCTGTAGCGTTTTACCTGAGCACTTTGCAAAAAAATATTCAAGGCACGTCTGAAAGCCCTCTAATATACCTTTCTAACGACATATAGAACACATCTCTAGCTTTCTTGGATTGGAAGCAATGGGTGTTTCAAATTTATCACGTTTTAGCTTTTTCCCGCTAAACTAGCTATTTCCCGCTAAAGTCGTAGAACAAACATTTCTAGATTTCTGATAAGAAACAATTCCTCATCAGAAAAATTTAGCTTTTTCAGCGCCTTCGTACAAACAAACAAACAGACAAACAGACAAACAGACAAACAAACTTTTCATCTCATTTTGAGAAGGCCCTTAAAAACTTCAAATTAATATATCTTTTGAACCAAATGTCGGATTGAAATGATCAAGGTATCATTCGACGCGTATTTTTAATAAGAATTTTTAAAAATTATAAAATTTTACCAAAAGGCCCCAACGGCCCCACTAGCTGCAATCATTAAAATTTGGCCCCTCCCACTTACACCCCCATATCTTACGAACCAGGTGAGTTACCAAAAGTCTTAGTATGCACTTTTGTTAGGTAAAGTCATACCTTTCGATCGGTATATAAATCAATCCGATCGGACAGTCATAGCAAATTTTCCATTCTGCGTGTATATATTGCTAGTCGCCTTTTGCACACTATGTGTTGCTTTCGTCACTAGCGCGGACTGCCGTCCGCAGTGAAAATAATAAAAAATGATTATTAATTATTGAAAATTTCCTTTGCAGGTTAACGATCAGATTATTGAGGTGGACGGCAAAAGTTTGGTGGGTGTTACACAAGCCTATGCAGCTTCAGTGCTGCGCAACTTCCGGTCTAGTCAAATTCCAAATCGGACGCGAACGTGATCCGGAAAATTCCGAAGTTGCACAGCTCATAAGACTGAGTTTGCAGGCGGATCGCGAGAAAGAAGAGCGCATTAAGCGGTAACTATATTAGATATATTTAATTGATCCTATTTTAATGATTCCCTATCCTTCTTCACAGACAACAAGAGGAGTATCTGCGTCGCACGCTCGATTACTCCGAGGACTCGACACAGCCCGTCTCCGCCAATTCCAGTGTGTGTGAGGGACCCTCGAGTCCTGTACAGGTCGAACATCCCATGGAGGTCGAGGCCACACACTCCCAGGAGGTTGAGTCGCTCAAGCGGCTGCTCCAGGAGGTATGTGTCCCCTAATTAAAGGGATTTACCTAGGGATTTACTCTATTTGCAGCTGTGCTAAAATCGTGTTCTCTTTCTCTCCTTTTGCTGAATTTCAAAATTTGTTTAAACCAACGCGGATATTGAAACGCAGCATAAAGCGGTAATTGGTCCTTAAAAGATTAAATGAAATCAATGGAAAATTATATATAAATAATAGAATAATTGAATGAAAGTCCTTAAAAGACATTTAAATTATATGTAGAGCACATTTCGTCACGTTTTCTTCTCAGTTTGCTTACAATTTTGATTTGGTTATTCCCGGGACCGTAACAATTATAATTTTTAAAATAAAAATTATAAATAAAAATTATTTTTCAATTTTTATTATAAAAATACCTCAATACTTTTCATGTGATACATCACACGTCCTTTAAGGACGTATATTAAGGATATTTTTGATTGAAAAGATATGATTTTTAAATAAAAACGGAAATTTAATTATTATTTTTGATATTTATTTTAAAAAATTGAAAAATATGAGTTAAAAGAAATTTGTATAATATAAATAAGTCTTGTTTGCGATCCCTGGTTTTTTCAACAACTGCATTAGGGGTAAACACTATTTTTTAAATTTATTATTTATACATTATTTTATGATTTATTATTGTTTTTATTTTCGTATGATTCCCACAGAGCGAAATGGGTTGCCTGGTTAAGGATGAAATTATACAAAATCTGAAACGCAAGGTTTGTTTCTAGTCTTTTTTATTTAATTATCTTTTATTTATGCCATCTCATATCATCTCAGCACATAGTCTTTCCATTTCCCAATGCAAAAAATATAACTAATTTACAAACTTTTCCCACTTGGCAGCTGGTGAAGCTCGAGACGACAGGCAATGAGAATGAGCTGCTCAGCGAACGTTTACGGCAGAGCGAAAGGGAGTTGGGCAACATCAAGAAGGAGGCGGCAAATCTGCAGAATATGTTGCAGCAATCCCAAGCTCAGTATATGGCGCTGGACAAGAAGTACAACAAGGCCAAGAGATTGGTGCGAGAATATCAACAGCGGGAGCTGGACATGTGCCATCGCGAGGAGTTCTATCAGCAACTGTTGCAGGAGAAGGACACCGAGTACAATGCGCTGGTGAAGAAACTCAAGGATCGTGTCATCCATTTGGAGCATGAGCTGCAGGAGACACAACGCAAAGCTGGCTTCCCAGTGGGATTGCCCTACGATAGTGCCACCTTGAAGTTGACACCACAAATGATGCGCAAGACGCCGCCAAAGCCGCTATTCCATAAATTGGAAACGGAACTTTCCGATACGGAAATCTCAGATCTCTCACCCGATGGCGATGGCGTTAAAACCGCCACCGTGGAGCGCAAAGTGCCCGTCAAGGATGAACTGGATGCGGCCGTGCCACAGCACGAGCTGCTCGACAATTCTGTGAACAAGACAAAGATCGAGCTGGGTGAGTAGTTGCCTAATAAATTACGATAAATGGAAAATCTTCCTTGGCTTTTCTCGCACATCATTATTATCAAATATTATGTTGTATTCTTATTGATTTTCTTTAATATTATTGATTGGAAATTGTGGTATTGATGCGCTTTGTGATTGTGCTAAATGTATATTTTGTATCATTCTTCTTTCTTCTTTTCATTCTCTTTCGCTGTGTGTTCGTTCGCTTTGTTGCTGCCGTTCGCTTTGATTTCTCTTGTGTCTTTTTGTTCATCTTCTGCGTATTCGTTCGTGTGTCAAAATATGTTCGTTGGTTCGTTTGTTTGTTTGATTTGTGATTCACACACCCTACACACACCCTACACCCACCCTACATACACCCTACACACACCCCACATCCCCTACACACACTTTAAATCGAAATCAATTATGCAAACGAATTCGCAACGATAACGATTGAATCGATAACGATAACAATATCTAAACCAAAGCCTCCCGTGGTGGTCTAGCCAATCGTCAGCTGCCCTCGACGGCGACTGCAACTGCATCCGGAAACGGAAACGGAAATGGAAATGGAACCGGAAATGGAAACCTCAATGGCAGCAGCGAACTCCTATCCAATGGCAATCTGAGTAAACGCAGCAGAAGCAACAGTCGCAGCTCCGACTGCACTTTGGATGACAGCGATGATGATGAGGAGGTGGAACTGGAGCAATCGCCACTAAATCCCATGTGTGGAGGAGGCGTCGGCGGACACGATAGCATCAGTCTGTCCAATGGCAATTCGCATCTGCTGGCGAATGTCAACAATCTGTTGCAACATCATCCGCCTGCCTCGAATGCCATTATTGGCAGTGGCATCATCCCACCATCGAATGGACATCTTGGAACCACAACTGCCATACTGCTCAATTCAACGTCATCGGCTTCGTCCAGCTCATCGAATCAGTCGACGGCACGGGAGGCACAGATCAATCAGCTTTATGCACAGGTTCACAAGGATCCCAGCAAGCAGCAACATCAGCAACAGCAACAACAACAGCAGCAACAACAGCAACAGCAGCAGCAACAACAACAGCTGCCATTGCAATCGACGTCGTCCAGTTTGTTTAAGAGTTCTTTGGGTTCGCCAGCGGATAATGGAGCTGGATTAAATGATTTCCATCGGGGCAGCATGACAACCTTTGGCACTGGTCCCGCCAGCAGCAGCAGTGCCAGCAATCGTGATCTCAACAGCTCATACGACTCCATCTTGGGCTCCAACGACAAGCTATCGGAGAATGAACAGGCCGAGAATTGGATGTATCCAAGTCGACGTCGAGTTGCCCCCAATGGCAGCAAGTTGCCAGCTTCCAGTTTCACAGAGCAGCTCAATCAGGCGCTGACCGATCGCGAGAGGTGGGTTCTAACACACAAGCACACTGTTATACAAATAAAAACAAACAAAGAAAACTGTTATACAAAAACTGTTATATAAAAAACTGTTATACGGAACTGTTATACGTTTGCACATTTTGCAGGCGTCTCGGCGACGGTTCGTCACGCCACTCGAGCGACGATTACACGGAGATCAACAAGAGCCAAAGCGCCGCTGCAATCAACTGCAAGACGTTGATCAACGAGATCCGCCAGGCGGTCAATGAAGCACAGCCAAAAGGTGAACTATTCAAAAAAAAAAAACAAAACGTAAAAAAATAACTAAATAAACAGTTCCTGCTAGCGGTTCGAAAAAAAAACAAGTCGATTTTGCAGACTAACCCGATTTTCTTTTACCCTACGTAGACACAAATCTATCATCTTTTCATGTGTACATAAGGACATACTGTTATACTAACCAAAAAGCCAAAACAAAACAAATCTGTTATAATCAATTGTTATACTGTTATATTGAACGTTATTGTGTGTACCAATCTATGATATCGAGAGTGTTCATTTCCAAAAAAAAAAAAAAAAGATAACTGTTATTCTTACTGTTATAAGTGATCATCTAACTCATATCTGCATCTTTTCTCCATCTATTTCTCAACGTTCATATGGTGCATACGACATATGACATTCAAATGAATACTAACACAATATTCTGCTGTTTCTTTCAATCTTTCTCTCTCGCGCTTCTGCCACTAACAATAAATACCCTGTAAATCGTCTAAAAGTTAAACAAGTTGTTCCACAATCACTCTCCCCGCCCGGCACAGTGCCCTGGCAGCAGCAACATCACCAGCAGCAGCAGCAACAACAACTCTCGCAATCGGCACATGCCACCGGCCCCCCCTCGCCCACCAGCATGTCCTCCGGCTGCTCATCACCCGGATATTCGCCTAGCCGTACCCTGGATCTGTCCGGTTCTAGCTCAAGTTTCTCGGATCGCAAAGCGGCCGCTGCCTGCTACAACTACAAAGGTGGCCCCGTTCACGAATGGACCAAGGAGCAGGTAACATCTTATCTATCAAGAAGAAATCATGAAAAGGAGATTTAAATCACATCATATCGTAAACTCTTCAGGTGGGACACTGGCTGATGGGCATTGAATTGGAGCGTTATATTCCCGTCTTCAAGGAGCACAATGTGGAGGGCGGCGCTTTATTGACACTCGACTCGAAGGACTTCAAAACGCTGGGCGTTTGTGGCGATGATAAGCATCGATTGAAGAAGCGCTTGAAGGACCTCAAGGCGAGCATCGAAAAGGAGCGCAAGGACATGGAGCGAGAGCGACGTGAGCGGGAAAAGGCCATACGCAAGGCCGAAAAGAAGGCGGCCAAAAAGAAATAGTAGTTGAATTCTAGTTAGTAAGCAACAAAGTAGCCAAAAAGCAAAACCATATAACAATGCATATAAGAAAAGAAAACTAAAAAAATAAATAGCACTCCTAAGTAGTTCTATGCAAGCCACAACATACATACATATATAAATAAATATATATACAATAATATAACAGTTGTATAACAGTTATATATATATAACTCTAGCATAATGCATACGATACAAGAAATCATAATTTATTTGTACAACACACACATCTATTATTATACGTACTACATTTTAACTTATTGAAATGAATGGAACCTAGACTTAATTATGAATTATTCTAATAAAATAAAAATAAAAAGATGAAGGAGAAGGAGAAAATAGCAGCAGAAGGATTAGCAGATGCAGAGTTACCAGAAATCTGACCAAAATCCCAACACAACATTTAAATTTAACACACAGCAAATTTACACACACCAAACACACACACACTGAAACAAGAAGCTAAAACTAAACAAGAGAACGCGTTGGACTGACTGATTTTTATGATTAATTTATAGAAGAAGAATAAAGAGAGTTAAAGAACAAGGAATTCTTTATAAAAACGATATCGAAAACCCAAAAAGAAACACATGAATTGAATCAAAGAGAATGAAAACAAAATGAATGAATAGCACACTTAAGGAATTCGCTGAACAGACTTGAAGCATGCCACAAAAAGCAGCTTCAACTAAAGATTACAATTAAATAACAATCTATAAGCTTAATAATAATTAATAATAATATATCTAATATATTTGTAATATCATTTAAGTAAATCGCAAGAAGCACATAACTTAATGTGTTTCTTTCTTAGTTTCGAAATTGATTTAATTGTGCAATTTAAAGATTAGCTCATATTATGATAATACGATATGACTATGTATGTATTCAATCTATGCTCTATAGATATACTCTGTATGTAACTGTATTTGCCAAGATATTGTATGCAACTAGCCCCAATATTTGCTAAAGTATTCATATTTGCTATATACACAAAACATAACATATATAATATTATTATATATAATCAGCAGAGTCATTTAAGTACTTAAGTAACCAACCAGCTGAAATCGATTGGGAGATCGTTGGGATCAGTTAAATTATCTATATGTTTGTATGTGAGTGTTAATGTGTGAATGTTTTATCTTTAGTTAATATATTACTTTTGTATAAATACTGTGTAGTTAATATATGTATTGATTTAGTGATTGTATTGCGTTTATCTTAGTTTAGTCTTACAAATCGTATTCGTGCCCCATTTTTTTTATTTGTTTAACCTTTTATGTTGCAATAAAACTTTATATTTTTATCACTGGAAAAATAGTTTACTTGGAATTGCCACAAAAGCCAATTGGACTTGGATTAATTAACGAAAAGAAAAACCAAAATTTAGCAACTAGACATTTGTTTGATTAAAAACCAATTAGCATATAAATACTTAACAATACATACATATATACGATTACTCTCTCTATTTCTATAGTTCTCTTTCTATCTATAACTCTCTGTCTCTGTCTCTGTCTCTGTCTCTGTCTCAGTATTTCTCTTACTCAAACTGTCGTCTCTATTTGACTTTTAAGACCCCGATCGCGGCCCACAGTGGGTGCAACACGTGCCCCAAAGCTTGCCAGCGATCGGCAGCGCATATTCACCGCATGTGCATTAGTCACTCGTCTCGTCGCAAGTCCTTAAAATAGCTTTTGAAAAGCTCGCCTCTAAACAGTGCCACAACAACCGTTAAAACTTACGATAAAGTAAAATACCAAACAAAAAATACGAAAAATACCAAAATGTTAATGTTCTTGCAAGTCGAATATCACATTGAAAGATTAATTCTTTCCTTCAATTCGATTTCTTTTTTTAAAAACCATTCTCAAGTTTTACTTGATCTTTTCCCAATTTCCAATGCATCTTTGGATTAGATATTCGACTTTTGTGAACATTAAGTAATTTAATCGATACGAAACGAATAAAGGAAAATTGAGGGCGTTTCAAAAAATAATCCCCACGTGTTGCCTGTCGCTTCCCTAACTGAAATTTCCGGTTATTTGGGAACGATTTGTAACAAAGGGATGAAGATGAAACGCCGCATAATTAACTTGAATATTGTTATTTTTGAACAAATGTTTTTAAGTTACACTTTATTTTTGGGTAATTGTTTGTACGCGTTTTTTACACCACATTTAAACAAAAACAAAACAAAGAAATTAAGCACAAAAAAAAAACCAGTTTAAAGTTCGTAAAAATTTAAATCAAATTAAATCATATAATGTATTTTTGGGCTGTTTGACTTGAAATTCTCAAAGAGTAGAGTCGCCCGGCCTTATAAAACAAAACGAAAATGTTAAAAACACATTCGTGCCTTTTTCCATTGTGAAAAACCGTCCCACAACCACAAAAAACAAAAAAAACATAAAAAAAACCAAAAATTTAAATCCAATTGATAATGAAAACATGAGAGAGGGTGTCTGGAAATGGGAACTATCCATGTACTCGGTTTCCCAACACTCGATCTCTGTGCCCGAATATGTTGAACCATTTTAATATCCCGCAAATGCCTTAAACAAGAAAATTATATTACCCATTAGATGATTAACTTTTTAACTATTATTTTGCTTGTAGTTTTTGAAATAATTATATTATCGCATCTTTTTTAAGTCCAGCCATTTTGCAAAACAAAGTCCAATTGTGCTTTTGTAGGCAACTGTACTAAAGACTTGGTAAAGTCCTTTACTTTTTTTATTTATTGTGCAGTTGAAATTTATCTGGGATTAACTTTATGTTGAATCTTGTGGTATTCTTTTAACTGGAAATTGTTAAGTAAAAGTGAAAACAATTTTAATATTTATTTAATATTTCTTTGAGTGTGTGATTGTGATTGAAAGTGTTTGAGTTAGCCAACACTGGCATTTTTAAAAAATATAATATAGGTATTTTCGTATTATTATTTATACATTTAATCAGAATTGAATAATAATCAATTCTCTCTGTCCGTCTGTCTGTTCTATGTAAACAAGTCTGACTTTGTTTCTTTTACATATTAATAATTAAAAAGTATTTTTAGGAATTGTTTTTCATCAGACTTTCTTTGGGAATAGCTTAATAAATCTTAAGACTGCTTTTGGCTTCTGCTTTATATTTAATTTCTGCAACTTCTAATTGATTTCTAATACATAACTAAAGACACTTGGCTAGTTTAATAGTTTAAATAGATAATAACGAAAGGTAATCGTCAAATTATAATGCAAATCAGACAAACTGAAATTTACAAATCATTCAAAATAATAATAATAACAATAATAATTCATTAATAATGTATGTCTCGCCATTGCGGCTAATTAGTACTCGAAAAACTCAACAAACAAAAATACAAATATAAATATAATAAATAATAAAATTAAACGTAAAATTGAAATGCAATTAACTTTTCATTTAGTGTCAGTCAACGCTGCCAGCAGCGACGCTGACTGCGACGCAGACTGCGAACTGATTTCGCTTCCTTATCAGTTATAACTGAGCCTCTGCCTGTTGTTGTTGTTGTTGTTGTTGTCTCTAAGTGTATCTTTATCTGCGTGTGACGCGTGTAAATAGATTTCCATTTTCCAACTGCAACAAACAAACAACAAGCATCTTTATTGAGTTTGTTGCACGTTTCAGCTGCAACATAAGTAAAACTTTTCCAAAAAGATGCCTACAGATACTTTGGTTCTCTTAAGATACTTTGTTTCTCTCCGAATGGAATTTTTGTCTTATCAACTGGGAATTTTCCATGCCGGCCACAGGCCAGTTTTGTGTTTTTCTCACTGAACCAAGAAAACAGGTAGCCCGAATTTTATATCATTATTTTATGTCTTCGTTCAACTAATTAAAAATTCGTTGAATTTAGTTCATGCTCATTTTATTTGAAAATTTATTAAATAAATATTTTCAAAAGTACTCAAACAAAATTGTTTTTCATTTTAATTTTTATTGGTAATATAAATAAATAAGTTGAATACCCAAAACTAGCTCAATTTAAAGATATGCACAATCTCACAATTTGCCTTTGTTAAACGTTTATTTTATTTAACAGAAAATTACATAAACTTTGATGAGCTTCAACCAACAATATAAAATATTTTCCAAGAAAATAAAGCAACCAATTTAACCAATTCCTAACTGAATAATATAAAACCTATTTCCGAAAAGATCAGAAGTAACTGATGCATTAATAAGAGCATATTAATTGGGATTGTTTTGATGCATTATATTGTATTACACAATAACCCAACAAAGACCCATAAAGTTGTTTACTTCACATGCAAATCGCATCGTGGGGGACCATAAAATAATATGAAATCTCATTGACGTTGGCCCCCCAACAAACTGTGAACTGATAAGCGTCAGTCTCTAGGAAATTATAGCGACTATCAATTGTCTTTATACTAGCAATTTTGGGTATCATCTTGACTTACATTTATGGGAGGGACACGTGGTAATATATTGAGCTTTAAGTTGTTGCCAGGTGATTCAATTTGTAATTCCGATTACAACAGACGCTTTCTTTGCCTGCGACCTTATCTACAAAAAATCGAATGATTTTAATATTCAGCCAATTTTGTCAGCTTGTTTTGAAGCTTTGCTTTTTGATAAGCGGGAAATCAACAACAACAAGGCATTAATTATATTTATGAAAAATAAAAATATAAACATAGTTTATAAATAACTAGAAATTACGCAAATAATATTTTTACTTGTAGCTAAGTCATAAATTGTGACTGGGGGGATTTTAAACTAATTAACGATATACAATACAACTCATATAAAAGGTATTTTAAGCAGACTTTACTCAGTGTAAAACCTTACAGAGACCATTGCATTAATACTTTAAACTATTGCAATGTAATCTTATCGTTCAACACTTACGACTCATATATGATGGCTTTAATTAGAATTATTATACAGGTATTGCTTATCAAGGAATTCAAGGAATTGCCTTTTTTTATCTTTTCTTTATGCATCAACAATGTAATTATTTATTTGCATACTTTTATTTAGAAATTTTTTTTGTAAATTTCACTCAATTGAATAAGTTGAGAAGAATGATTCCGGAATACGCAGATGTGACGTTTCCAGAACAACAACTATACAGATCCTAAATTGAATATTGAACAATAAACGCCAGCAGTTACAACGACAGCTACGCCGACGCCGACGCCGACAGCGACAGCGACAGCGACGTCAGCTGCAAAGTCGAAGTCGACGTCAGCTTCGGTGTGAGCTGTGACTTAAAAGTTAAAGCGCCAACGACGACGCTTCTCAATTATCAAAGTGCGCTCGAGCAAGCAACAAGTGAAGAACACAGGAACTGAGATCAGAGACAGAATCAAGAAGAAGGAATTGAATTGAATTGAAATTCGCGAATCGAGTAATCACAATAAAGGAGATAACAAAAGCCAAAGAATTTCAATTTGCGTTCCTTAACTTTAAATTAAATTTGATTTGTTTATAAGAAATCAACATCTGATTTATAATCAACGCATTGTGACAGTTGCACGAGATACAATATATACAATATTATATAATATCGCTTATCAACGATAAAAACAACAACAACAAGAACAACAACAACAACAACAACAACAAGTGCAACGTTATAATGACTCGCTATAGTTCCAAAGGTGACGTGACCACCAGCAATCACAACAACAACAGCAACACGACCAACAACAACAATAGCAATGGAGACAATAAACACGCCGAATACACCGCACAGGAGAATCATACGTAAGTTCAAGGGCGTGGCAACAAAAGGGGCGGTAATGGGGGCACGCCAACAACTAGTTAAACGTCCATCAATTATAATTAATAGTCGATAGTTGTTAATAGACTTGGGTTTTGTTGCTTTCTAAGTGAGCTAACCAAGGTTATATCTATTATCTATTATCCTTTTCACTTTATTTTCCCCGCTTTTCAATGTGTTTTGCATTTCCTTTTTTAGCTGAAACTTTTCATAGTTGCTTCTTAGCTCGGAACCCATACTTTAATATAGCTGCTATACCTTTAAATTGCTGCTATTATTAAATATTGTATTTAACTTGCTTGTCTTTTAAGCAGGGATTAAAACCGAAACGAATATCGGTTTCTGTTACGGTTTCGGTTATGCTCGAATTAAGGTTTTCGGTTATCGGCTATGCAAAATCTTGGAGTATCGGTTTCGTAACGGTTATCGGTTTTTTTGTAAGTTTCGGCTTAAAAATACTGGTATGGTTGCGGTTGCCAAAATAAAATAATAATTAAGGTTTTCGGTTGACCAAAAAAAGAAGCTTTATTCATTGTATTACATAAAAAAAAGACGTAATGCTCTTTCTAGCCTAAAAAATAATGTTATCTGGTTACTGGAATGGCCCAGCGCAATGTCAATTTTATTATAATTTGATCTCATAGAAATTTTGTTCAATTGATTAGAAAATTTCGATTATTTTGATTTTACTGATTTTTTCAACTTTGAACTGCCATAACTTTGTCAAAAGTCAATCAATTTCCATGAGCAATGTAAATTTGAGCATGATTTTACTTTTAAATTCGTTCTGCATTTAAATTTTTTCCATTTTGAAATTTCGAATTTTTTCGAAAAAATCAAAAAAGACAAAGGGGTAACACTGTAGAATTTCTAAAAAATTCGATTTTCAAAAATTTTCAAAATTGAACAAAGTTTAAGTGCAGAACGAATTTAGAGGTAAAATCATGATCAAATTTACCTTGCTCATGGAAATTGATTGAGTTTTGACAAAGTTATGGCAGTTCAAAGTTATCAGTAGCTGCGACGGCCAGAACCGAAATTAACCCTTACAAATGAATCGGTTACTAAACGGTTATTTCGGTTTAAAGAGTTTCGATTTATGGGTTTCGGTACAGTGGAAAAAACTGTTTTCGGTTACGGTTTCAGTTACGGTTACACATTTCAATCGGTTTTCAGCGGTTAAAGGTTACGGTTCCGTTAAATGTTTTAATCCCTGCTTTTAAGTGAAATGTCCGCCTAACAGACCTGAAAACTGCTTTATCCTATGCACACTCACTCTGAAATCGATTTATTTATAATATATATACTATGTAGTTCACATGCTTAGTAGGCCTTGCTTTATCGATTATGTGGGGTCGCCTGTGTTTTGTTAACAATATACTGTAATTGTGTTTTTCCTTGGCATACAAAATTCGGTTTAGGAATCAAAATTCGAAATTTTTGTTAATGAATGTCAATTCATTTAACTCGTTCGATTTACTCATTGGTTAGTTACACAATAACACTTAAGGCAAGGATGTGCTCCCGAGATTGTTGTACGAGCCAAGGGGGGGCCAATAACAAGGCCGGAAATGCCTGCCTCGACAAGAAGGGGGGCGGCAAAAAGGATTTCGAGCTTGTAGTGCCAACGCCGCAAAGTTTACTGTAAGTTTTCCACATTGGATGAATTAACTTCATTTCTCCCAATGAAAACTTTGACCTCGAATTTGACCCGCTTTCAGTTCGATTTTAGTATAGTTTTCAAAACTAAAATTTTGACTGTGTGCAAAAATCACAAACATTTCTGGCAATTCTCTTGTTTCTTCCCAAAATTTGTGGCCGTTTCCATAGCCGGTTTTTTAAATTGAATGAAATGAAGTAAATCAGTCTATTAAGTCAAATTAAGTATTATAATTTCTTGTCTATCGCATTTTAATGATTATACAATCGATTATCAGCTCATTAGGAATGCTGATAAAGCCTCCATTGAAGATTTCTATGTTTACAGCACGTGCGGATGTGAGAGAGAGGGGAATTTGTGGGGTTCATTTGTCTATCAAAACAAGAAGCAATAAAAAAAATACCACCCAAATAGATG
This sequence comes from Drosophila kuntzei, assembly GCA_035042165.1. Taxonomy (NCBI): domain Eukaryota; kingdom Metazoa; phylum Arthropoda; class Insecta; order Diptera; family Drosophilidae; genus Drosophila; species Drosophila kuntzei. The sequence goes on along the minus strand of JAWNLU010001584.1, from coordinate 3,744,544 downwards.
ATGGAAATTTAAAAAAAAAAGATTAGTTTACCTTTATCATTTACACTTCACAATTTTACTGCATCACTGAATGAGAATATTTATTTTCAGAATATTTATTTAAAAATCCTCAATTCAATATATTTCATAAATTTTTTAACAATTCTAGCGACAACCGTATTCAATGCTTTCTAACTCCCGAGGAGCTGCGCGCTCAACGCGTATTGAATCAAGACACGTTTGTAGACAATCAATTATTTATCTATCGGTGTTGTCCCAATGCGACTTCTCATTGTGGTTACATCTCAGCTCCATCCAGGGGCATAAATTCTTTGTTCTTGTAATTGTACCTGTTCTCACACTCTGTCTACTTATCATTCCCTTGTTTTGATTCATCAAACTAATTATCACTTGTATCTTTTTATCGAGAAGATAGAGAAGTCTGGTAAATGTCTTCCAGTAAATAGTTCCTCACTGTTGTGAACAGATCGACGTCTATTTGATTCCATATAAATATGTATTGTCTGTTATTTCCCAATCCTTAACTTCATTTATTTTCTATAAATGTGCATTTTATCTAATTTTTGTTTGACATTCATAGGTATCCCTATGAGGTCATCCAGGAGATTGCCGACTTTATTGTGAAGGGTGCTGGCATCCGTCCCAAAATTGGCATCATTTGCGGCTCTGGACTCGGTTCTCTCGCTGACATGATCCAGGATGCGAAGGTCTTTGAATACGAGAAGATTCCCAACTTCCCAGTGTCCACGGTGGAGGGACATGCAGGCAAATTGGTCGTGGGCACTCTGGAGGGAGCGACTGTGATGGCGATGCAGGGACGCTTCCACTTCTATGAGGGATATCCATTGGCCAAGTGCTCGATGCCCGTGCGCGTCATGAAACTCTGTGGCGTGGAGTATCTGTTTGCCACGAATGCCGCTGGTGGCATCAATCCCAAGTTCAATGTGGGCGACATTATGCTGATGCATGATCATGTCAATATGCTCGGCTTTGCCGGCAACTCACCACTTCAGGGACCCAACGATCCTCGCTTTGGACCGCGTTTCCCAGCCCTGGTCAACTCGTACAACAGGGATCTGATCAACAAGGCGCTCGAGATTGGAAAGGCGATGGGTATCGAGTCGAATATCCATGTCGGCGTCTATTCCTGCCTAGGTGGTCCAACATACGAGACAATCGCCGAGCTGAGGGCGCTCCGCATGATGGGGGTGGATGCGGTGGGCATGTCCACAGTCCACGAGGTGATCACAGCCCGCCACTGCGACATGAAGGTGTTCGCCTTCAGTTTGATCACCAACAAATGTTCCACCGAATACAGCGACATGAAGGACGAGGAGGCCAACCACGATGAGGTCATGGCCGTTGCCAAGAACCGACAGAAATCCTGCTGCGAACTCGTCGCCCGCCTTATTGGAGAAATCCAAAAAGGCTCCTAAATGACTTAAGATCTTCCTGGGATACAAGCATGCAAGCGTGCCTACAGATACTTTGGCTCTTTTAAGATACTTTGTTTCTCTATGAATGGCATTTTTGTCTTATCAACTGGGAATTTTCCATGCCGGCCACAGGCCAGTTTTGTGTTTTTCTCACAGAGCCAACGGGTAGCTCGAATTTTATATATTTATTCTATCATTTAGTTTAACTAATTATAAATTCTTGGTATTTAGTTCATAGTCATGTCAATTAAAAATATCTCATAAGGATCGGTTAATAAACACGAAAGTAACTGGAGGCATCAAAGAAACATCGATTTGGAAAAATATTTAATAGAGTCAAAAATTAAAATATACGTGTACCCATAGATTCTATGAATAATGGGTATAATATAATATTATGTACGCAAATAATGTTTTTACTTGTTGATATGTAAGTCATTTATTGTGAATGACTGTTTAACCAATTAACGATATATGTACATTTCGTATTCCAGCAATTTTTACTTTCTTGCACAGTGTAAAATATGTTTTAATTCCTTAAACTATTGATATGAAATCTTATCGTAAAACACATTTAATAGCTGCTATTAATTAGATTTATTATGCAAGTATGATATTGCTTATTAGAAATTGTTTACATTTTCTTTCGGTTCGTCAATATATTTATTATTTGCAGGATTAAAACCGAAACGAATATCGGTTTCTGTTACGGTTTCGGTTATGCTCGAATTAAGGTTTTCGGTTATCGGTTATGCAAAATCTTGGAGTATCGGTTTCGTAACGGTTATCGGTTTTTTGTAAGTTTCGGTTTCAAAATACCGGTATGGTTTCGGTTCACAAAAAAATTAATGTTTTCGGTTGAAGCGTTGTTCATTGTTTTACATGAAAATAGGCTTAATGCTCTTGCTAGCCTGGTAAATAATGTTATCTGAATGGCCCAGCGTAATGTCAATTTTATTATAATTTGATCTCATATTAATTTGGTTAAATTGATTAGAAAATTTCTATTATTTTGATTTTACTGATTTTTAATAACAGTGAACTGCCATAACTTTGTCAAAAATCAATCAATAGGCTTCCGTATTTAAATTTTGTTCATTTTAAAAATTTGAAATTTTTCGAAAAAATTCGAAATTTTCAAAATTTTGAATATGAACAAAATTTAAATGCAGAATCGTTTGCAGATCGTGAATATGGGGAAGTGTATTCCGTTTAACATAGCCACGGGATTCATCTGCCGTCAAATAGGCCCTGGCTTTACAGCCCTCCACTCGGCAAATATAAACGGTGTGCCCAATACTCAAGATTTTATTTTTGACGTTTATATTATTATCACCTAATGATAATAAAATGGTTGATCCCGCGCGGGTTCCTTCTTTTAATTCGAAAACAATATCGGTTTCCATAATGCAAATGAATTGTGCTCCCAACCTTCATAGAAATGCTCCCCTTTGGTTGGGAGCACAAGAAAAACATATCGATGCAACGTATAACAATATATTAACAAATACATAAATATAAAAACATCGAAGCATCGATGTTTTTCCAGCTCTACCATAAAGTATATACATCGACGAAATTAATATTGGACACTCATTAACGATATACATACATTTCGTATCAAAGGTATTTCCAGCAAATTTAACTCTCTTGCGCCGTGTAAAATACGTTTTAATACCTTAAAGTATTGAAATCTTATCGCTAAACACATTTAATAGCTGCTATTAATTAGATTTATTATACAAGCATTATATTGCTTATCAACTTTAAGAAATTATCGTTTACCCATTCTTTCTGTTCATCAATATATTTATTGTTTGAATAGTTTTATTCATGAATTTTTAAAAATTCATTCAATTAAATCAGTTAAGAACAATGATTTAAGTTTACGCATTTGTGACTTTGACAATAACTATTGAAATCCTAAATTGAATGTTGAACAATAAACGCCAGCAGTTGCGCCGACTGCGATAGCGACGTCAACGTCAGCGGCAACGCCGACGCCGACGTCGACGTCGACGTCGACAGCAGCGTCAACGTGGGCAGCGGCTTAATATTATACCATACGCACCACCGACGACACAGCTCAATTTTCAAAGTGCGTTCGTGGAGGCAACAAGTGTCGGAGAAATAGAAACAGAAATCGGAGATATTGTGAAGAAGTTAAAGAAGAAGAAGAAGAGATTGAAAGACGCGAAACAAATAATCACAATAAAGGAGAATCACGACACGAGATAACGAAACTCAAAGAATTTCACTTTTGACTCACGTTAAATAAAATTGGATTTGTTTAAAAAATAAACAATCTGACAACAGGAACAAGACACATTTATAAAAGCGGTTGATGCTGATTATATAACATTGCTTATCAACGATAACAACAACAACAAGTGCAACATTATAATGACTGGCTATAATTCCAAAGGTGAAGTGGCCAACAGCAATGGCAATCACAACAACAACAACAACAGCAATGGACACAATAAAACCACCGAATTTACCGCACAGGAAAATCAATCGTAAGTTAAAAAAAAGGCAACTAAAGGGGTTTTTGTTAAGGGGGCACGCCAACAAATAATAAAAGTTCAATCAACTATAATTGATAGTTTTAATAGACTTGAGTTAGCGTGAACTATTTTTATTATCCTTGAATGTGGAATACAAAAATCGACATTATTCGAATTGAAACTTGCTATAACTATAAAACTTAATTTCTTCAACAAAGTCAGAATAATCAGTTTTATATACCATCATTTATTTGGCATTATTCGAGTTGAAATTTCCTATAATTATCAGACTTGTTTTCTTAACTTAAACTAGTATTTTCTGGAAATTTTATTGTAAAAATTGTGATAAGGTTTGGTCGCGATTGTTGCTCAAATTCCAAGGGCAAGGTTAGTTCTGGAAAAGAATATTGTTTCCAGAGTCTGCTACAAATGATGATTAAATGCTGAACTCTCACCTTGATCTTGCCGCCTGTATCAGAAATAGGATTCTAGCGTCACAAGCTAAGCATAAATTAAGGCAGTTTATTATACATACATAAATACAGCTATTATACTGAGGGAGCTTATCAATTAGCGTAGCCCTCGTTGGCTCATTAAATCGAAACGTTGTCCCATTAAAAAAAGACATCGCGACATCTTCAATCTGCATACGAGATTGCGACTTTGCGTCTTTGATAACGCTCGCGCCTACAAATGCTAATGCCCCCAGATGGGATCTGGTGAAATCCAGCTATAGCTATGGCAACGATAACAATTGCCAGTTGGATTATGCAACGCATTTTGGCCCAGTTAGCCAAGTTAACGGAGTCAACGTCTTGACATAGGTTTTTATCTCGCCGTGTACTTGAATTGTATGTATTGAATAAATGTGGTAGTGAACAACATCTGGGCAATTGGTAAGACTGCTGATAAAAGCGTTTGCTTGGCCATGACTAGTTTGCTTTTAGCCAATTTCGTTGATTCACTTGCAAAACTGGTTGACTACTTTTTTCATTTCGATATTTATGTACGTCGCATTTTTCGCGTCGCGTGTTCTATTCTGAAATAGCAAACATTTCTAGCAATTCTCTAAATTTTCAACTTTCAAGATATGGTTTGAATGTTTCTTACCAAAATATGTACATATGTTGTTCTTAGCATAGCCGGTTTTTGAGATTATGTCATTTAGTCAGATAGTGCGACAAATTAGATATTATAATTTTTTATCTATTGATAGTTTTACAATCGTTTTTTAATGATTATAGACTATCAAAAAGATTTTAATCTTTCAAATTACAATGCTTACAACAGTTTACAGCTTATAACATCAACGAAAACTGATCGATTCAACAATAAAAAAAAATTAACTCTGTTTCGATGCAGTTTATGTTTTTAATAACATATTTTCATCGATAATTAAGTATTTATAGTTGATTGTTGTTTTAAAGCCGCGGAGATATATCGGCAGAGACACCCTTCCAAATTTACGTTTTTGTAATTACTTCTAGCAGGGCCATAAATTAATTTTGTTCTTTTGCAGACTATTTTATTAAATTATTAAATACCTCGATTAATTTTGTAAATTTTTTTAAAATTTCTAGTGACAACCGTATTGAATGCTTCCCAACTCCCGAGGAGCTGCGAGCTCTACGCGTATTGAATGAAGACACGTTTGTAGACAATTAATTATTTATTGGTGTTGTCCGAAGCGTGTTCTCATTGTGGTTATTCTTTCTTCTTGTAACTGTTCTTGTAACTGTCCCTGCTCTCTGTCTGTCTATTTATCATAAATTTGTTTTATTTCATCAAACTAATTGTTTTTTATTTGTATTTTCTTATCGGGAACATCACATATGTAAAGAATAAGTGTGGAAAATGTCTTCCAGTTTATAGTTCCACGCTGTAGAGATTATCGTCTTAATATGTACTGTCCTTATCCATACATGTTTTACTTCCATATAATTAAATTCTAATTATTATTTTTTTTATATTCACAGGTATCCTTATGAAGTTATTAAGGAGATTGCCGACTTTATTGTGAAGGGTGCTGGCATCCGTCCCAAAATTGGGATAATTTGCGGCTCTGGACTTGGTTCTCTCGCTGACATGATCCAGGATGCGAAGGTCTTCGAATACGAGAAGATTCCCAACTTCCCAGTGTCCACGGTGGAGGGACATGCAGGCAAATTGGTCGTGGGCACTCTGGAGGGAGCGACTGTGATGGCGATGCAGGGACGCTTCCACTTCTATGAGGGATATCCTCTGGGAAAATGCTCGATGCCCGTGCGCGTGATGAAGCTCTGTGGCGTTGAGTATCTTTTTGCCACGAATGCCGCTGGTGGCATCAATCCCAAGTTCAATGCGGGCGATATTATGTTGATACACGACCATATTAATATGCTCGGCTTTGCCGGAAACTCACCGCTCCTGGGTCCGAATGATACTCGCTTTGGACCCCGTTTCCCTGCACTGGTCAATTCGTACAACAAGGATCTGATCGACAAGGCGCTCGAGATTGGAAAGACGATGGGCATCGGATCGAATATGCATGTTGGTGTCTTTACCTGTCTGGGTGGTCCAAATTACGAGACAATCGCCGAGTTGAGGGCGCTCCGCGTTATGGGAGTGGATGCGGTGGGCATGTCCACAGTCCACGAGGTGATCACAGCCCGCCACTGCGACATGAAGGTGTTCGCCTTCAGTTTGATCACCAACAAATGCTCCACCGAATACAGCGACAAGAAGGACGAGGAGGCCAACCACGATGAGGTCATGGCCGTTGCCAAGAACCGACAGAAAGACTGCTGCGAACTCGTCGCCCGCCTTATTGGAGAAATCCAAAAAAGTTCGTAAATCACGTGGGATCATCCGGGGATAGTTTCGGATTCACTCGGGTGTTGAATTTAGCTAACAATTAGATTTCGTTTTAAAAATGCAGAGTATAAGCTAATTCATAGAAATTATTTAATTTAAGAATTAAAAATTAATGTTTTAGTGAATACAATTTGAGATAGAGAAATTGTTGATTTATTTTTCAGTATTTGAGTAAAGTAGTAGTACAAAAGTGTAGTAGTCTTGCCAAGAGATGTCCTTTTTTAGATGTCCCCTTAATCCTGGAATGCAGATCAGAACATGTTCTTCTGGGTTCAGAAAACCCATATGCAAGGATAAGGCGAAACTTCAGGTAACTATCTCCAAAAGAAATACTTTTTATTCCTCTTACTTCGTAGAATCCAAAATCGTGGAAATAAATGTAACACATTTTATTGTTTTGACCGTTCGATTAATTTTAATCCAACTGAAAAGAAAATCAACCAGAGAAACAACGACTTTCAATTCAAAGCTTTGAGCTTATTTTGTTCTTAAAATCCTATACCTATGGAATAACATTGGGTATTAGTTTCTATGCTTTGAATTCATTTTTAAACAAATTTGAAATAACAGTGGGTATTAACATACAAATTTTAATATAATAATAATTTCATCATATTTGTTAATTAGATTCAAAATGAATAAATGTATATTTTTCATACTTTCAACGACCATATCTTGAACAAAACTGAATCAATTTGAAAGCAGAATGTCATTTTAATCATTATTTAACCTGACAATTCATTCCACATTTAAATTTTATTCATTTAAAAATAATGATATTTTTCGAAAATATACAGTGTTACCCCTTATCATTTTCTGAAATTTCGAAATTATTTTTTTTTTGTATTTTTAACTTAATGATAATTGAATTCGATTCTATTTTTCGTGCTGAAATGCAGCCTTCGGGCTGTTTTAGGGACTTGAAGTGAAAAATCGATCTTTATAGACTTTAACTACCATAACTTTATTATTAACTTCATAGAATTCTGTTTATTCTGTTTATGTAACACACTGAATAACGCTTATTTTTTTCTCCAACAGGGAATGTCGCCAGCATAAGGATATAATCAAACTCGGCCTGCATGCAGAAATAATAACCAGTAACCAGTGGGCACAATATTCATATAACCATCATAGACATCAAGCATAACGACCATCATCTTACAAAACACGACCGGCGATTGTGCAGCTCTTAAATAAATATTAATATTTGTAATATCCAATTAATATTAAAAATAATAACCTCTTTAATTAATACTAAAAACTTTATATTACCATAAAATGTTCAACATATTCCACATGAGAAGATAATCATATAAATTAGATAACAATGTTACTCCCTTAGAATATAAATCTAATTTTGTAACGCTTTTACTTTTAATTATATTTATTAATTAATGTTAACATTAAAATATTGTACACTCTTTCTATATCAAAAGATAAGCATAGCAATTATATACCAATGTTATTTAATAAGGATAGGATTTTAAGAATAAAATGAATTTAACATTGAAAAATTAAACGTTTTGTTATTTTTTAAGGAATGGGATTTATTTACAGATGGGGAAACATTAAAAAAAATTTCAGGAACTAATGAAAATGTTAATTGAGTGAAATGTTAATTGAGTGAAAATGTTAATTGAGTGAAAATGTTAATTGAGTGAAAATGTTAATTGAGTGAAAATGTTAATTGAGTGAAAATGTTAATTGAGTGAAAATGTTAATTGAGTGAAAATGTTAATTGAGTAAAAATGTTAATTGAGTGAAAATGTTAATTGAGTGAAAATGTTAATTGAGTGAAAGTGTTAATTGAGTGAGAGTGTTAATTGAGTGAGAGTGTTTAAATTGAGCGAAAAATATGACCTTGAGAAAAAAATATGCTGCTCAAATAAAATATTCACCTGCTGCTGATTTCTGTTCGCCTGGTATTTTTGCAGAATTTCAGGTTCGCAAGCTCGCATCCATGGACGCATACTTACACACAAACATCAATCTGAAACCCCTGAAAAGGCCAAATTACCAGCTGAAATACCAGGCGAACAGAAATGAGCAGAAAGCAAATCAACTTTTTTTGCGCCATATTAAAATATGACCTTGCATTTTTCTGCTGCTCAAACGAAAAATCCACCTGCTGCTGATTTCTGTTCGCCTGGTATTTTGTGCAGAATTTCAGGTTCGCAAGCTCGCATCCATGGACGCATACTTACACACAAACGTCAATCTGAAACCCCTGAAAAGGCCAAATTACCAGCTGAAATACCAGGCGAACAGAAATGAGCAGAAAGCTAATACACTTTTTTTGCGCCATATTAAAATATGACCTTGAATTTTTTTTTGCGCTATATAAAAATATGACCTTGAATTTTGTTTTTGCTGCTCAAATGAAAAATCCACCTGCTGCTGATTTCTGTTCGCCTGGTATTTTTGCAGAATTTCAAGGTCAAGAAAGCCGTTGCAAGCTCACATCCATGGACGCATACCTACACACATACATTAATCTGAAACCCCTGAAAAAGCCAAATTACCAGCTGAAATACCAGGCGAACAGAATAGAGTAGCAAGCAACTAAATTTTATTCCCATCATATTTTAATATGACCTTGAGCTGCTGAGCTGAGTGAAATTCTTTGAGCGACAGGTAAATTTAAATTTTTTGCTCTAGCGACCTACTGTAATTTCTGTTCGCCTGGTATTTTTTGAGTTTCCTATAGTTAGTTTTTGAAATTTTGTTTCCCCATCTGTAAATAAATCCCTTTCCGTAAATAAGAAGAATAGTTTAATATTTCAATTTTAAATTCATTTTATTCTTAAAATCCTATCCTTAAGAAATAACACTGGTATATAATTTCTATTCTTATTCTTTGGTATATAAAGAATAAAGGTAAAGTATTTTAATTTTACCATTAAATATAAAATTCATAATTAAATGTATTGCAATATTTGTTTTTTTACGCAGATTTTTTTTAAATTATTTTATATGTTCATATTGATTGGTTGGGTTTTTTTCTGGGTTTTCAGTTATTAATTTTTTATACCCATACCTAATTTTTTTTCGTTTCAGTTTTTAATTACAATTTAACATTCATTTATCTTAAGCTTATCATCTGAAATATGAAGAATATAAGTACAGTATTTTATAAAAGCTTAAATTTTAAATTCATAATTCAAAAAACTATTACATTTTATTTTTTTACAGCTATTAATTTGAATATTTTTTTCCCTTATTTTAGTCTTAAGGAGTAACATTTATAAAAGTAGTAATAATAAAAGAAATTTTTAAATTTAATTAAAATTGAGTATATTAAAAATTTTTTATTTTAAAGCTGCACAGTCGCCGGTGGTGTTCCGAAATATGGTCGCCGTTATGGAGGGGAAGCCCCTGAATGCTGGCCGAGTTTGATTTTACACTAATGCCGTTAGAGATATTCCCTGTGGAAAAAAATAAGAAGAGTTATTTATTGTTAGAATCGAATTATCATTAAGTTAAAAACTAAAAAATTTTTTTTTTAATTTCAAAAAATTATAACGGGTAACATTAAAATTTCGAAAAATATAAATTTTTTCAAATGAATACAATTTAAATGTGGAATGAATTGTCAGGTTAAATAATGATTAAAATGACATTCTGCTTTCAAATTGGATCAGTTTTGTTCAAGATATGGTCGTTGAAAGTATGAAAAATATATATTCATTTTGAATCTAATTAACAAATATGATCAAATTATTATTATATTAAAATTTGTATTGTAATACCCACTGTTATTTCAAATTTGTTTAAAAATTAATTCACGGCATAGAAACTAATACTCAATGTTATTCCATAAGTATAGGATTTTAAGAATAAAATAAGCTCAAAGCTTTGAATTGAAAGTCGTTTTTTTACTGGTTGATTTTCTTTTCAGTTGGATTAAAATTAATCGAACGGTCAAAACAATAAAATGTGTTACATTTATTTCAACGAGATAATTACCTGTAGTTTCGTCATATCCTTGCATATTCAAAAGGACTGCGTTTTCTGAACCCAGAAGAACATGTTCTAGCGATCTCGAACTCAAAGCCCTTCGCATCCTGGATCATATCTGCAAGAGAACCGAGTCCAGAGACGCAAATGATGCAAATTTTGGGACGAATGCCAGCACCGTTCACAATAAAGTCGGCAATATCCTTAATAACTTCATAAGGATACCTGTGAATATAAAAAAAATAATAATTAGAATTTAATGATAGGAAATCAGAACATAAAGTATATATATTCTTAATCAGCACAAACAAAGGAATCGAATTCAATTATCATTGGATTACAAATAAAAAAATTCGAAATTTCAAAAAATGCTAAGTTTCCGAAAAATATAATTTTTTTTAAATAAATAAAATTTAATTGCGAAATGAATTGTTAGGTCTAAATGCTATTCGGCTTACGAATCGGTTAAGTTTTAATAAAGTCATCAATATTCTATGATTAACAAAATTTAATATTTTATTTATATTTTTACCTGTAGCTGACGCAGTCTTTGAATCAATCCGGTTAATAGCAATTTTCAAATTTTTTAGCAATCAAAGTTTGAAAATTGCGAGAACTAGCTATAAAGTCCTTGGAAAATCTGTAAGGATATGTCACAGCAGGAGCTAGAAAAAGTTCATGAGCTAAATAATATTTAAATGAATACATAAATTTAAAATTTTTGAATAAATGTATAATTTTATAAAAACTATAATATATTATACGAAATAATGTTGTAACATATTAAAACACAAATACTAAATTAGGCAAAAATAAAACTAGATTAAAATCGAATTTCGAATAAACGAAAATAATAATAAAAATAACGAGAGCTCGATGGTTTTTTCTTGGTTTGCTTTTTTTTTGGTGCTTTGCAGAAATTAAACAAATGCAAATTTTGTTAAAATCGTTGAAATAAATCATAAAACATATATATAAATATATATGTATATATATGGGCTTAATATTATGTACAGGTTTAGTCGAAGAACTCTCGAAAGGATTTTCGAATAAAGCGAATTGAATTTGCGTTTATTGCATAGTTCAGTGCAGTCGCATTATAAATATGTATACGTATGTGTAAAGGATATATATGTATGTATATATATAAAGGATGAGTTAATAGAGAGATATTAGAGAGTATATAAGGATATGCGCACGTGTTGTGTAAATAGTTCTAATCGAAATACATTAAGTTCTCCTTTAAGATTGTAAATGTGCATACAAAAGTTCTGTTTGTTTTCTTGTTTTGTTTTTTTGTTTTGTTTTTTGTGATTGTGTTCAAGTCTATATGGTTGCATTTATAGTAGATCTCTAGAAGAGTCCACGCTCCTTCTTCAGCTTCGTCTGCTTCCACACGGGCAGCTGCTCGAACTCCACGCGACCCACGCCAAGTGCTCGCTGGAAGTCATCATTGTTCAGATAGAGCTCCAGTCGTGTCGGTTCCACGCCCTCGGGCAGCGGACGCGCCTTCAGCACCTCCAAAGGATACTCGGTTTGTGTCATTTGTGCGAGCATTTCGCTAATGGACATGGCCACATCAGTGCGTCCATCCTGCAGCAGATAAACAAACAACAATTATTATAACAAATTGTAAATTGTAAATGAAATGTTGATGAACTTGCCTCTAGGTTGATTTCACGCACATCCTCACGCGATGTCCAGTCGGGAAAGAGCGCTGGGAAGGTCAAGGGTTCAAGGCCCGCCCAGACAACGTGTCCCTTGATGCCGTGGAAAACGGCGGAGTCGTTATCCCCGTGCTTGGCACGCCAATAGTCGACGGCCGTCTCGAGGGCAGCTCGTCGCTCTGAGATCCAGCGATTGACACCAGCACGATTGTCATTGGTGGGACTGCTCCGCTCCTCGGTGTTGACTACAAATGGAAGGAAGCAGCAATTAATAAGCAGCTCTCAGAGTTGTTAAAGATTGCAATCAATCAAATAAAGAATGCAATAGATGTTAAATAAAGATTTTAAACTATTTTAATTGAAATCAAAAATGTTTGCATTCATTATGATTTTAAAAATTGGAATCTATAATCTATCTAAAGCAGCAATTAATAAGCAGCTCTCAGAGTTGTTAAAGATTGCAAATTCGATTGTAATCACTGATTTCAAATAAAGATATTAAACTAAAATAAAAAAATTGAAATCTTTAATATATTTAAAGCATCAATTTGTAAAAGATTGCAATCAAATTCGATTGCACATTGTAAATAAAGATTTAAAACTATTTTGATTGAAAGCAAAAATGTTGCATTCATTATGATTGTCCAAACTTCAATCTACGATCTATTTAAATCAATTTATCTAATTGCAATCTTTAGTTCAATAAAAATTATTAAATGCAATACCAAAATATACAATCAGTAATGCTGCCTAAATCAATACTACAATTTTACTGGAGATGAAAAATAACAGGTAAATATTTAGTGGAGTTAAGATCCCCAAATAATAATATAGTGAAGATAAAAATGACAAATAAACATATGTATACTGGTAAGAAATATTCCAGGTAAAATTTTAGTGGTAAGGAAATAATAATAAATACATATTTTTTGGTGCAGGAATCAGGGATTAAAACCTTAATCGAAATCGTAGCCTTTAACCGGTGAAAACTGATTGAAATTTGTAACCGTGACTGAAACCCACAAACCAAAACTCTTTAAACCAAAATAACCGTTTAGTAACCGATTCATTTATAAGGGTTAATTTCGGTTCTACCCGTCGCAGCTACTGAGCAACTTCGAACTGCCATAACTTTGTCAAAACTCAATCAATTTCAATGAGCAATGTAGATTTTGGCATGATTTTACCTCTAAATTCGTTCTGCATTTAAACTTTGTTCAATTTTGAAAATTTTTGAAAATCGAATTTTTTCGAAATTTTGCAGTGTTACCCCTTTGTCTTTTTCGAAAAAATTCGAATTTTCAAAATGGAAAAAATTTAAATGCAGAACAAATTTAAAAGTAAAATCATGCTCAAATTTACATCGCTCATGGAAATTGATTGAGTTTTGACAAAGTTATGGCAGTTCGAAGTTATTAACTAGTCGGAAAGTCTACAGTCGAGCTCCCGACTGTAGGATACCCGTTACTTCTTTGAATATATATAAAGTATTTTGCGAATTTTAAACTCTAAAAACTCTAAGTTTATAATGATAACTGCAAACAATTAAAGTTATCAGTTAAATAATTAAAAACACATAAAGTACTTTAAAGTAACTAATCCTTAATTATCGACCAATCCAGGCTATAGTAGATCTAGTAGACCGATCTTAACTAAATTTGGCCAGGATGTATAAAACCAACTATAATGCATTTTCGGTCAAATTGGTTGAGATACCTTAACAAACATAAAAGTTTTTCATATGAAATCTTGATATTCGACAAATCTGTTCTATGGCAGCTATATGATATAGTGGACCGAATTAAACCAATTTTAGTTAAGATGTACAAGACCAACTTGAATGCATATTCTATAAGATTGGTTAAGATATCTCAGAAAACAAACAAGTTTTTCATACTAAAACTTTATTTTCGTCTGATCGTTTCTATGGCAGCTATATGATATAGTGGTCCGATCGAACAAAGTTGATGTACCAAATTTGGTTGCTCTATCCCTTATAGTCTCTGAGATCTAGGGGCTCACACGGACGGACAGACGGACGGACATGGCTATATCGACTCGTCTGTTGATGCTGATCAAGAATATATATACTTTATAGGGTCTGCCACGCCTCCTTCTGCCTGTTACGCACATTTGCACGAATACAATATACCCTTTTACTTAATTTTTAAGTAACGGGTATAAAAATCAGTAAAATCGAAAAAATATAAATTTTCAAACCAAATGATCCAATTTAAGTCTTTTATCATGTTAAGCAATGAATAACGCTTCTTTTTTGGGTCAACCGAAAATCTTAATATTTGTTTTCTGAATTTCAACCAAAAAATGGGAATAGTTAGATTCATATTAGACTTACTTTTGACATCCTCGAGTGGCCACCAGCCCATCCAGAGCCAGAGTTCGTCGCCATCATCCATAAGGAAGATGGTCGGCTGTCGCGCATTGTAGATTTGCGCCTGGGCAAAGGGATACGGACTGTGGCGATCCTGGCAGCGTAAGGGATCAATCAGCTCCAAGGCCTTGAAGACACCTTGAGTGCTGGAGAAGTTGAACATCCTCAGTGAATAATCATAGCACTTGGTGGCCTTCAGGAGACTGCCATAGTTGCGCTCCTCCTCCAATCCCAATCCCAATTCCAATCCCAATTCCAATCCCAGTGCCAACTTGCAGGCATCGCTCTCGGCGCCTTCCTCCAGCTCCTGCAATGTGGCGCTTTTGCAGCTGAACAAATCCTGAGGCAGCTGCTCGATCAACAGCTCGGCAGCTGTCAGGGCCACAGATCTTGTGTGTTGCGCACTCTTGCAGCCATGCCAGAGGAGCACTTGACCCTCGGATCCGTGGATGAGGATCATGGAACTGCGAGAACGCAACTGACGCGACTCACAGTTGACTTCCTTGAGGAGCGTCTCGTCGGGCACATTGCCCTGCAGTTGATAGAGACGCCACTGATCACGTCTGGCCAGGCACAGTTCCTTGCGTCCCTGATGTTGCCACATTTGGCGGAAGAGTCTCAGGAAGGCGGTGCACTCATCACCTTGGGCCACACGCATCTGGGCGCCCTTCTCCTTGTCCAGCTCGACGGTGAGCAGAGCTGCGGCTCCCTTCTCATTGGCACTGGAGTCCTGACCCTGCCAGGTGAAGTAGACACAGCGATCGCGTCCAACCGTGCTCCGATTGGACACCTTGCCACTGAGTTCGCGAACTGTAACGGATATCTGGTAGATCCAACGCACAATGTAACTCTCGGCGGAGTAGAAATGTCCGTAATCCTCTCGAGCCTCGGCTGCATCAAAGTTGAACTCGTGGATCTGCCACTTGTTGGTGGATTTGGTGATGACATCAAAGTGCCTCATGGTGTCGTTGTCATAGTAGAAGTTGCCACGTCCCAGATTCGATTGTTCCAGCACCAGATTGGGCTCCTGGTAGGGATCTCCCTTGTGTAGGGCGACGCCATTGAGAGCACGCACCACATGGACACCGTTGGAGAGGTAATCCTTCTCCAGATCCTCCCGCTCCAGCTCCGGCCAATCGCTGAACTTCTCCTTGAACAGCACCGTCTCCATGTTCTGTGTAATCTTGCCGAGAACACACCAATCCGGACGCACCGAGCATCGCTTGGCGTACTTGGTGGACTCACGTCTGCCCACAATCGCCGCATAGTTCAGGGGATTCAGATAGCACTGGGCGTAGTCGGCGGCATCTGTGGCTCCAAAGTGCTCCTGGGCCAATCTCAAGGCGGCCCTCTTGTCATCCGAGGGGGCATTCTTCCCGTTCCACACGTACAGCTCGCTGCCAAAGTCAAAGACGAGCACCTTCCGGGTGTCCAGCATCTCCACCTTGGGTATGCATCCCCAGAATTTGTCGAGGGGAACCAGAGCCTCGTCCTGGTACTCGTAGATCTTGTTCGTCTCGATCAGACTGCTCTCGAAGACATCATCCTCATCCGCGTGTCCACAGTCTGCAATCTCCGGATGCTCCGGCTGCTCCGACTGCTGATCCTCCGCTCTCCCCTCATCCTGTCCGAGCAGCGTCCAAAACTGACGCCATTGACGCTCGTTCACGTACTTGCCATCGGTGAGGATGACCTCCTGTCCAGCTGTGCATCCCAGATCCTTGTTCTCCACAATCGCAGCACAGATCTTCTTGCTCCTCGAGATCTCAATCACATTGGCAAAGGATCCCACATAACGGAAGAGTTGTGATCCTGCGACCAGAATAAAGCAATCGCCACGATTCAAGGATAATTGATTGGGGGCCACAAGACGCGTCTGGACATGTGTGCGTCCCTTGACATGGAGCAGCATCAGCGGCTTATGAGGCAGCCACATTTGTTGCAACGGCAGCGACGATGACTTCAATGCCACAGCCTTGAAGTCCTCAATGGAGGCGAGTCCTGCGATCGCCTCAGCTGCCAAATTGCCACGTTGTCCAACTGGAAAATAAAATAGGGATTCATTAGTTGAATTTACCGAGAGATTCAAGAATTTTATAATTTAAATTTTAGTTCATTTAATTTAAATTAATAAAAACCAGGGATTAAAACCTTAACCGAAACCGTAACCTTTAACCGGTATTAACCAATTGAAATTTGTAACCGCAACTGAAACCGTAACTGAAAAAATATTTTTCCCCAGTACCGAAACCCACAAACCGAAACTCTTTAAACCGAAAAAACCGTTTAGTAACCGATTCATTTATAAGGGTTAATTTCGGTTCTGGCCGTCGCAGGTACTGATAACTTTGAACTGCCATAACTTTGTCAAAAGTCAATCAATTTTTATGCGGAATGTAAATTTGGAAATGATTTTACCTCCAAATTCGTTTCGCATTCAAATTTTGTTCATTTTGGGAATTCGAATTTTTTTGAAAAAATCAAAAAAGATAAAGGGGTAACACTGCAAAATTTCGAAAAAATTCGATTTTCAAAAATTTTCTAAAATGAAAAAAATGTAAATGCAGAACGAATTTAGAGGTAAAATCATGCTCAAATTTACATTGCGCTTGAAAATTGATTGAGCTTTGGCAAAGTTATGGCAGTTCGAAGTTATTAAAAATCAGTAAAATCAAAATAATCAAAATTTTCAAACCAAATGATCCAAATTTATATGAGATCAAATTATAATAAAATCGACATTACACTGGATCATTCTAGTCACCAGATAACATTATTTTCCAGGCTAAAAAGAGCATTAAGTCTTTTTTCATGTAAAACAATGAATAAACAATGAATTATTTTGGTCAACCGAAAACCTTAATTTCTTTTTTTTTGTGAACCTACCGTTATTTTAAACCGAAACTTACAAAAAACCGATAACCGTTACGAAATTGTTATTATTGTATTATGTTACGTTATTGTATTAAATATAAAATTACAATTTAAAAAAAACCAAATAACTTATTATTAACATTGAGTCGAGAGATTAATGATCTTAATTTAAATGAATATAAATACACTAGGGGGCTCCGCCCCTGCTCGCTTCGCTCGCCAACCCCCGGCTCGCTTCGCTCGCGGAAATGAAATTTAGTTAATAATAATAATTAAGTTTAGTCAAAGTAACCTTTAGTATGAGTTTGGTTGAGATTTCTTAAGAAAGAAAAACAATTTTCATACTAATCGATAATTTGCATTATATTGTTCCTATGGCAGCTATATGTTATAGTAATCCGACTTTTACCAAATTTGGTCAGAATGATGAATGACAGTCCCAAACATATAATCTGTAAGATTGGTTAAGATATCTTAATTTATATAATATAATGCACATTAACCTTTAGTAAGAAAAACTTTTTTGTTTCTTAAGATATCTAAATCAAACTCACAGATTGTATGTTTGCGACTGTCTCTTACATTCTGACCAAATTTGGTCGAAATCGGTCAACTATATCATATAGCTGTCATAGGAAAGATCGGTCGAAAATCAGGTGTTAGTATGAAAAACTTTTTTGTTTCTTAAGATATCCAAATCAAACTCACAGATTGCATGTTTGCGACTGTCTCTTACATTCTGAACCAATTTGGTCGAAATCGGTCAGCTATATCATATAGCTGTCATAGGAAAGATCGGTCGAAAATCAGGTGTTAGTATGAAAAACTTTTTTGTTTCTTAAGATATCTTAACCAAACTTACTTTGGGACGGTCTCTTACATTCTGACAAAATTTGGTCGAAATCGGATTACTATATCATATGAAACTAACCTTTGGTATGAAAAACTCAGCAGCTGTATGATATTGTAATCCGACTTTGACCATATTTGGTCAGAATGTAAGAGACAGTCCCAAACATCTAATCTGTAAGTTTGGTTACGATATCTTAAGAAACAAAAAAGTTTTCCATACTAAAGGTTAATTTCATCCGATTATTGCTATGGCAGCTATATGATATAGTAATCCGACTTTGACCATATTTGGTCAGAATGTAAGAGACAGTCCCAAACATCTAATCTGTAAGTTTGGTTAAGATATCTGAAGAAACAAAAAGTTTTCCATACTAAAGGTTAATTTCATCCTATTCTTCATATGGCAGCTATATGATATAGTAATCCGACTTTGACCATATTTGGTCAGAATATAAAAGACAGTCCCAAACATCTAATCTGTAAGTTTGGTTAAGATATCTGAAGAAACAAAAAAGTTTTCCATACTAAAGGTTAATTTCATCCGATTATTCATATGGCAGCTATATGATATAGTAATCCGACATTGACCAAATTTGGTCAGGATGTAAGAGACAGTCCCAAACATAGAATCTGTAAGTTTGGTTAAGATATCTTAACAAACAAAAAAGTTTTTCATACAAAGCAATTCCATGACCTTTTGACCTCAGGTAAACACACTTCCAGGTGGAATTTTACAAAACGCCGTCTTATTGCACGATGAAATTGTCTCAGCTATGTTGTGTGAAAATTTCAGCTCTTTACCTTTAGCCGTTTGGCCTACACGTTGATGTGTCAGTCAGTCAGTCAGTCAGTCAGTCAGTCAGTCAGTCAGTCAGTCAGTCAGTCAGTCAGTCAGTCAGTCAGTCAGTCAGTCAGTCAGTCAGTCAGTCAGTCAGTCAGTCAGTCAGGACAAAGAGTTTTATATATATAGATTTATTTTATTTACTGCTAACTGAAATCTGCAAAATAAAATTAAAGACTAAGATTTTAAAAATAACAATTAACATATTTTAAATTTCAAACTGAAAGCGCAAATAGTTTAGAATTTGGGAATATTTAAAAATAATTAGAATATATTTTTTTTATATTTAATTTTCCTTCTGATCAAACAGAGTCTAGTTTAAATTTAAATTTGATATTATCAATTACAATTTTTTGAATACGCATTTCAATTATTTAAGTTTCAAATTTTCTATCGTATTAATTAATTGTTATTTTAAAAATGTATTTCTAATTTTGTTTTAATTAATAGATAATGTTCTCTCTATCAATTATATTATTAAATTAATTAATAAAAAGCATCTCCTACTCACATGACTCCAGCTTGAGACGTCGCAGTTCCCGCTCAGCAATTCCCGTCTTGAGTTCCGTGTACTCCGAGCTGATGTCGCTGCGTTGTGCTAAACTCTTGAGAGGATTACGTGCTGCCCGACGGCCCTTGGGTCCCTGAATATTACGCTTGCTGACCAGGCTACAAGGAGAAGAGAATTTTAATTGAAGAACTCATTTATTATGTGATTTAACTTACCGCTCTGTGGGTTTAATGTCATCAAAGGCGCTAATCTCCAGCTGCGAGTCTTCGCTACCTTCTACATTCTTCGATTGCGTGGCAAAGAAGTTCTCAAAAGTCTCCTCGTCGTCTAGACGTGGCACCTGTATTCTTGCCCCCACATTTGTGGCAGCTGCTGCACTTTTGTTGTTGGCCAACTCCTTATCCAGCTTGGCATTCCTTGGGGAATTCCTCTTAGCATCCGCATCCGCATCCGAATCGGAGCTGCTGCTGTTGCTGCGACTCAATGGAGTCTCCTCCTCGGCATTGACACTCAGACTGCGCTGCGCTGAAATCCTCGAGCTGTTTGTAGTGCTGACCATCATGGAGGGGCTTTTGGCCAGTCCCAATTGTGGCTGATTGGCACTGCGCACCTCCAGCATGGGACACTTCTTGGCCACATCGTTGGGAGAACGCTCAAACTGCAATTCTACAGGAGATTGCGACTTCTTCTGCAGTCGTCCAGCGACTGTGAACTTATTGGCATCGGTTTGTTCTGTGGAGAGATGGGAGAAAGGATTAGCCAAGTCACATCTCTTGAGCAGGGAGGAAGTCTTACCTATGCGCTGCTTCCAGTTTTCCGAGTTGATTTTCAGTTTTCCCAAGCGTTCGGAGACTTTGCCGCCCTCGAGGCTGGACACGATTAAAGGAGATGGCGGCAGAGGCTTGTCAGAGAGCGAGTGCGCCAAAGATAGTGATTCCTGTGGAAGAAAAGAAAGAAGAATTTAAATTATTTTAACTATTATTTATTTTATAAACTTCGTTGGGGTTCCGCCTCCTGCTCGCTTCGCTCGCGGTAATGAAGTGTAAAAAGGAGGAGCAGTTCTTATATTTTTCTTGAATAACATTCTTTAACAAACACAAAAAAATTCAAAACACAAAATAATTCGGCCAACCCGATCACTCGGATACTTTAATTTTTTTCTATAAAATATTCTGTATGTCGAGTATTCCACATTATGGAAGGAAAAAGGACCATTATCTTGGATACCTTGCCAGATTTCACTTTCATAAAAAATTCAAGGATCATAAGGATCGAATTCATGAAGTGTTCAAGGCCATTGGACAACTTTATGATCCGACCAATCCATCCTTGATAAACAATGAAGTGCACTTCGCAGAGGTAAGTGAGGGAAGAAGAGAGCCGCAAGCAAAATTAAAAAAAAAAAAAACGCGCGATCATAAAAAATACAAGCAAAGAGATTTTTGAAAATTTTTTTTTGCGTCACTATTAGAATTTTTTGCAGAAACTTTTTGCATCAAAATATTTTTTGTTTAGGGCCAAGGGAAAAAGTTTTGAAAATATTGGGTTTTTATTTTTAACAGAAATTCAAAATATTCAATGGGTACTTAATGGGTTAAAGAAAGTTTTGTATCGTTCAAACGGAATTTAAATGACCTTTCGATTGATGCCAAAATGTTCCTTAAGTAAGTTCAAATTAAGGGAAAATTTTACTTATAATTATGTCAAAATAAATATGCCGACAAGTGTATATGATATAGATATCCATCCGACTTTGACCAAATTTGGTCAGAATGTTAGAGAAACAAAGCAATTCCATGACCTCTGACCTCAGGTAAACCAGGAGACCCGTCGGAGAATTGTTTAACTGAAGAAAGCAATGAAAACAAAGCATAGTTTAAAACAGCGATGCTCAAAGCTGCCTTATGGATGTGCACGCACCAATACAAATAAAGAAAATCACACGCACACATGTAACGAACTTTTTTTTTTATTTCAATGAGTGCACGGAAAAAAATAATAACATGTTTCTAAAAAAATTAAAAATGTTTTTTTAATGTTTTTTCAAAAGCTCATCAATATCTATTTTAATTTTAGTTTTTATATGAAATTGGCTCTTTTTTAATGTAATTGATCTTTTTTAAAATTTGTTTTATCGCATTTCTATTTTATTTAGTAGCAACAGTACACACGTTAATGTTTTTGTTTTCCAGTGTACAGAAAACGAAAAGACAACAACAAAATACATTCGGAATAATGACAGCAAAACGAAGCAGTAAAATTGTTTTTGTTTTGCCAGCAACGAATCTTGACGGAAAGCGAGAAGTCAAAAATTGTTATTGTTTTACCAGTAACAAATTTTGACGGAAAACGAAAAGTGAAAAATTGTTTGTGTAATTTGCAATGTGTACCAGAACCTTACCAGTGTGTAAGCTCACACACTTCCATATGACATGTGCAATACAAAAACAAATGTGCTTCGTGTGCATAGGCTGTGCGCACCCCTGGTTTAAAATGTAGTTGGTCAAATAAGCTGTCAACCACTGTATATTTAATAAGTTCTGTAATGGGAGGCTTAGGAGTGCAAAACAAAATATACGTAAGAAAGAAACAAGAACAACAACAATAGCAAATAAAACAAGGGGGCTCAGCCCCTGCTCGCTTCGCTCGCCTACTCCCGGCTCGGAGAGCCGTCGGGGGACTCCGCCGACAAGGGGGCTCCGCCCCCTTCTCGCTTCGCTCGCCTACCCCCGGCTCGGAGACCCGTCGGAGAGCCTTCGTTCTCCCCGATGTCAGCAAAGTACTCAGGTGAAATGCTACAGGTGAAAAAAGGATTTTTGGCTTACTTTTTGCCGATTTTCTCGAAGACGGCTCTAACGATTTTTATTAAATTTCAATATGTTGTAATACGTACAATTTCGTACAATCCAAAGGTACGATGGTCAATAACAAAAGTGCATACTAAGACTTTTGGTAAATCACCTGGTTCATAAAATATGGGGGTGTAAGTGGGAGGGCCAAATTTTCATGATTGCAGCTAGTGGAGCCGTTGGAGCGTCGAATGATACCTCGATCATTCCAATCCGACATTTGGTTCAAAAGACATATTAATTTGAAATTTTTAAGGGCCTTCTCAAAATGAGATGAAAAATGAGTTAGTCTGTTTGTTTGTATTATATATAAATAATATTTTGTGAAAATGAAATTGCCTAAGACAACTTGATATTAGCTCAATATC
This sequence comes from Drosophila kuntzei, assembly GCA_035042165.1. Taxonomy (NCBI): domain Eukaryota; kingdom Metazoa; phylum Arthropoda; class Insecta; order Diptera; family Drosophilidae; genus Drosophila; species Drosophila kuntzei. The sequence goes on along the minus strand of JAWNLU010001584.1, from coordinate 3,721,434 downwards.
TACTGACAATATGCACATTTTAGCCGAATTAGCTAAGTTGTTTGCACATTTTGGCAGTTGAAGACCTTGAAGAGGCCTAAAAGGGGAGGAGGCGTTATGCCCACACAAAAAGCGAAATGCAAATAAAGAAATTTCAAATAAAGACAAAAATGTGAAATCTTGAAAATTAATAAGAAAATAAAAGCGCGCAAAATGATTACAAAAATGGTCATCAATCAAGCCATATTTGGGTTTGGCCTAAACATGTTGTTGCTGTTGTCGATGATGATGTTTTTTTATTATTGTTGTTTATAGGCAGAGAGCCGTTTATAAGTTTGTGTTATTCCCAAGTTCTTCCTATTTATACTTGGAATGACTCAGAGATCGACACCTTTTAAGTTTAGTTAGTTGCTTAGTTTAGTTAGTTGAGGGCTGTGTCAACAGTTTTCAATTAAGTTAGTTAAATTGTTAGTTTAAGAGGCATTTTTACCAGTTTCACTTTTTGCATTTCAATCAGTCAACACACACACGCACACATATATATATATATATATATGTATATATAAATAGATGCGGCACACCTTTTAGCCAAGTGCGCATTTAATGTAAACAATGGCCTAAACTCAAAGCAAAGGCAACTTTAAACTTGGCTAATTGAATTCGAACAAATTGATGCGCAAATTTAATTCGGAAGTTGTTAACAACACGAAACGGAATCATGAACTGAGGAGCCACAATTGAATCAGTTTTTGTCACCTACAAAACGTAGAGATAAAGGGGGAAGCACCCATGAGAGATAAAGAGGGGGAGAGATAAAGCGAGAGAGAGAGAGAGAGAGAGATAGAGCGTGATATGTGGAATTAGAGATAAGATAAGACTCTATCTATCTAAGATTAATTGGCACTAAAGAGAAATTAAGAGATACAGAGAGAGAGAGAGAGAGAGAGATAGATAGAGGGAGAGAGAGAAAGAGAGAGCGCATGATTGAGTGAGTGAGAGAGCTGATTTGTTTACCAACGTTTAGTTTAAAGTTTAAGCCGCAAATTAAGTGTAAATATTGGCGGATCATATAATAAAGATAACTTCAGAGAGAGAGAGAGAGAGAGAGAGGGAGAGGGAGAGATAGAGAGAGAGGGAAAGACCCGTTCTATCAGCTGTTTGCATAGCAGGTAGCATTTACTTAAAGGTAATAGACCATAACTCATTCGATAAATGTCAATAAAATGCTGATAAAGACACACCTCAAACCCAAAACAGTAGACACAAGCTATAGCGAACGCATAATTTGAAGGGATTCCTTAAATAAATTCCGAAATTATTCAGATGAAAGACAAATTCATTGAGTTACACAATGGAATCATGAATAATCTACAGAAAAGTGTAATATGATAAATGCGGAAAAATAATCATCACGTAGACGACTTTTTATAGTTAATTTCTTAACATGATTTCATTTTAGCTGTGCATTTATTTTGGAGTTGAATTTATTAAATTATTATTTGTAATTATATATTTTAAATATATTTATTATTATACTGTAATTAAATTAAAATAAATGAAAATTACATATAAAATAAATAAAATAAATAAAAAATAAAAAAAATAAATAAATATATTAAAAAAATAAAAATATAGGAGTTCAGTTTGTAAACTCTCAAAAGAAAGTTATTATAGTGAGGTTTCACTGTCATTATAATAAATTATAGATATTTGCACGCTTTAGAATACAGAATATTGACTGTATTCGTTTTATACTTATCTATTTCAGTTTATCGATTGTGGGGACAGTCTTATTATCTTATCTTTGATAATATTTACCATGTGTTTTATGTATTCTTCCATTTCTCTCTTTTATTTCTCCTTGACTTGCTTATTGTTATTGCATAATAAATATGTATTTGGTTTTATTGAATTTTCTTTTTATCAGTTTGTTGATTTGTTGCACAGTTGCACACAAATGATTGGCAATTATTGTCGCAGCTTTTGAGCTTACATTCGATATTATATAATATATAAACAAATAGTACTCAACTTCACTCCACTCATTCGAAATACAACAGTGAGTACTCGAACATGATTCGCACTCGTATTCACATTCACGACCTTGGCGACTCTTTCATTTCGATATCAAAGCGTTGAAATTCTCCTGAATTTGATTGTAGGTTTTGAGTGTGTCATCATAATGGAACTGTGTCTCCTCCTCCCTCCTCCCTCTACCTTCCCCCTCACCACTGGCCACACTTCATTGAGCCGCGTCGTGTCGATGAATCATCGACATTTAATTTGATAAACATCATATAAAAAAACATTGGGTAAAAGCTACCTAAAAGTCAAATAAACATGAAGAAAAAGACAATCGAAAAAATGTTAAATTTGTTGTTGAGGCAGCTGTTAACAACAACAACAACGACAACAATAACAACAACAAATAACAACTCAAATGTTGTTATGCCTAATTCTTCATTTTATTTGTTGTTTTGCCCATTTTGCATTCGAAAATTCATCGAAAATGCCAAAATTTGCATATTTCATCAATTGAATTATTTTAATGAATTATTACAATTTTATTAATTTGAATATTTTGAATATTTTTATTGCTTTTATTTATTTGGCAATAGTTTAAGATAGTTTCAAGTGCAGTTATAGTTTTAGATAAAAATATTGAATTATTTTAATGAAATTTTAAAGCTTTATAAATTAGAATATTTTGAATATTTATATTATTATTAATTTAATATGACAACACTTCAGATAGTTTCAAATGCAGTTGTAGTTTTAGATAAACATATAGAATTATTATTATGAATTTTTAATGTTTTATAAATTTGAATATTTTTCATTTAATTTGGCAATAGTTTCAGATGGCACAAATTCAAGAGCAGTTATAGTTTTAGATAAAAATATATCTATACATATTTATATAAAGAAAAAAATCAAAAGTCAATTGAAAAGTTTCCATTTCCATTTCGCATTCATTTATTGTAAACAAACGCAAGCATCCAGAGTGTCATTTAGTATCTGAGTGTATTCACTTTATTTATGAATTAATTCAGTTGATTGTGCAACTAAAAGAGGCAGCATTGATAAGCTAACAGCTGTTGTTGTTGTTGTTGTTGCATCTGGTCAAAGTTCATTGGCATTTTGCACTCGAGTATCTTTTTATAAAGAACTACATATATAAATACTCTATAAAGAGCATAATTTAATCCCCTTTATAGACTAGATCCATCTATCGATTAACACAAAAGACAACCTTTCTCTTTGTCCAACTCATCAGTCAAAAAATCAATTTAATAACTTTAAAGATTTATAACAATAATAATTTTTAAACATTTCAGTTTTTATAATCTCACGTCAGTTTATAATTAATGAATAAACAGTGAGAAAAAACTTTGATTTGCGTCAATTTATTTTGCAGACACGCTTCAGTGACATACAGATAAAGTAGAGATGAAAATGGGTATACGACTATGGAATACCCTAACTAATTGTCAATTTGAAGAAAGTATAAATTAAGATAAATTTTATATGGGAAAACTGATACTTAAGGTATTAAAATTCAAGTAAAAGAATATAATTTTTAAATATTAATTAAGATCTGAATAATGTAGAATATTTTATAAATATGAAACACATATGTACATATATAGAATATGTATATATAGCAGCAACTTTACCATTAGGATAACTTTATAAAGAGTCGAATTCATTTAGTGCAGTTTTAAAATTCATATAAATTTCAAAATACCCAAATTAAGATTCAATTTATAAATTGTTTAAATAAATTGCTAGCACAGCTGCCAAAGCACAGAACGTGGTTAATATAATATAATTAACCCCACAATCAATTTATTATTGCACTTTTCTGACAGCTGACAAAAACTATAAAATTTAAGATAATTTCGCAGGTTTAAAGAATTTATTCAAGTGTATACATACATATATATTTTTAGATTTTATAATTGTATATTTTTTGCAGTTTACAGTTTAACTAAATAATACTAGAAATTCATAGTGTAATCGTCTTAAATTGTTTTCGTATATTATAATAATATTATTAACATTTTTGTGTTTGTTTCATTTTTGTATATTTACAATTCTCGTGACGTCACTTGAGATTTTAGTTGATTTACTTTTGTTTTGGCATTGTATTACAATATGATTATAAATTATTAATTAAGCATAAGTACAATAAAAATAAAAAATAATTTTATTTTCTGTTTTTTATTAATGCGACTTCAATTTGTTTAAGTTTTCATTAATTAAACAAACAAAATGCAAATGTGGAAATGGGAGTTGTTAAACAACAAGAATAAGAAAAACAACTGTTGTTGGGGGAGTAGTGGGGCAGGGGGGGCGTGGCACATATTGCACATAAATATAACAACAACAAGAATAAAATGTGAGTGCACTGAGTGCATTCGTTCATTCGCATTGCGAGTGCTTTTCATTTACTCTCTGAGTCATTTCAAACAAAGGCGAATGACGGATTGAAATACAAAGACAGAGAGGGAGATAGGCAGGTAGAGATAGAGAGGGAGACAGGAAGTCTTTCGATGGCACGACTAACTGAACTGAACTGAACTGATCCGAACTGAAATTGAATTGAATTGACCAACTGAACAGGTGACTAACTGATCCACTTGGATCTCCTCCAGCTGCCCCTCAACTTGTGGCGAGTTGCGGTTGCGGTTGCAGCGTCGTCTCATTCACATAGATCGATTCCTGCTCCTCGTTGAGCAGATCCGTGATGGAGTACGCGGAGAGGGGCCTCGAGAATCTCCGCTCCGAGAGTATATCGTCGATGCAGGTGACTTGGATGGGAGAGAGACTATTGCTGTCCACAGATTCCTCTGCACTTCGTGCTATCGCCTGGAAGATGTCCTCCATGCTGGACTTCAGACACAATGCGAGTGGTTGACGCAGCAGCACCGGGGAAGTTGGTTCCGGGGAACTGGACAGCGGGGAGGCGGTCGAGGGCGTGGCCGAGGTGCCACGCGTGCGTCTGGCGGCGGGTAGAGGCACTGCAATGGGCTCCCAGTCGCTGAGCTTGGAGGATTTCTGTTGCTGCTGCTGCTGTTGCTGCTCTTCCTCCAGTTCATGCCACAGTTGCATGGCGTGTTCGATGTGTTGCAACTGCGCTGAGAGCGAGAGCTGTGTGGCAATGCTGCCCTTGCGTGAGGCACATGGCGTTGACTCGTTGGACTCCTCGCTCGCTCCGAACATCCGAATCTCGGGCAGCACTCGGCTCACCTGCCGCGTCGCATTTCCCGTCTCGAACATGCGCGCTATCTTGGTGACATTGCTCCGCTTGACCACAGGTGGCGCCACTTGTGCCTCCTCTTTCACCTGCGGCTGCTGTCGCTTGGGATAAACTCGAGTTACGGGTTTCCTTTGCTTCTGCTTAACGGGCGCCTCCCCTCCCTGGATGTGGGCGTGGCAACACAGATCGGCGCCATAGCAACGATGGAATCGATGACGATTCGCCTCGTAATCCGCATCCGCAAATCGCTTCATCCGCCTCAGGGATTTGGGAAGGAGTGTCAAGAGGACATAGATCACCACCAGGTAGGAAAAGTATCTCATCCATTCCCAGGCTGTTTCCAGGTACATCTCATACTCGGACATCATCATTTATCCTCCTCTTCTTCTACTTTCTTATCACAATGTGCAATTTGACTTTCGATTTTGCGAGTATTTATTGACTTTTTCCGCTGCTTTATTATTATTTTCTCTATTTATTGTTATCGTTATTTTCAGTCTTTGATAAGCGACACAATTACCATGACATCACGACACACTGTGCAAAGGATTGTACAAAATTATTCGATAAGTAATTTACTTTATTCTATCGCTACAGAAAAATATTGCAAAAATTCATGAATTTTCAATTTTCCATTTCAAATTTTGCAATATTTTATCTGTTACAAGAAGGCATGTCCTTTCTCGCTCTCACTCATTCACACACACCTTTCGTTAAGTGCTGTCAGTTTGGTTTTGATTTTGCAATCTGCCGCACAGCTTGTTTTAATATTTATATACAACGAAACATATTCCAACGGTTTGCGTATTTTTATCTTTGTCTGTCATCTGATATCCCCACAAGGTAGCTGCGATTTTTTTTTATTTACTTTACAATTCTTTAATCGTTTGTTTTGATTCTTTTTTCTGTTTTTAGTTTTCTTTTAGTTTTTATATTTCAGGCGCGTTTTACATTCCGACGCACCCAGCGGTCGTTCTCTTCGGCTGCTCGTCTTAAACTTAACTAACCGACGACGCGCGCAGCTTTAGTCAGCCTACGATGGCGCTCTCTCTGTGATTCAATGCTGCTGCTGCTCTCTCACTATCTGTACATTTGAGCGCTCTCCCGCTCTCGTGCTATCTTGTGCTTTATGATGCGCACGTTCGTTCAGTTTTCAGAGACAACAAAAACAACAACTACGATGTCGGCTGCACTTGCGCAGAATTCTGCTCACTCTTTGAATGTTGTTGTTATTGCAGCCTGAGGTCAACTTGGCATGTTTCCCTTATTGGCACTTTGATAAGCCGCTGCGCGGGAGGAAAAGAGACGCAACGCACTATGCGAATTCCATTGGAATGCAAGCTTTCTTTCTCTTGTTTAGTTCCAATGCAAATTTATCTTGTAAGAATATTGAGACATGCTCATCACTTGAGTATGTTTATAAATAGAATATAGCACGCACAATCAAAACAGATGTACTCCAATTTCTTAATAATTGTTGACATTTCTCAGACATTTAATGTCATCTTTCCATGTCACCCACATTTATATATTTGATTTTGAATTGAGAACATTTCACGCCGAGTGATTTTAGATTTATTTATAAGAATTCAACGTGGGGTGATGATTTGTAATGGCCACAGATTGCGGTCAGTCGTGAATTCGCCACATGAGAAAGTTCTTAAAGATGAACATGTGTGTGTTTGTGTGTGTGTGTGAGTGAGAGGAATAGCCAGCCTTGAAATACATTTTCATTTTGTTAACATGTGTAATAATTTGTCATATTTTGACTGCACTTTTTTCACACATGCTAATGTTAGAAAATACATTTTTTTAAAATTGATTTTAATTATAGTTGTTACTTTTTGCACTTCCTGCTGCACCGCATTTGACAGTTTATGCAACTTATTTGCCAGTCAGGAAATAACTTCACATTACTTTTTATGCAATCGGAGCGAATTGAGCGTGCCACAGAGCGAAAGAGAGAGAGAGAGAGAGAGAGAGAGAGAGAGAGAGAGAGAGAGTGCGATTGACACGCGCGTCTATTTTGATTTGTGGCTTATCAAATTGAATGTCAATGAATACCGGCAGCAACAAAAATAATGCATAACAATAACAAAAAAGCTCAAAGCGAATAATAAATGCAAAAAAAGAAAACGAAGCGAAAATCAAAGCGCTCGCTGTGGAGTCGTGAATCGTACTGAGACGTGAAATGCCGAAGCCAAGCGTAGAGAGCAACAAAGAGAGACAGAGAGAGAGAGCGCGGCGATGACGAGTCTTGTTTTTGTTGGCGGCGAAAGGAGGAGGGAATTTAAATTGAGGCGAACGAGAGAGAGTGTGGAAGAGAGGGAGAGCAAAGGGCTGCTGCGTTGAAATTTGGGTAAATGATGAATGCGATGACAATAATGAAGATGAAGATCATTTGGGGAACGGATGATGATGATTCACTTGCACAGTGTCCGCAAAGGAACTAAAAATGAAGCAATGCAAACGACAAAAAAATACAAAGACAACGCTGATGATGCAATGGTCTAAAAATTCAATAAATAAAGAAAACTAAACTAAAAGTAAAAAAACAGAAATAAAATGGCCATCTTATCGCACTGACAGCCTAAGAAATGCTCAAAAGAAAATAATGAATCACATAGAGCAGGCAATAAAAATAATCAGCAATAAGCAGCAGCAGCCGCTGGCATATTTGCAGCTTGTAAAGATACAGATACAAGGGGCCAGATACAGATACAGATACACGCGACAATCGCAGCGGCCAAGGGGTGCAAGGGGGGGGGGGGAGGGGAGTGAAAGGGGAGGTGGAGGGAACTATACAGTTTTGCCAAGGCGGCAGTTAGAACTCTGTTTTATTTTTTATGAACAGCAAGAGCAACAAGAACAACAACAACAACAATAATTGGAGCTGGCTACTGTCATTGCGATGTTGTTGCTTCTTCTTCTTCTTCTTCTTGCTGCTGTGGCATGGACTAATGAACAAGTACAGCAAAGCAACAACAACAACAACCAGCAACAACAACAACATAATCGCAAACGAACAATACGCGAACTATAATGAAGTACACACAGAAGACGGCGCAACAAGTAGGAGAAGGAAACGGAGAGGGGTAGAAAGATAGATACACTGAGAGAAAAATCAAGTACTTTCGTACTTGAATCAAAAATTTCCGGTGTCAAAAGTGAGCCGAGCCTGAAGTTCTAAATTTAAGAACTTCTAGATATCAGGACCGTTCGGATTAGTCGAGCAGGTTTCAGGATTGTTTTGATTATTATGGGTTCGACATAATCCCAAAATAATTAAGCATATTTTTATTTAATTCGAAACAGTCTTCATTTAATACATATAATTCTTGATTTAGGTTCGCTCTTAAAGTAAGACAATTCAATCGTTTTTAAAAATTTCTAAACCGAAACGGGATAAATTCAAGAACTCTTTTTTGTAGAACGAAACGTACTGATTTTTTCTGAGTGTATAGGGGGGACATAGACAGGCTGCAAGTATATCAAATTCACAAAACAATTTACAACAGCAGCACGAGCAACGATTCAACAGGCGAGACGAAAACTAAGTTGGTCTATGACTCTGGGCCAAAAGCAGAGGGGCAGACAAAGGGGGGGGTCAAAAGGGGGAGTGAGGTGGCCTGGCAGATGAGCACGTTCAAGATCAAGCCAGATTTCAAATGCAGCAACAGCTGGACCTAACTACAACTACAACTTGGAAGAGCAGACAATAAGGGGAAAAAAGAGCAGAGAGAGAGAGAGAGAGAGAGAGGAGCAGAAGATAAAGTGGAAGCCCGACGAGGCCAAGAGCCCAACCCAAAATGCAACCCAAGCCAAAGGCAGCCTTAAGTTTCCCACTTTTTTTTATTCATTTGGTAATTGTTGTTGTTGTTGTTGTGGCTGCCGATGTTGATGCTGCCCACAAGGCAAGTTTAGAAAAAGAAAATTATGGCTAAATGGAAGTTGGCAGGCAGCTGCTGCCACAACCACAACAACAACCAGAGCCTGTCTATATATAACTACAACAACAACATCACACGTAACTGGCAGAACAACAATAATAACAACAAAATTTCGCCTGCTCGATCTTCTTCTAAAGATTTGCTTGACTTCCATTTTTGAGATACATCTATACAGTTAGTCCAGTAATTGTTTTGACTGCAAATAATTCGCATATTTCTTTATTATTTTTAGAAATAAGCAAACTCAATGGTTCTCATAATTTCATCTTTTTTTAAATTGCACTAAGAACCATTATGAACTATAATAAAATTTAAAAAAAGACACTAAAACTTAGAAAAGTACTATTTTTTGAAACATCATACTGTAATTTAGAATTGATTTGAAGATAAATAAATTTTGCGAAATATAATGCTTAATTTTTTTTAATTTTGTCAAAATATTTATTTCTTTTCAAAGTTTCTTCTTTTTTTTTATTGATTTGTGCTAAGAACCATAAACAACTATATAAAAATTTAAGAAAAAAACACTAAAACTTAAAAAAAATAATATTTTCTTGAAAAACCATATTGTTATTATAATTTCAAATTAATGTTAAGCCATAATAACATAAATAAATATAACCAAAGAAAGAGTCACCATTATTTTTTGGTAATAATTTCGTTATCATATAAATATTGAAAAATATAATGTAATTTTTATTTTTAAATTTTGTCCAAACATTTATTTGACTAACTGTATGTATTTTGATGCTGATGACGCTGTTGTGACCTTCCCCAGTTACGAGGCATCTACAGCTGCCCCAAAACTAATTGCACTTGGGCCACTTAAATATATTTTTGGGATCTTTGCCAAACAGCGCATGAATTTTTGCTCAACAGTGCATAAAATTCAACTAAATTTTATTAGAATTTCATTTGAAAAGACAAAGCATAGAAACTAAAGTAAACTATTAAATAGATCTTTAGTTCTGATTCAGGCACAGTGTGACACATTTTTGTTAAAGCGAAATTTTATTTTAAGATTTAACTTAAGTTAAGTCTTAAGTGAGTCATAAAAACAACAATTGTAAGCAATTATAATTTCTTCACCTTTCTATTGACCTTGCTCCACTGTAGGCAGTTGAGGCGCAGGCGTCAAGTGCTTCAGCCTCTTAAGATACATTTTGTATCTGTATCTGCATCTCGGGGCAAACCGAAAAACGTAGGCAACCGACGACAACAACAGCAACAACAAGTTCAAGTAGCGTGTAATTCGCCGAACGACAACAACAACAACAACAATTCAAAACTCATTTGCCTCGTGAGCATTTTGTGTGGGCTTCCCCTCGTTTCTCCTCCCCTTTGCCCCTCCCCACTTTAGATCGTTAGATCTGTTTGACATGATTTCCTCAAAAATTTCACCCAAAGAGTCAAAAAGCAGCAACAACTACGACAACAACAACAGCAACAGTTGCTGCTGATGCCCCCAAAAGTGGGCGTGTTCATTGTAATTAAATGTGATTACTTGTACATTAAGCTGACATCAAGGGGAAGAGAGAGAGAGAGAGGGAGAGGGGTAGGGAGAAAAGGGGGGTTATTTGTCCATATATTATGAATGCCCGCATAATTATGGGCTCTTAATAAGGCAAACAGAGAAAGGAGGCAAGAGTAAGAAAGAGAGCGAGAGCAAAAGAAAAATAGAGAGAGAAAAGTTCACTAAACTTCGTTGATTGTCCGCTATAAAGTTGTTGTCGCTTTTGTTGTTGTTGTTGTTGTTGTCAATGTTGTTGCTTCGATTGGACTTTTTTGCAACTTGTATTTTTATTCTTTTTTGGGAGAAATGTCACCTGCCCATAAACGAGAATCAAGTTAATTGATATTTTGCGCATGAGCAGCTGCCACAAAATGAAAGTAAAATGTCTAATTGTGTTAACTTGGTCAAATTGAATTTTCATGTCTGCATAGAATTTTGTTAAGCTTAAATTCAAAATAATATAAGACAATTTAATTATACCCAGTATTAAAAAGAAATAAAAATATACAAATATATTTAAATGCAGTTAAATAATATTAATAAACCCAGCAGCAACAGTTGCATGTGCTGAAAAAGCTCTATAATAATGCACAGCAAAAATACAAAGAAAAAACCATTGCATACTTTCAGGCTGTCTAGTAAAAGCGCCATCTAGCGTTTGCTAGCGCAACTTACAATTGCCAAATGGCATTTCAAAGCAATTTTCGTGGCATTTCAAATCAAAAGGAACTTTAATCAAGATACTTGCAATTTTAAAGACATTTTTGAGAGAATATGTATGTCTTGAATAGATAATACTAATAAATATAATATATTGTACTTATATAAATATGTTTATATCGAATAGTTATGTAGTATTTTTGTGTCTGACATTTTAAATGATCTCATTTCACTTTGCACTCTTTATTTTCAGTACTTGCACTTTTTTGCACGCTTTTCGCTTATGTCATTTAGCCGAGAGATTTAACGCTCGGCTGACGACTGCAGAAAGCAAAAGCGAAGCGAAAAGATGAAAGAAAAATGAGAAATGAAAGAAAATCTGCAGCGTTACGAATAATCACAAAATGATACCACAACCGACAATAAGGAAACATTTTTCACGCTATTGCGAGAGGAATTTGTAATCGGAATCGGATTCAGACTTTGAATTGGAGTCGGAATTGCAATTGGCAATTGGCATTTACCACTTGGCTATGCGTTGTGGTTTTATGGGCACGTGTGTGTTAAGGAAAGTTAACCCACTGAGAAAAGGAAGGAGTTATGAAAGAAACTACTAAAGTTGAAAATAATCATCGGTTAAACGATCAATATTAATTTATCGATTCTAATCGTTGATTATTATATATTCATTTTTTTATTCCCTGTAAGTGTTAAACGATCAACGATGTTTTCAGCATAAAAATTAAATTCCCAATTATTCTATAAGTGTACTTCCAAAAATTAAAGCAAACTCATATTATTTATTATCCTACACTAAGAAAAAGAGTGGAATTTTGGGATAACATCTATCCCTAATGTATTTAAAAGTTCTATGTTCTTTGAATATCTTAAATGAAGTGGGAAATACTTGTTTCAAGAACGGTTTTTCATGATCATCGAGTTTCTTATACGATTTTTGTATATAACTCCTTTTTTTAATGCTCATTGTATTTAAACTGGTAGTTATTCTAAATTTAATAATATTATCCCGAAGAAAGTGTTTATATAAGGAACTTTAAGCTTAAATTTAAGAATGATTTGTATATTTTTAAGTGCACTTACATTGACATAGTTTTCACGTCGTATATCATCGACCTCGTCCCGCTTCGAGATGCGTTTCTTCCAATCATCCTCCCCGCTCTTCTGCAGAGCCGCCAAACGCTCTGCAATTGATCCCGTTTTGGAAATTGAGCGTTGATCGGGTCCCATGATCTTTCGGATCAAAAAGTGGAAGTGAAAAGTGAGTCAAGTGAATCATAAATGAATAAATGCAAGTTGGGGTCAATTACTCACCTCCGTTGTGTTTGTTTCCTGCTCCTCTTGTTGTTGCTGCTTATCAAATTGTGTTGCTTGTTGTGTTTCTTGTGATTCCTTGGTTGATGTGCTCGGCTTATCGTCAGCTACATGACGCAACTTGACAAAGCCGCCGACGCCGAGTGGAGGCAACAACTGGGGGCCAATGCCAATGGGTGCTATGCCCGAGTAACTTTTGCTTTTCGCAATGAGATTGCTGCAAAAGACAAGACAAGACAAGGCAAGTAGAGATACAACATGAGTAAAGAGATACAACCGTTAAAAGTGTGGCAATTAAAGCGCGTATCCAACAGTTACACACATGCAACACATGCAACACAGCCAACCTGCCACATGCCACATGCAGTGACTGCAACATGCGTTTTTTCTCATTCAATAGTCTCTTGTTTCCTGCCCCTTTTCCTTTCCTTTTCCTTTCCCTGCAACTCAAGTCATTCCCCATTAATAGCAAAATCGTGACGCAGCATTTGTTGTGCCACTAATGAGCAGAGCGAGAGGCATACACAGAAAGAGAGAGAGGGAAAGAGAAGTATCCAAAGTCGATCTGCCTTATTGGTTTTCCCAATTGCCGCTTGCATTCTTAAATAAAAAAGAGGCAGAGTCACAATCTCAATCTCAGTTGGAGTTGGAGGCACAGGAAGCCTTCGCTGTTAGATTTCCCAAGTCAACTTTCTCCTTTAATAGGAGGTCCATGACCATTTATTAACGCTGGGCAACCATTTTCAGCTAGACAGATCGCTTATTGTTATGGCCAAGTTTTTATGCCCAAGTTTTCATTTCGATTGGCATTTTTTCTTTTTTAAAGCTATTGTAAACAAACTGCAAGCGTTTAATGAGACAGCAGAGGGCATAAAAAAAACATTTTGGCTATAATCAAATTGCTTAACTCAAAATTGTAATTGGTTAAAGGTGGAAATGAGATTTTGAAGAGTTCTCTTAGGTGATCATAATTTAATTAATTAGTTTATAAATTTAGAAGATTAAATAAATATAAAAACCTGAACTCAAGAGAGAAGAATTAGATTGATGTATAAAGAAGTTTTAAAAGGTTTTCTTTAAATTTTAGAAATAAATAAGTTGTAATTGGTTAAAAGTAAAAATGAGATTTTGGAGGTTTTTATCTTAGGTGAACATAATTTATTAATTCCTAAATTTATAAAATGGAAAAAATATAGAAAATATAGAGGTTCTAAAATATTTTTTTTGAAATTTAAGAAAACAAATAAAAGAAAATTTGTAAAACTAACCAAATTAGAAAAAAAAGAAATGTAGAATCCATCAACTTAATGTCTAATTAGTTGTATTAATAAAGGAGTTCTATAAGATTCTTATAAAATCTTTGATGTCTAAAAAGAGTCTTTGAATACTATTACTATTAATACGAAGAAATTTAAAAGCCCTTAGCTTAAGGGCGAGAGATCATTAAAATACATTAGAAAATCTTGAAACATCTCTTAGACTTTTAAAATTCAGAAAAATTATCCATAGACTGACTACAAAATAAGTAAAACTTTGACCTAATAAAAATGATTTTAATGATGCATTAGAAAACTACAAGAAATCTTATAGTAATCGTAGATAATCATAAGATATATTAAATATCATTAAACCTCAGGAAAATGGCAGTTTTGGCATAGATAATTCACTGTAATATCTGCTGAGAAAGAAGAGATACGAAGACCTTAACAAAGAATATACTTAGATGAAGCTTATATAATCCTCCACTTATAAACTACAAGTATAATGTTCGTAAACTGTTATCTGTCATTATCATTTCCTCAGGTATTTTAGCTACTCAGCTACTGCCTTTTATCAACTGCGCCAAATAAATCTTCATTCATTTTGGACACACACTTTACACACATAGTTTGGAGTTTTGAAATATCAATGATAAATCGCGGGTCATCAAACGATGCTTTGTTTGGGCCACAAACTACACAGAATAACATAAAATTGATTGTGTTATTAAACCGGAACTCAACAAATAAAAATCTCTTTTGTAAACAGCACCGTTAAGAGTATCTGAGATATTAGTCACCCAGCGAGAAGTATTTTTTTATTATTATTTTTGAGTCAAAAGATCGTTTTCAGTTTTCAGAATTTCAGTAAGAAAAACCGCCAAGTGCGGAACTTGTTTCGCATAAAAAATAAAATAAAACAAAACAAAGATTCGGTTCCTGGCACTTACTGAATGTTTGACAAGCACTTGACACAGTTTGACAGTCACTGAGAGACACTTTGAGAGTCACAACGAGAGAGAGAGAGAATTCGTATTTTGAACTGCACGCGGCGACGGTTGATAAACGAATGAGCTGCAGCTTCGAAATCAAATTCAAACACCTGAATCAGAGCCTCGACTTGAGCACAGGTAAGGAAAACAAACACACACACACAGATAAATATAAGGAAAACACACAGATAAAAACTAAGACTAAGACAGTGCTGACAGCTAAATTGCATATTAATTTGCTAAATTTGTTAAATTTGACGAGCTGCTGACAGGCACTCGAAATGGCCAAGAGAGCAGGTCAACACAATAAATAGGCAGATAGACAGACCCAAAATAATAGATAAAAGAAAGACATGACCAGGTGCAAAATTGTTCACAGGTAACTCGATGAATTGTCACACACTTTTGCTGATCCTGTTGTAAAACTCGTTTAAGATGTTACCAAGTTTTTACTTTATTTATGTTTTTGGTAGCTGTTAACGCTTGAGCACCTTCTCCTTCTCCTCCTCCTCCTTTCCCTCCCCCCTCCAACTGCATTACAAATGAAAATGAAAATCAGGTCGGCAACAAATACAAATGTGGCATCGTTCCAGACCGCAGCATTTGAATGGATTTGAATTTGAATGTACATAGAAATGTTGTTAACAATGTTGAAAGTGGCAATCATCAAAGCGTCTCAAATTCAATTAACATGCATAATTACATGGAAAATGCATTACAATTTTCACATTTTTCAACAGCCAACGAGCAGAGTTCACAGTTCGATATAAAAGGCATTTGACACTTGGGCAAGTTGAAATATTATTGGTAATATTATTTAAGAGTTTATTTGGTATCAGTCCCTTGAAATATTATTGATAATATCATTTTAAAGTTCATCTAGTATTCCTTCATATTAATAGCTAAAGAACTCTGCACAGTTTTCTTTGTGTAAAGAATTTCAATATTAAATCTCAAATAGTAGTTAAAAAAATTGAAACCCCATAAAAATTATGTAGTCGAATTCTAAAATCACAGATATATTTTAGATTTGTATATGGTATCTTTGAACAGAATAAATTATAGTTTATATTTTTATTTGTAATAAATGAACTCTAACTCTCATTTATTGATCTTAATAAAAAAAATGTTGAGAATTATTTAGAAACTATTAAATAAATTTCAATAATTTTTAATGTAAACTATTATTCTCTTTTTTTGATTTCAAAAAAAAAAAAAATAAGATGTTGACAATTATTTAGAAATCAATAAGTAAATTTAAGTCTTCATTTTTAAAATGTAAATAATAAATTACTTTTAACTTCATTTTTTTTAATTTCAATAAAAAAATGTGAGCATAATATACTATTAATTCAAAAAGTTCATTATTTAAGTAAATTAATTTTTATATAAAATTAGCTAGTCAGCTATTTTTTATTTAAAAATTCTTATTTACAATATGTAATCTAATATCATATACTCTATTTTTGTTTCAGTGTAATTAGTATTGATGAATTGACATATTAGAATATGTTATATATAGTTGAAATTTTATCATACGAATAAATGTAAGAGTTGAAATGAAATCATAACAAATTTATTTATTTATTTCTCTCATTTATTTCTCTCAGTGTAATCGAAAATGAATCAAGGTAAAAGCGCAGTTAATGCCCAAAATTGCAGACAGACAAAGCGACTTGGCGAAAGGCACAAACTTTATATATATACATTTATCATCGTAAGATAGGAAGTCAAAGGTCAACACGCGCAGGTCCTTGGTAAAAGAAGGAGAGGGGAGAGGCGAGGGGAGTTTTAGTTTAGTTTTAGTAGTTCTTTCAGCTGCGTGTCCTTCCTTTGTTGATACTCTTAATGCACAAATTGTTATTTGAAAACCGTTTAGTGTTCAATTAGTTTGAGTGGTTGGGCTCAAGGTGTGCCCCAATGATGAACCCATGACATTAGACAGACAGCTCCCCTTCCCCCTCCCCCTTCTCTGATCCCCCAACAAACCTGTTTTTTAATGCCCTTTTGTTTTGTCTGTCGATGGAAAGAAAAACCGTGGAAATACTTTTAAAAACTGACAGCAAAAACTAAACGCGTTAAATTGCATCATTTACTCTGGAGGTGAGGGGAGGGGAAGGGAGGGATAAGGGGATCTCTGGTATTTTGTAATTGAATTATGCACATTTCGCATTGTAGTTAAAAGTTTTCGCTGAACACGCGATCAGTTTACTTTATTATTTTTCTGCTTGCAACTTAATGGAAATGCGGCAGCGCTTTGACTTTTTAATGATATAACAAAATGCGAATTGTTTTAAGTTAGTCGCATTAACTAAGTTATAAACTATTTGGCGCGGCATAAATAATTGCATGCAATCGAGACATCACAGCAGCCTAATGAGCATTCAACACGAAATCACATCACACAACATCACAACATCAACAAATCTGCCACAAAACTGTTGAGCGAGAAAACCGAACCCAGAGAGGTGTGAAAAAACCTATTGAAATTGCAAGTAATGAGACCTTGATAAACTGTACTCGAAGGTTAAACTAAAGTGCAGCGTGTTAAGGCTAAATAAATAAAAACTATAACTGCTAGTTAATTATGTATACTACACTCAGAAAAAAATCAAGATTTCCGTACTTAAACAGGTGATATTTAGGTAAAAACGATCTTAAAATCTATTTAAGTTTGGAATTTCCAAAACTGAGAACAGATATCTTATTTCAAGTTCGGTTATCGCTAGTCGGAAAAACTTAAAATGAGATTTATCTGGGATACTTTAAGTACGTTTTGTAATTAATTCAAGATTGAATCATAATAGTTTAAGTACACAAATATCTTGATCTAATCCTAAAATGTACTTGATTCTAGTACAAAACATTGTCATATTTAATTTTAAACTTGAAAAAAAAAATGTTTTAAGTAAAAAAAATCTTAAACTAATTTTGTTTAAAAAACTCAATTGTTTCTGGAGATATCTTAACCAGACTCACAAATTTTTTATTTGACTTGGTCTTATATATTCTGACTAAGTTTGATTAAGATCGGAGCTGTCATTCGAAAATTTAAATTAAAAATCGATTCATACTTAATTTAAGATTTTTAATACACAGCAATCTAAAAATTTGATGAACAAAACGTTATAAATTCTAGTTCGGTCGTACCTAATTTTAGGATGGAATATTTTTCTGAGTGTAAATATAGAGTTATGTATATATATCATAAAATGGTTAATACAGTGGCTGTAAAACCGCAAAAACTAGAAACCAAGAAGCTGATCAGATAACAGCTCAGGTAAATTGACAGGAATGATAATTGTTATTATCATTATCATAATATTCATCAGACTAAATGAAACTTGTGCAATTTGATGCCAAAAATGTGGCAAATACTCAAGTGCAATCACAACAGTTTTTACCAAGTTGGCCAAATGACACTCGACTCAACTCAACTCGACTCGACTCGAAGCTGAAGTGACAATTACTCACAAAGGGGAAAGAAGTTTGAAACTTGAAGACCAGGCAACAATATTCAACAATAACTAAGCAAAACTAAGAGATCTCGGCGATAACAGCTGTGAAGATCTCTCAGATCCCAGATCCCAACGATTTCCCACGCTACATTTCATTTGTGAAAATCCATTACTCCCCCCTTTCTCCTCATTTACCACATTTGCCCACCCTAGGCTAGAAAACTCTTTGTTCGTAATCATGCAAAATTACAACGTCAACGCGATCTTAACCAAGTCTCTCAACCCTCTTAACTGTCTTCCCCTTTTCCCCTTTTCCACTTTGAAGACAGTTTGCTTTTGTTTTTGTTCAAATTGTCTGCGCATTCAACATTTCATTAGACTGACCTTCCCCGTAATACAACTTGACTACCAAGTTTTGTATTTTTATTTTGATTTTGATTTTTTCAGCTTTCAAGTTTTTTGTTTTGCTCACGTTTTGCCTTTTCAGTTTATGAACAATTTTTGGCTCAAACTGTTATTAAATTGTATAAGCATTGTGGTCGAAATATTCATACCAAGTTCAAGGTTTAATTGTGAGAGTGTGCATTTGTATTTATGTGTGTGTCTGTGTGTGTGGAGGGCAATTAGTTGTCTAAGCTGATGATGTAAGCACACAACTAGAGATATAGTTCAATATATAGCTAAATGTGGGGTGTGAAACTGTAGCAAAATTAAGTAGATAAGAGAATATCAGCAAGGGAAAGAAGGTTGGAATAAGGCGACATGAAGAGGGGAAAATTATCGAAAACAATTTAAGATGCTGAATCAAAATACATGCCAAATAATGACCAAAATGAATCCGCATGAAATAAAATAATAAATTTTGATGCAGAATCAATAAAGAGTCAAAATAACGATTAAAATGATATTCCGCATAGAAATCGGTTAAGTTTTGACAAAGTTATGAGCGTGTGAAATTTGTGATAAAGTCTCAAGGGGTAGGCATAGAAAACTGGACAATGATGTCAAAAAAATTAGATTTTAAAATATTGATACAGAATCAAAGAATAATGATCAATGATAATGATATTCCGCATGGAAATAGATTAAGTTATGACAGATTTAAATTTTTGGACAAAGTTTTGAGAGCTTACAATTTTTCAAAAAGTGTCAAGGGGAAAGTTGGCCACAC
Organism: Drosophila kuntzei; assembly: GCA_035042165.1. NCBI lineage: Eukaryota > Metazoa > Arthropoda > Insecta > Diptera > Drosophilidae > Drosophila > Drosophila kuntzei. Next base: position 3,701,857 of record JAWNLU010001584.1, on the reverse strand, counting down.
ATTAAAAATGATTCGTTTAGGATTCGCTTAATAGCTTTATCTAAAGTTAAAGAAACGTTTCATATGAAAAAATACAAAGTAAAAACAGAACATGTTTTACTTAGTTGGGACACATTTAACGAAAATGGTACAGTTTGCTAATGAGTTTCGTACCAAATATTTATTCAGTGAGCAGCCTTAGCAACATTGTTGCTTGTTGACCTTGGCAACATGCGACCAGCTGTTTAGCAATGTTGCGGACAGGCGCAGTGCTGTCAACACGTGCTGCATTGGAAACATCAACAACCCCAGACGTAGACAGTTGATCCCCCTCTGCCCCACCCACACACGCACAACAAACACAACACACACAGCCACCCACTTCCCCCCAGACACTCAGATTGTTGGGCTAGACATGTTTTTGCTACCGTTTTGCCGGTTGCCAAAGTAACCGAAAAAAGCGTCAAAACAAACTCTCGCCTTTGTTTGTTGGCCTTAGGAGAACGAGAGAGAGAGAGAGAGAGAGAGAGAGAGAGAGAGAGAGAGAGAGAGAGAGAGAGAGAGAGAGAAGTGGCAACAACAGATGACTAGACCGCCCACTGTGGGTTTGAGTTCAGACTGCAGACAGAGTCGGAAGCAGGAAACATGCGTTTTTATTTTTTGGACAAACTTTGGGTTAACTCAGTTGCAGAAAAGATAAGTGAAAAGGGAAGGGGAATGGGAAGTGGAATGTGAAGTGGAGAGAAGGCAGAGAATTGTGTCTCAGTTGGTTGACTGCAGCATTTTGTTGCAGCTCTTCAAATGCCATGCAAATTTCATAGTCAGGGGGAGGTTTCCCTATCTACACTTCGGTTGAGTTGGCTTCGATTTCGACTTGAGGTTTGAGTTGGATTGTTCCTTGATGGATACGTGCCTGGCGTGTTATTTCAGTCTCGACTCCACCCAACGTGTTTATTGATTATTAACCGCTTCCCCAAGTCTACCTCAACCACATCCACATCCGAATATCCCCATGAAGAGCCCGCATAATTAACCATGATATTTTAGATCCCAAAAAAAACCGAAAAAAACGTTAAAATCTTCCGCTTTGCTTTTGTTTCTTTCAACATTTTGTGGGAAAATCATGAGTCAACGGATTTTATAGACTAAGGAACTTGAACTGATGGTTTCCCTCATACGATTATTTAGTTTTTGGTATGACGCTGCCATTTACCGTTTTGTCGACTTTTTGGACAATTTGATAACTTGTTTGTCTGTTGGCCACAGTACACGATATATGTCAGATTGTTGTTGTCTTTGCTAGAGCGACTTAATTGACCGACAAGTGAGTGTGTGTACTCGAGTGAATTCCCTTCTTCTTCTTCACTTTAATTCCGACTCCGACTCCCAATGAACTTTGCGCCAAGTTCAACGAGGTAACAACAACAACAACAACATTGAGAGTAACAACTACAATGGCAACAACAACAACAACTGTTGACTTGAACATTTCCGACTTCGTCTCCGACTTCGTCTCATTTGCTGTCCACAGTCCATTCAACTGTGGCCCCTGTCGCTACATTTGTCACAGCTGTTTCTCTGTCTGTCTCCACCTCTTCTCTCTCCATCACTACTCCTCTCTCTCTCCTCTTCTCTCTGCTCTCTTTAGTTCTCTAGTGCTGCTTGAACCAATGTTTGACTTGCCACCGTTTCCTGTTTGCATCCAACTTCAACTGCATCTATCTCGGGATCTGCATAGAAAAGAGCTTAGAATGGGATTCAGACTACTTTTTAACTCTCCACTAGTTGTTAATTGTTGTCTTTGTGATCTTGAACTTGAACTGAGAATGGAGAACAGACAGAGGTAGCTTAACTTTGCATATTTGTATTTGCTTCAACTGTCAGTTAAAAAAGGGAGTCAAGATTTAAGAAGAGCACTTGGTTATATCCAAGGATCTTGAAGTGTAGAAAAGGTAGCAACACACAGAAGTACTTGAAGGAAAAACTATCTAAGCCCAGTATTCTAAAAAAAAAAGAAAAGTAAAAATCTCATCTGAGAAGACTTCATATAGAAAACATAAAGAAAACGATAACTTTAAGTATCTAAAATCAAAATATTAAAGTATTAATAAAGTAGTATTAATAAAAATTTCCAAAAGGAAGCAAAAATGTTAAAGTAAATTCATAATACTTATTGATCTGTTTGGGTTTTTCTGGGGTTTCCCCAATCCTTGCAAGAAATGTTGGATCAATTAATACATTTTTAAATACCCCCAGCTTAAACTTAAAAATTTGTATGATATAATATAAATTTTAATTTTGAATTTAAGTTAAATAATTTATTTTTAAATTTAATAACATTTTTTTTCTACCTGTTGACTGCTTTTAGTCGACGTTAATTAAATAAATAAATATTATTTGTTCAGGAAAGATTCAATATTGTATTTTATATATTATGGTAGATAAATGCCCAGATTTAATTAACATTTAAAAAAATAAGTAATATAACAATTATTTGCAGGGATTTCAGGTAGGAAATAATTACTCCAAGCATTTGTTAATCCAGCAAATTACTCTAAAGTATTTAATCAAACTAGATACAATTAATTCATCATTGCAAAATAACAAATCGAAATTATATTTTTTAGCGTATATGCAAAAAATAAAAAAAAGACAAGTAATAAAACAATTATTTGCAGGGTTGTCAAGTAGGAACAAATTATTTCAAGCATTTGTCAATCAATACTCTAAAGTATTTAATCAAACTAGATATAATTAATTAAGCATTGCAACAATAACAAATCGGAATTAGTTCAAGAGCGTATAATATATGCTAAAAATAAAAAAGAGTACAGTAAAGTCTAATTAAATGCCACGCCTCGTCACATTTTTAATCACAGCGACGCGAAATGCAAAACAACTCAAACTCAGACTGAGTGGCATTTTAATCATTGAATTTTATATGAATACATATGTATTTATGTATATACGCAGATACGAGTGTACTCACACTCAAATGCGAACTGATCGTTGTTCGGTATTTGAGCTCATTGTTAATCGGTTGGCAATTGAAGCGACAACTCAACACAAAGTTGCAACATTTAAAAATTCACTAAAACAACAACAATTATACAATAGTAATAACAACTACGACGGTTGGAAACCAGTTTCGGATTGTATTCATTCTAAATATTAAAAATAAAACTGAATATGCGATTAGATTTCGTTAACCAGCGTCCGTTAAAGGCCCCTCACGAGACCCCATCGTCGAGCTCTGATAGCGCAGTTGAACAACGAACGCGACGGCAGCGACAACAACGCAAACAACGCGAACAACGCGAACAACGTGAACAACACGAACAACACTCGAAAATCTTGAGTAATCCCTGTGATCTTTAAAGCGGGATCAACATGTGGCTGACCTTGTTTTTTGGCGCTCTGATTATTTTATTCATCTGGGACTTCATATGCAAGCGCCACAGTTATCAGACCCTCAAGAGATCGGGAATTACAGGTCCTACCTCGTTGCCCGTGCTCGGCTGTGGCCTTGAGGCCTTAAAGTTGGGAGCAGAAAGTAAGTATTATAATAGTTCTCTCTATTTCTCAATCTCTCTCAACTTTATTTAATAGATCTCATTGATTATGTTGGCGACTGCTTTGAGAAATATGGTAAAACTTTTCACATGTGGATCCTCAATGAATCTCAGATTTACACCACGGATCTACGACATTTTGAGGACATATTGAGCAGCACCACATTGCTGGAGAAGGGAGGACTCTATCAGTTCCTGCGTCCCTTTCTCAACAATGGTTTGCTCCTGAGTGTGGGCAAAAAGTGGCACTCACGTCGCAAGATCTTCACAAGTGCATTTCACTTTAAGATCCTGGAACATTTCATGGATATTATGGATAAACAAAGCTCTGTTTTGGTGGAGAAACTACAACCATTTGCGGATGGAGAACAGGTCGTGGATATGTTGAAATATGTGTCACTTGCAGCTCTGGATATTATCACAGGTGAGTTTGTAATGCAAATGATTGCAATATTTAATTGATATCACATTTTATTTATAGAGACTGCCATGGGAGTACAGGTAAATGCACAAAGTGATCCCGAATTTCCCTATATAAAGGCACTCAAAAGGTAATTATCCACAGGGTTTAAAGTACAAATGATTAATTGCATTTCTAGGGTCTAAGGTCTAACTTTGCTGTGTTTACTGAGCTAGTTTAAAACATGATAAACTTGTGCTTGTAAATTGCGCCGCTGGAATATTTAAATTCCATTCTATTTAGACGAATTAATTAATGCATTCGTAATGAATACGACGTATTAAAATTATGTTAATTGTAAAAAAGCGTCACATCAAATTGTTACACCTAAAATTATGCACCAGTTAATTCGAAAAGTTCGCAACGAATTGAGGAATCAAAACAAATGTGTAAGAAAAGTGATAAATTAGTAAAAGCGTAGTCAATAATCAATCAATAATAATTATTTGCTTATTTAAGAATTTAAAGTATTCCTAATGTGCATTAATCCGTTAAGCAATAGATATCGATACATAGTTCTGTTTGCTTTACAATTCTGTGGCTGACCAAAGAAAAAAAGAGTTTATTTATTTATGTTATATTAGAAATCTAGTAACCTTTAGTATGAGTTTGGTTGAGATATCTTAAGAAACAAAAAAGTTGTTCATACTAGACGATAATTTGCATCCGATTGTTCCTATGGTAGCTATGTGATATAGTAATCCGACTTTGACCAAATTTGGTCAGAATGTAAGAGACAGTCCCAAACATATAATCTGTAAGTTTGGCTAAGATATCATACAAAGCAATTCCCTGACCTTTGACCTGAATTTGACACACTTACAAGCGGAATTTCGCAAAACGCCGTCTTATTGCACGATGAGATTGTCTCATCTATGTTGTGTGAATATTGCAACTTTTAACCATTAGTCGTTTGATCTGTCAGTGAGTCAGTCAGGACAAAGTTTTATACATATAGATATACATCTTTAATTGTGTTTATCTGGACTTAAACACCATTAGAAACATGTATAAATATATTTTTGTTTAATTTCTATTTATTATGTAATAATCACAGTCAAGTCCATTGCAGTTTAAAGTTACTCAAAGCTGATTTTCTTCACTTTCTGCTCACTTTACTTTCATTGCAGTGTTGTCTACATTCAACCGGATCGCATGCTGAAATTCTCGCAGCGTTACGAGTGGCTTTTCCGACTCACTGCACCACTGATGCACCACAAACTGGTGAACGATATTCGCATAATGCATGACTTCACCGACAAGGTCATCAGAGAGCGAAGATCGGCTGTGGAGCGTGCTATAGCCGACGGCAGCTACCGACCATTGAGTAAGCTGATCCGACTAAGGAAATGTCTAACTTTAGATTAACTAACTCTATAACTATATTTAAATGTAGGTCTGGGGGATGCAGAGATTGGCAGCAAGTCGCAAATGGCACTGCTGGATATTTTGTTGCAATCCTCGATTCAAGGTGTCCCGCTGAGCGATGCGGACATCCGAGAGGAGGTGGACACATTCATGTTCGAGGGCGATGATACCACAAGCAGTGGCGTCTCTCATGCTCTTTACTCCATCGCCAGGCATCCCGCAGTGCAGGCCAAGCTCTATGAGGAGATTCAGCAGGTGCTGGGCAAAGATCGAACAGCGCCAGTGAATCAAGCGAAGTTGCAGCAACTCAAGTATCTGGATTGTGTCATCAAGGAGACGATGCGATTGTATCCGCCAGTGCCAGTCATAGGCAGATACACAAAGAAAGATCTACAGATTGGCAATCATATCATACCCGCCAACACCAGCATCTATTTGGTCATCTACTTTGCCCAACGTGATCCTAAATACTTTCCCGATCCCCTCAGCTTTAAGCCAGAGCGATTCCTCGATGACAACGACAAAGAGCGAGAGACATTCACCTACGTTCCGTTTAGTGCGGGTCCCAAAAACTGTATTGGCCAAAAGTTTGCCATACTTGAGATGAAGGCGCTGATTAGCAAGATTCTTAGATACTACGAACTGTTACCCAAAGGACCTGAGACGAAGGCCATGTTTAACTTTATTCTACGCTCAACAACTGGAATGTGTGTGGGACTCAAGCCGAGATTGACATAGAATAAGAGGAGGACAAAGGAACATTCTGTGTATTTAAGGGTGAAGGATTAGAAACTACAGTACTATCGGTAGTACTATCGACAAATGTAATTAGTATCGTCACACGAAAATAAGCTATTGTAAGACTAAACTTTATACTACTTTTAACAACTGGAATGAGATCTGGATTAATATACGAAAAAGTTTCCTTCTCCTTAAGAGTTAAAAGTTAACACTGGAGCTGCAAAACTATCGATAAAATATGTTTACTATCGATAAACTTAAGGATCTATTGCTTAGCTCAATTTTATCAACAGGGATAAGGAAATACACAGATAAATATTAATTGAAAACTATTTACTTTATATCAATGTAATGTAATTTAAATTTTGTTAAAAAATGCTTCGACCACCAAAAATTTTAAAAATATGTGAACATATTGTTGTTAGAAATTGTTTTTAGTATTTTTCTCTTAAGTTTGACTTATTAAAAAAAATATTTAAGGAGAATATTCCTGATTTTAGTAACAACTCTTTTCTTTCTAAAGTCCTAACTGAACATTTGAAATAGGAACTTCTTTTATATTAAGTTTTAGGTGAATCCGGAGTTAGACCTAAAGAATGATCGATAGAACTAACATAATATAGAATACCTTACCTCAATTTAGACTAAGTAAAACAAGATCAAAGAGAACGTTATATTAAGGGGTTTTCCGGAATATATTTTTGTGATATGTGCAAATATTTAATATTATTTTGAAAGTTAAATAAATGAAATTGTTAATCAAAATATACTTTAAATACTATTTTTGGGCGTGGGAATTACAAGTATATCTTTCTCACCTGTTAAGGGATTGAGAGATATATGCAATATAGCTGCAAGTTAAACAATAAAAGATAATAAAGCTAGACTTTAATTTAAGACTTTCCTCGGGTTTGTTTATGGTAATAATTTATAGGTTAAATAAATTAAAGTTAAATTTATAATAAATCAGACAATAAACATTTGTTTTCAGTGGCGGGAATCACATTCAAATGACATTTCCGTTGCATTTAAGTGAAATTCTATGAAGTCATAACAATGCGTAAATCATATGCAGGCACCTTTAAATAGATCAAACTGAGTCACGGTGTATCAATATTTGCTAACATTGGGCGTCAGAGAGCTACGAGATCTAACTGGGTCTCTCGGCTATATATTTGTATAGCAAATCAGCGCAACGATCATAAACTTATCTTTCTAAGCTTAATGTAAATATTGAAATAATGCTCTATGAAATTGCAACCTTGTTGGGAGTCTGCACGGTGAAGAAAGGGCAAGAAACTTCCTCCCAAATGCAATAAACCAAATGAAAAGTGTAATTAGGGTATTTCCTGCAGATTTTAATTGCATTTATATTGTTAATTCAGTAAAGAAACCTATTTAACTTCCCTCCTACGTCTCTTCTGACGTCGTTTGAGTAAATAAACAAGCGGGGAACCTATTTATCTTCATATAAAAATTAGCAAAGTTGATAATAGGTAACGCAATTGCTTATCAGCATCATTGGGTCTGCATATAAATGCTGGCCAAGACAGACGCACTGCGCCAAAACCAGATTATCCTCTGAACCAACCAAGTCTCTAGAGAAATGTCGCAACGATCTCTAAATTCGCTAGTGTCTTTGGCAGTACTACTATTAATAGTATCTGCCGAGGCTGTCGTCAGGCCTTTGCCTCCTCATGTGGGTCTTCCTACACAGGATGGTTTAACTCGTCTCTTCTTCAACTCGAGGCTAACGCGACGTGATCCCAAGACATCGATGTCCTGCTTTGCTGGTTACATTGGAGAATCAAGTCTTATAGGGGAGCAGTACAGTGGAGCCTACAGCGAATGTCTGACTGTGGCACAGAACTCGCGACGTGGCATCGACAAGGATTTCCTGCCCACGCGCAGAAGGATCGAGAGTTCGGCTGAAAGTGTTTGCAACGCCCTAAGAATTTGTGGCAAGACTCCCGACACTCTCGACTCCTTCAACTGTCACGCAGCAATTGTAAGTACCATCTACAATTTATTGTGAATCTTTTAAAAAATAAACTCTATATGAGGTAAGACTAGTGCCGTAATTGTAAATACAACATTAAGTAAATCCTCGGTTTAATGCCTGCTTCTGAAAATCAAATATCGATATGCATTTAAGCATACGAAAGCGAATTCGAACGGTATAGGGTATATTACAGTCGTTTTGAATTTTAAACATATGGATACGTATCGATAAAAGAATCACATCTCTTTGATACTAACTGTGCATCTTACAATTTTGTGAGTTTTCGGACCTACCGGGCTTCGGGCTTTTAGCTGAGGCCCGGGCCCGAACGAAAAAAGGCCGTTTGCGATTTTCAGGCAAAAAGATCGTGGTTTTTTCGTTGATTAAGTCCTGGGGACACGAAGCCCGAAAAGGCCCGTGCCTATCTCTAGCGTAAAATAACATTTTTTTTAGGTGTAGGTAATTATTAAAAAAATTTAATTTATTTTCAGCGCTGGCTACAAGACAACTTGTGGGGCTGGGCGGGGCTTTTTTAAAAAAAAGTCGTAGAGCAAAAGATGATTAGCATGTGACTTTTACTACGTATACATATATAGGTGTTTGGTGACTGCTTTCGGTTCACAGTGATACCTAATAATAAATTCACCTAATTAATAAATAATAATTTCCCAAAAATTATTAAAAGCTCCCCTGAAATTATATTACTCTCCCAAAATTAATATTCTTACATTATTAATTCACAATTCTACATAATCAATTTACAATAAATTCCCTCAATAATAATAATAATTTTCCAATAACTTATTTGTGATAATTTCTAATAACTAAATAAATTTCCCATTTTTCGACAGGGTTCAAACAACACCGTTTCCACATACTCCATCTCTGGCAATGCCTCAGAGTCTGCCTCATTGTTGCAGGAACGCTACCGTCTCATCGATCTTCATCACGTGCAATGCACCAATCGGGCAGAGCGTAGTTATGTCGAATCCACGGCCAGCAACTACAACTATCTTCAGGGCTGTCTCGATGGAAGAATCAAACCCAAACCTATACCCAGCACCACCAGCAGCACAAGCTCAACGACAACGACAACCACAACGACCACAACAACGGAGGCACCAACAACAACACCAGCACCAACGGAGCCACCAACAACCACAATTAATCTGGAGGATGAATTTAAGCAGCTTTTAAACTTGCTAAACTAAAAGAACGAGTCAAAAGCTTCTTTGGCAAGTTCTTCAAATTCTAAAGCTAAAAACTAAAACGAAATCGAAACCGAACCCAAAGTCAAGTGCAACCCCAGAAAGTTCTTAAGCCATGTGTGTAAACAAAGGCAGTTGAAATTCCTGAAATCCCTGGAAATCAACCCCAACAACAAACATTTAACCCCCATTTGAAATGTACGATTTTAAATGAAAATACACACAATTTCTGTAGTTATTGCACACATTTTAGATGCATTTTAAAGTCACTCATCAAGTTGATTAATGAGTCGCCAAAGTTGAGGAAAAACAAAAGCCAAAGGCACAAATTAAATTTAGGCTTGAGGTGCTTCCGCTTTTTCTCTGACACTCGCAGAGCAAAAAAAAACCAAAGCTTATGATTAATGATCTCAATGTTGAGTTCCAATAATCGTATTAAGAAATTATCACAGTTAATAATGAAGCTTTGACAATTAAAGCACCTTGAGAGCTTTATAACTAGAGATCTTGAGATCGAGAGATAGAAAAGTATGCAAGCCATGTTTGGTATGAAAATGGAAAGACAGAACCACAAACAAGATCTAGACCAAGTTGTCCCCCCGCCAAGAAACCGCCAAGAACAAGTTGGCAACACGTTTTTACCTTTTACAGAGTCGAGTGTCAAGTGTTTGCCTTTTATGTTCGATTGCCGAGGCGGCTTCTTTTTAAACTCTGCTCTGATCTTAGTCAAGTTCAGTTTACAGAAGTTCTGTAGGGTTAGGGATTTCTATAAAGAGACACGGTAGTCACCTGTTGGCTCAAAGCAAGTGCCTCATTTATTAGCTGAATTGGCTGTGGTATTTGAGGCAAGTGCTTTTATGGCACCCAGTTTTATGTGGAATTCTATGAAATGAATTCTCGGTATGCGATTGCGTCAATTTCTATGCGTTTTATTGCTCTATACGCCAATTGAAAGTCGTGTCAGGTTTATGGGCGTGGCAAAAGCCAAGTTAATTAGAGTTGCAAACAAGGAAAATATCAAGAAAAAGAAAAAGAAAAAGAAAAGGAAAACGAATTGAAATGCAAGTTGTTGCAAGGTGTTTACGACGTGTCTATAGCTCAAGAAAAGGCAATTAGATATTGGCTATAAACACATGAGGCTTGACTTCGATTCGTAGCCGTTGATTGCGCATTCATAATTGTGCAAGTGAGTAATAAATGAGTGCAGCTGATAAGCTGCAAACTGAATGCATTGGGAAATCATAAAAAGTGCACTTTTGATTCGTTAATTTACACCAAAGTGAAGGGAGAAAGATGGAGCATTAAAAAAGTTTGTTCATGATTTGAATTACTATCGATATTACTATCGATAAAGCTAATTTAAAGTATCTAAACTATCGTGAAAATAAAATATTTTAATTGAAAAGAGAGAAAATATTTGCAATCTTTATTTATCGATTTAAGATAATGTATATTGAAAGCTATAAATTAACGCTACATCCAAAAAATAATCGCTTATACTATCGTTGATTGCCATTGAAGTTGTCAAACGATATTTTCTTTATGGATACAAATTCCGGAATAAGTTTAATAAGCTACAATTGCATTTATAATTGATAGAAAATTAACTTATTACGCTTTTGCGTAGTACTAACGATAGTATCGCAGCACTTATTTGTAGCTGCAATCTAATGATTGTAAGACGGTTGTAGATACAAACACTTAAAGATACTTTGATAGATTGATAAAAACTTCAATTTTTACACTTTTGCGATAGTAATAACGATAGTATCGCTGCACTACAGTTGTAGATACAATCACTTGAAGATACTTTCACTAGAATTAATTCTTAATGCATTGTTAGCTCGCTAGTTAGATGAGCACATGTTTTAAGATACTTTCAAGGTTGTTCACTTAATTGACTGTCGTTGTTCATTCATTTTGCAGCTCATTTGAAGTTAATTGCCTTGAGTAAGCTACACAGATACAGATACATAGATACATTTTTATGATGGCATTACTCAACACTGCACTGTAAAGAATTCTTAACGCTAATTTGAAGCAACGTTTCAGCTGTTTCTTGTTGTTATTGATGATGAAATACGAGTCGCCACATAGAAAGATTGCAACTTGCCCCTCCTACAATTTACGCGCTTCATTGCCCCAAATGCAACATGTCTGTGGAATCCTGGACCGCAAAACAAGTTTACACACCAAAAACTTTTCATTTTTAATGCCAAAAAGCAAAAAAAAAAGAGTGGAAAAGTGTGTTAATAAGACGAAGGCGATAAAAAATCAAAAAACAGCCAAGAAATATAGTAAATAAATACAAGTTTCAAGTCAGCTAACTGCTTTGCATAAATAAATTAAAATTATGACGGTATGGGTGTGTCTGTGTGTGTGTGTGTGTGTGTGTGTGTGTGTGTGTGTGTGTGTGTGTGTGTGGAACGGGGCAACTGCAAGTGCAACCATATGTTGAAACGAAGTTGACGTCGATGTCCCCAAAAATAAGAGAAAAATAAAAACAAAAACAAAAGCTGCAACTGTACGTAAAACTAGTTTGCCAATAACAACAACAACAACAACAACAGCAACAACTACCAGAAAAAATAAGCAACTAAAACAACAACAACAAGAAGAGGCTGAAAAGGAAATCGTCGGCGTTGTTGCCTTTTAAGGCATTTGCCGCTTGCCTCTTGCCGCTTGTTGTTTGTTGATTGCTGCGTGTTGCGCATGCGCCCCGTGCTATCAGTTACAGTGCGTCCAAGTATTGGTGTACGTGTGTGTGTACATGTCTGTGTATTCAGGTCATTCGCATTTTCACATTTTAAGGCGTGTGTTTGCATGTGGATTTTTCTTGTCTTTTCTTTTTTTCATTTTAATTTTTGCTTTTTGAATAACTTTTGCCTGACACTTGCTGCACGTGTTGCCAATTTAGCTATTTTCCCGCTAGTTCTAGCGCTTTGCAATTGTTAAATGCGGGACAAATTGTAAAATAGCGGCTAGCGGGAATTATAGCTTTTTTTGGTTAAAAAAAAATACTGGAAGTATTGCTAATTATTATTTCTTGATTAATATTTTATTTAGCTTTCAATCTATCAAATCTTCTCGATTTTAAATACTGACTTAGAATATATAAATATGCTTAAATATATATTAATATAATTAACCCTTATGCCTGTTACACAAAATTGCCTATTTTTAACGGAATAAAATCAACCTAAAACTAAAATAGCTTTTTCTTTGGCTTTCTTGTAAATTCTCCAACTTTTTCTAGCTATTTTTAAATGTTAATTTAGCTATTTTAGGCCGTGAACAGTTGGCAGCACTGCACTTTCAACTGCCACAGCCTTGGTTGCAACTTTTACTCGCTGCCTGCCTCCTGGCCATGTTAAGAGGTGTTGGCGAATGGGGGGGAGATGCAACTCGTTGCTAGTCTGAGATAAAGCGATTTGAGCCAGCTTTTGTTTGTTACTTAATTGCGACAAAGTCATTAATAATCGATTAACCATATAAGTTAATCAAGTTTTCTTATGGGATGCTGCGAGGCGTTGAAAATTACCAAAGGAAGTTGCAACCAGGCATATGGCAATTACGTTAACTCGTACTCATACTAACACTCACATTCACACTCACATTCATACTCACACTCATAGTTATACGAGTACTCATAGTTGTAGTATCCAATCTAAGCGTGTTTATGCCCCCCTGCAATTTGTGCTTCCTGTGTAATTCTTATGTTCATGTTCAAGTCTCTTGGGTGGCATTCGTGTCATGAACAATCTCTAGAATATTGGCAAATCAACAGCGAATATTTTAAATCACTGATTATCGAAGTTGATGCTACAGTTGGGCATTAGAATTGGTAGCATATGATAGAAATTGATATCTAAAGATACAGCATGAAAAATAACTAGATAAAGGAATCTTGTAATATGTGATGAGACAATTTTTGATCTTTATCTAATCAGCTGGGCTCAAGAATATGTTTAAAATAGGAGAAATAAAGTTTACTATACAAATATCGAAGTATCTATGGGTATATAAAGATACAGTATGGTCATAAGGAAAAGGAATATTGTAATATTTAAATGTTTAAGGGAATCTATAGTCTATCTTTTCCTTTTCTATCTACAATATATCTTATAAAAGCTGGGCATTTGAATATGTTTAAAATAGTAGAAATAAAGTTAAATATACATCGGAGTATCTTTGAATATATATAGATACTGGGAAATTAATATTGTGATATGTGATAAGACAATTTCTAAGAGAATCTATACATTTTTATTTATTTATCATATATCTTTGGATTTGTAATAAATATCTCAAGTATATTAAAGTATTTTTGAGATAAGGTATATCTAGAGAAACAGTATGAACAAATTATTCAGGATTGGGATATACGTATATTGATATATGATCAGAAAATGTTTGATGTGTAGAATGTATAAATTTGTATTTGATGTATCTTTCCATATATAAGAAACTTGGCATAAGAATATGCTTGGAATTGCAGAAATTATATAAAATATATCTACCTATTTATGAATATCTAGAGATACATTAAGAAAAAGTAAACCAGGAAAGGGATATTATGATGATATTATATCATGAAGTTAACTCTGATTTCCCATTAATATAACTATCTACATATCTCTAAAGAACCATTTCTAATTTCCATCTATTCATCTGTCTATCCATTTTATCAAAACTCATCTCACTTTGCAGCATTGTTGTCAGTCTTATCAACATGTCACATACCTATAGCTACAGTTAAGACACTTTAATTCTATACAAAAACTACTGTCTCTGTCTAAATCAACTGAGATGCCTCGACAGTTGCAGTTGAAGTCTATCAACAATTGTAGTTGCAACTTTGCTTTTGGCCATAAAAAGCAAACTGTCAAGAGACGCAATGCGATGCTAATTCCGTTGGCGATACCTGAACAAATGCATAAAAGGCGGCAGCAGGTGTCTAATTGATTGAATGACAAGCGACAGGAGCAAAACATGCGATAGATACTTCGACTCCGACTAGAGATATAGATGGAAATGTAGCTAAAGTTGGAGATGCCAAGGAATCGAATGCAATTCAATATGTTAACAAAACATTTATTGTTTGTCACTCGGACTGTCAAGGAACGCCCAACAGTGAGATGATGATGATGATGTTGATGATGAAGATGGGAATGATGATGATAAGCAGTTGCAGGCAGAAGTTGCCACACAAGGAAGCGGCATGCCACAAACCAAACCAAATGGCCTGAGTATATCAAGAGCCAGACAACACAAAGGAAATTCAATAGCACAAAGCACAGATGCAGGAGGAGACTGTTAAACAGAGATGGGAGTTGCACAGACAGTGCCTGCAATAATAAATGCCCAATGATGATATCTATGACGGAGTCGAGACAAAGGAGCCACAACCAACGAGCCACAAAGAGTTTTCCTATTGCTAACTTTAGATATATTCTACGCTTCGAGGGATTGAAGAAGTTGCCGTTGATTTGCCTATCCAACTCCAACTCCAGAGTAGCTGCAGATTTATGAGCAGTTGTCAGACAACGTGCAACAGCGCAACGAAGTAGCTGAGACTCTGGCTAAAATCATTCTTGGCCACGCTCAGACAGGGCCAACAACATTTGAGTCCGAAAAGTTCATTGTACGAAACATGGATGCTGTTTCTCTCTCTCTCTCTCTCTCTCTTCCCCTATCTCCTCCTTCTATTCTATCTCTTATATTCCCCCTCTTCAGCTAATGAGTTGTCAACATTTTGACTGACTTTTATTTGCCGGCAAATGTGACAGACAGACAAAAGTCTAGCCCAGACTTTGCTCCGAATTAGCATTATCCTGTGGCGTTTGCGAGTTTGTTGACACTTGTCCTTGTCTCGTTGTTAGTCTCATTGCAATGTCAGTGTCAACTGTTTCCGCCTATTCCGCATCCTATTAGCCAGCCTGATGACTCAAAATGTTGGCCACAAAACGACTAGCCATAAATGTCTGGCATTAAGCATAAATTGGCAACTAAATTATGGCCAACCATTTGCGGAGCAGGCATAAAAGGATGCGTTCAATTTTCACAATGACTCACAAATTGTTTAGTCTAAAGTTAGAGACAGTGCTGCCAGTTTAGCTATTTTAATGCCTAAACTATATTTTTTTTAAATGTTTAAGAGTGTTTTTAAATTATAGAAAAACAATAAAATCATGAACAATTTTTATTTATTTTATTACATAAATTTTGATAAATTTGTTCATTTTTGTATTTTGCCTTTAAGCTTAGTTTTTTTTTTAAGCTTATTTTTATTTTTCTACTTTCCTTTTATTTATTTTTTGCTTTAAGCCTATTTTTATATTTCTACTTTTATTTGATTTTATGTAATTTTTTTATCTTTTCAATTCAATTCAATTCACTAATTTTAATTTAATTTACTAATTAGTTATCTCTCCTATTTTTAATATAACTGTAAATTAAGTAATAAAAACATTTATTAATTTACAGTGTCTCAAAATTGTTTAAAAATGTTTAAAATGCAGCTGCTCAAACTATAACATCAAGCAACTAAATAAATTAAAAACCATTCAGAGTCAACAGTGCTGTCAAAACTGTCAGCTACTTTACTCCAACTTATTTACAGTGCTTCCAAAACTATTAAGCGTGCAATTAGCTGTTCTAAAATCCAACTGTTTGCAATTAATTCTCATTAAAAAGTAATTAAATGCGCACAACTGATAAACCTAATTTGATATTTCAACAACATTTCCTGCACATGTTGTTTGTAGTTCACTTGAATTGTTTATAGTTGTATTATTAACAAGAGCTGCAAAACAATAATCAAATGACAGCTTACAAAATTGAAATTGAATTTGGAATTGTTCTTCTAATGGGGTAAAAGTTTAGAGGCCTATAAATAACTTATTAATGGATTTGAAAAGGAAATGTGTCTAAAATTGAATGCAGCATAGAATCAACTCGATTTAAGAGTAGTTTCAATGAGGAAACCTCTTAAAAAAAGACCTCTGGGTAAACTGATAAAACAGCTGTGCAAATTTCGAACAGGTAGAAGAAACAAAGGAAGAGAAAAAGCTGCAAGACATTTAAGTCGAATAAACAAACAAAAAGAGTCAACGTACTGTGCCTAAAGATTGTGTAATATTATTTTGAACAAGTTAATAGAGTTGCAGTCGAAATAGGAATAGGAATAGGAACAGGAAAACAAACAACTTCATTTGTTTCTACGACTAGACAAAGTGATTTCCCAATAAAAACTATTTATAGCTGATCAGAAACAGAAAACAGAACTTTATGCCCCAATGCATTTGACTTTAGATCTCGGGAGGGGGAGAGAGGAGAAACATAATTTATGGATCGCTGACTTCGAAAATTTCTACATTTTTCGTTCTCTTTTTCAGTTTTGCCTTTTTGTGTGCATTGTAATCCGAATCGGGGAACTTTGCATCTGACATGAAAGCAGCCCATAAGTTGCCTTTAATGGAATTGTTCATCTCGAAGAGCATAAAATACTAAAAGCGTTGATAATTCATCATCACATCGCATCACATCGCATCGCATTGGGATCTGAGAGAAGCTTCTTTGTGCAGCGATCAGTCAGTCGGTCACGCTGAGAGTCAGACACAGAGTCATAAACAGAGTCAGACAGTCAAACTGTCAGACAGTCGCTTTGTCGATCTCTCTCGGTTGGGGCAATTCAATTACGAGACAAGCGGGGTCACAAATGCCAATACATTTAATGTGTGAATGCAGCGAAGTTTTTATACCCTTACTAAGTGGAAATGTGCACAGTCTACAGAAATAGTAGTACTAATAGTAGTACAAGTTGTAGAAGGAATAGTAGTTGTAGAAAAAGTATAAATAAAAAGTAATAGCAATAGTAAAAGAAGGGATACTGAAATAGTAGTAGTAATAGTATTACAAGTTGTAGATGGAATACTATTAGTTTAATGTATAGTAAAAATAGTAATAGCAGTACTAAAAATAGTGACAGTTGTAGTAATATTTAGCAGCATAAAAAATTAGTAGTCAATTGTATTGTATGTGGAGTAGTAGTAGAATTCGAAATGGTGTTAATAGTAGAAGTAGTACTATTAATCATAGAAGTAGTACTAATAAGAGTAGTATAAGAAGTGGTAGTAACAGGATAAATATACGGAGTAGATGTAGTAGTAGAAGGAGGAATGAAAATAGTAGTAATATAAAAAATAATAATAATATAAATACCTAAATAGAAATAATAATAGTGTAGCAATAAGAGAAGTATACGGATTAGTAGTAGTACTAATACAAATAGTAGTAACTGTAGTAGTAACAGGAGTAGTATGTGAAGATAGGAGTAATGAAAGTTGTAGTATTAGTATTTGTAGGAATAGAATAAGTATGTAGAATAGATGCAGTAAAATTAGTAGTGGTAGGAATAGAAATTATAGTACTAATAATAATAGTACTTATAATAATAGAAGTAGTAATAGTAGTTTGAGCAATAAAAGACGTAGAATCAGCAGTTGCATTAGAAGTACATAATTGCAATGAGATAAGCTGCAATAGAAGTGCCAATAATACATAGAAGTTGTGGTGATGTAACTACTTGTATAATTTCTTATAAAACTTATCTTAACCTTACTTCTTATATAACATGGTAATTGTTTCCCAAAATATCCCTGCCTTTCTAATTGCTAACAAATCTAAACTTGCCATTTTAATATGTGGTTTCTATAGCTCCACAATTCTTAAGTAATATATGCAGATCCACAATCGATACTCTTTCAGGGTAACAACAAGTTAAGAGTTATCAGTTATACATTTGCTTTATGCATGATTGGATGTTTTTCTACATTTAGTAGTTGTGATCGAGATAATGCATGATATATTATATGTACATTCAGGGTATTATCTCTAGTGTAGGGTATTTTAAAATGATAACTGAGTGCAACGTACAATTCCCTGAAGTACGAGTATAATCGGTACTCTCTATATGGTTATGGTGCACAATTCCCATTAGGTGATTAACCCGTAGAACATTTCACTATTTTTTTATAATCTTTGTTTTTTTTGTTGTTTTTTGTTGGTTTGCCTCATTAGTTTTGGAGCTCACGTTTTCCCCAGAGACGTGAGCAGACAGTTTGCCTTATAAAGGGCACCATATGATATGGGATATGTCTGTGAGTGTATGTGAGTGTATTTGAGTGTGGGTGTTTGAATGCATTTGAATATAATGTGGAATTAGATGCGAGTGCCACTTGAATGAATATTTGCCTCTTATCTGTGGATTTTACTTATTGATAAGACGCATTTTATTGTCTATTTATGGATTTGAAATCAATGCATTATCTAATACTCCCTATAAGTGGTAAAATGCCCATAAATCAATATCATTTTTCGTTTCTTTCTTTCTATTTTTTTTTACTTTAACTAATTTCTTTCGTTTTTGACCATAAGAAATTCCAGATCCAAGAGTTCCGACAAAAACAACAAATTACAAATTATGCAAATTCATTGAAAACGAAAGGCATTTTTTTGTGATATTTTTTGTTGTTATTATTTTTATTTGTTGATTCGTTTTGCTTTTGTTTATTCATTTATTCATTAGCCACGCACATGAAACTTTGAATTATTCGCAATCTTAGGTTGAGAGTTATTACGAAATAAAAACAATTAATGATAGTTATAGGTAAGAGCGAAATCCGATAATAACAATTGAAGTGATTGTAGTTATAATTACAATAGAAATACGAATATATCTATAATGAGAATTTGATTGATGGATTGATTGATTGATTGTTAAACAAATAAGATGATCATCATCTAAATATCTTTTTATGCAAATGCTGGCCTAGTTTTTAAGTGTGATCAGACCTTGAGCCCAAATCCCAAACAGGGTTGCCTCTTAATTAAGCAGTTGAACAAATAGAGTTGCCAACAAAAGCAAATATATAAAAACAGAAGCGACCAAACACTTAACATTCAAAATAAAAGTAAAACTTTTATCATACAGCTGTCAAAATGCAGAACCATGATTAATTTACAAGTTTCGGCAATAAAATACCCTGTAGACATATACAAAAATATGTTAAACTCGTTTTCTTATCGTACAAGTTGATTAATATTGCTGTCAGCATACTTAAAATATTTATGTATAATACCATAAAATCATTCAATACCCCAATTATTGATATATTTATTGTTATTTCCATTGTGCTACATAATAGGAAGTTGATTTGTCCGATAAGTAATCCTTATCAGATCATAATTCGAATCGGAAATTTGCTTAAATTTCCGAGAGACCGTATGCCAAGTAATTTTTTTGACAAAGAAAAAATTCACATATTTAATGTAGCAAAAATAAAAACCAATTTCTTGGCATTTGATTATTTTATTTATTTCGTAAAGTTTATGTATTTAAAAAAGTTAAAAATAACTAATTAGTGTATAGCTTTTTTTATAAATAGAATACAAATTTTCATTTTTTTTCCTAGTCAAAAGAATTATTTCACATAAATAACAAAGAAATAAACTACCCCTTTGTCACTAGGCTACAGGGTGATCGAACGACTGCAAAACTGTAAAGCAGACAACAACAACAACAGCAAGAATAATAATTACAACAACAGCAGCTTATGCGAAAAGCAACAGACGACAAATGTCCAAGTGCAAATAAACAACAACAACAAGAAGAGACGTAAACGCAACATAAAGAGCAAAAGTAACAAGAAGAATATCGAAAACAGCAACAACAAATCAGCGTCGCTGCTGCTGCGCTGCCCGCTGCTCAATGCTGCTGAATCAGCGAATTTTTTCAATGGAAGCAAAGCAAGACGAACGATTTACAGTTTTCGGTTGTTTTCTTCTTGTTGTCTTTGCCAACATTGTTGTAGCTCTTGTTGTTGTTGTCGCTGCTTTTGTAGCGCGTTGCAGCAGGTAATCAAGAAGAAGAAGAAGAGGAAGGGACGATGCTGTGCAAAACTGGTCAGCTTCATAAATGTTGTAGTTGTTGTCGCTCTCATAAGAAATATACAAAATAATAAAAAAAAAAACTACCCATAGCGTTGAATTCGGTGGTACAAACCTTTGTTAATTGCTATTTGCAATTGCAGCCTGCGCGCTCCTCTCACGATTTTTGTAGTTTTTCTCTCTCTTTATTTGCTTTGCTAGCGTCTCGTTGCCATTTTTCACTTGCGCTTTCAATTGAAGGCAATCATTGGATGCAATTAAATTGAGAGCCGATCACACAATAAAAAAAATGACGCTTGCAATTGTCGATTGTTATTGCACTTCTTATTATTCAGTTTATCACCCACTGTAAACAAAGTCAGTCATAGGACACACACAAACATACACACACTTATATCAAATTTGCATAATTCAATTGCAATTTGCGACCGGCACAAAATGCGCGCGAATTAGAAACAAACACAAATAATTCGACCGTCGACCAACGCAGCCCACCCGTTCGCCACAAACGCTTAAGCAGAACTAAACTCATGTTAGGTTAACATGCTGTTACCTAAGCGCGCAACATAACATTCGCCGCACGAATTCGCCGCAACTAACAGCTTGGCTTCAAGAACAGATGGTGAGTAAAATACCAGCTGATTTTGTTTACTCACTCTACTCATTAACAAAGCTTGAGTGCAAGTAGTGCAGACTGCTGCAGACTTTTTATGCTAAAGATTAAATGTATTTCCAATAGTAATCCACAATATGAGCACATCAAAATATAATAATACTCAAGCAATTCTGCTAAACTACGCGGCGGTTAATGTTAAGCTCGCCACCGCATAACATTCGTTAAGTTGGAGCAGCGTCATAAAGTGAGGAGCAATTATGTTAAGCTTATACATAACCCACCACTGTTAAGCTAAAATTCGGAAGGCTGCCACCCTGTTGGCAGCACTGTAAGTGTAGCCACCTGTGTGAAGTGGCGCCAATTTTGAATTTGATTTATAAGCTTATAACAAGCACATGCACATATTGTGTTGTTAGTATTACAGCACAGTTAGTGGCAAACAAAACTACAATTAAATAGGATTTTCGTCAACTTTATTATTGAAATTAATTAATTTGTTCTTGTTTTCGGTTTTTGGGTGTGTCACGTAAAAATATATGTGATTAAACAAGTTGTCAATAAAATATATGTATATATTTTTTTTGTATATATCAGTTATTTAGTAAGCAATGCAAATTGAACTTATGGTCTAGTTGCTTTTTGGTTTATCAATTTATTGCATTAGTTTTTGTTGAACAAAATTTGGTAGCTTTAGTTGTTGTTGTTGTTGCAGTTGTTGTTGCCAAAGCGGTCGCTGCTGTTGTTGTTGCAGTTGTTGTTGCAGTTGTTGTCGCTGTTGTTGTTGTTGTTGTTGTGGCTGAGGCGGCTGCACAGGACGCCAATAATAGCTTCTAGCAATTGGTTTCACTTTGACTAGGAAACTTTTATTCTTTCTATTTTTGTGTATTTATTGAAATTGTTGAATCGATTAAGAAAACATTTATTAATCAACATTTAATAAACTGAGTGTGGAACATAAATAAAATGTTGTCCAAAAACGAACCCTAATTGTTTAATTTTAAAAAGTGTATTGTAGTTATATAGTTATTAATTATTACACACACATTTTGTGGAACCAGTCTTGAGTCTGTCTATATGTATGGTATGTACATATACATACATATATATGATGATGATAATGCCTGGATCTGGGATTGATCAGGGTAACAACTTACACAATTGTTGGCATTCTTATTATTATTATTTTTGGTTAGTAGCACAGCACATGGGATAATCAGTTGGTGGTGTTGTTGTTGTTGTTCTTGTTGCTTGTGGTGAACTTTGACTTGGACGTAGACTCACCCATCTGGCAGCTGTTGCTGCTGTTGTTGTTGCTGCTGCTGCTGACGACGACGTCTTGCCACAGCGCTGTTCTTAATAATCGCTTCGATCTCACGTCCACCTGAACTCTCCCCCTCGGAGGCGGAGGCACAATTGTTGCCCCCAGTTGGATCCGTTGCATCGTCGACAGCACGTGTTGCACCGAGTGTGGCAAGATTGCGCACCAGACTCACTGCATCATCGTGTTGTTGTGTGGTTGGGGGCGTGGCATTCTCCTTGGACACATTACGCAATATCTGCGCCAAATTACGTTGCGGATTCGCTGAACTGTTGTCGGTTTCATCCCTTGTGGCATTCGCATTCGCAGTGGTTGCCGATTTCCTCAGATTGGAAACTGTGGCATGCGTCGAACGTTGCAACCGATTCTTCAGCTCGGCATTTAGATCAATGGGCATCAGACCACGTCCCATACCCGGCAAGGCTTTGCCGCTCTTCAAAATACCCTTGGGTTTACCTAATAGAAAATATAGATAAATTAATAAGTTGTTCAAAAGGGAAATTCCCACAAAAAGAAATTTAATGAGAAATGCATAAATTAATTTAATAAATTAACAAGCAGCATCAGCAAATTAAAAACGTGCTTAGAATTTAAAACATGCTCAAGTCAAACTAATGAGAAGCGCATAGAACAGCGCATCTTAAATTCTGTATACTTACTCAGTTAAAAATTAACAAAAGTCAAGTAATTGTTTTAATTTTAAGAATTGTTAAACTTACATATTATAGTATCTATAAATTATATTAAAATATAAGAAAACTTTTCTTTGCAAATGTAATATTATTATTTTTTAACTTTGTTAAAACAATTATTTGACCAACTATATTTACAAAAAAGTCTTGCTTCAGTTACAAATTAAGAAAGTCAAGTAATTGATTTATTTTTAATTTTAAAAATTGTTAAACTAATATATTTTACTATCTATAAATTATATAAAAAATAAGAAATGTTTTCCTTGCAAATACATTTTTTATTTAAATGTTGTTAAAACAATTACTTGACCAACTGTATTTACAAAAAAAAGTCTCGCTGCACTTTAGCACAAATCTTGTTTTATTTTAAATGTTTAACAATTTGCATATTTAAATATTACAATAATAATTATGATAATTAAATGTAATTCTCTTTATAATTATAATAATAATGGTAATGATAATGATAATGATAATAATGCCGTTTAAGGTACAATTCGTTTAGCTTTAAGTAATTAATTAAAAAGTCATAAATAAGCACGAAATGTAGTTGCACAAAAAACATAATAATTAATAACTGTTAACTGTTAACTGGATATTCATATATATATTTTCATAGATATTTTGTAGGCTGAAATAGAATGCAGGTGGATTAATTACAATGTCTATAAAGTGTTGTGTAGGATTCAAGTTTCAAGTTGCAATTATTATCAATTTGTCGTTTCGTATTTTATGTTATTTATTAGTATAATATAGTATATTTATTTTTTATTCATATTTCATTCATTTTATATTTTATTTTTTTTTGATTCGTTTCGTTTTATAGGGGGAGGAAGAAATCTATCACACAAATCACATTTGAGCGCACACTGAAAAAAATTGAGAGCGCAACAATTTTATCTACATGCTAAATCCAAAAATTTGAGAAAAGTGATAGATAGAAAAATGTCGGGATTTGTTTTTCGAAAAATTTGTGAAATTTTTAAATAGTTATGCCAAAAAATTTACAATTTTTCTCTCTCTCTCTCTCTTATGTGCCCAAAATTTCGCCACACAAACGTTTGAATTCGAAACCCGCTGCATGCAACTCATCTGGTGTGATCACAATATCCTCAAAACTGGAAATGCTCAACTTGTTGCCACGTGTGGCAGGTGAATGCGCCCTCTTCAAACTGGGCGTGGCCGTTGTGGGACTTAAACTGCCCGATGTCTCCAGTGACATTGCTCGTGTTCTCTTCAACAACTCGCGACGCTTTTGCACCAAACTCATGTTGCCACCATTTGTGGCAACTTGGGGTAGACGCACATGCTCATTGAGTGCCTCTTGTGGCACAATCATCTGTCCGGCGGATTGTGTCTTGAGCAACATTGTTGTGGTTGTTGTTGTGGTGTTGTAGCTCTCGTTGGGACCAAAATATTTGGCATAACGTTCATCAACTTGGGCGGAGCGATTGTTGTTGCCACATGTGGCACCCAATTCAGTGGTGTGACGACGATTGACAGTTGTTGCTGCTGCAGCTGTTGCTTGTGGCAGCTTCTGTTGCACTGTGATTTGCGTAAAGTGCGTCAGTTGTTGTTGCTGTTGTTGCAACTGTTGCTGTTGTTGCACCTGTTGTTTCTGCTGATTGGCAGCACAGTTTTCTTTGCCTGAATCGGAGCTTTGTGCATCATCGCTGCTGTCATTGTTGCTGTTCGTGTTGCTGTTGTTGCTGTTGAGAGCAATTTTGAGCGACTGTTGCTGCTGTTGCTCCTTCTGTTGCTGTTGCTCGATAAAGGGCGACTTGATTTTGCCAATTGTCCGCACTCCCATCGATATGTGTATGTCCTCCAATGTTTGTATCCTTGCCATGCAACTGTTGCGATGATTATTGTTGTTGTGCTTGTTGTTGTTGCGATCACTCAGAAATGTATCGGGCAACACCAATTTGCCCACTGTGCGCAGTTTAATGCGTCGTGTTGTTGTCAGCGATGTTGTTTCCAGCAATGGTGTTGTTACTGTTGTTGTTTCCATGGCAACAGTTGCTGTTGTTGCTGCTGTGGTTGCTGTGGCTGCTGCTGTTGCTGCTGGCGGCGCTGTTGCCGAGCGACTTAATTCAATGAAGCCATTGTGTTGTTGTTGTTGTTCCAGTTCCAATTCCATTCGTTCCGGCTGATGTTGCTGCTCCTGCTGCTGTAAACTGGGCGTGCATTCCATGGGCGTGGGCGTGACATTGTTGCTACTGTAGGTGTTGCTGTTGTTGCTGCTGCTGCAGGTGTTGCTGTTGTTGCTGTTGTTGCTATTGCTGCTGTTGTTGCTGCTGCCAAAGTTCGCACGTTCCATGGAGTTGTAGGGGGGACTGCGTGAGGAGGCGCAGCTGCTGGCACGACTCGAAAAGCGTCCGCCAGATGGCGCTGGTGTTGTTGGTGTTGTGGCGCCGCCATTTTCACAAAGGCTGCTGAAAAATGCGAGACGCTCCGCCAGCGACAACGATGAAGGTTCTGAGTGAAGGAGTTGGGAAGGGATTAGTCAACATAACGAGTGTTTATTGTAGCAACACTTACGCATCCTTTGCAACTCTCTTTCTACACTATAAACATTAAATATTGCTGTTGTGCTTTTAAAGTTGTTGCTGTTGCTGTTGAGTTGCTGCTGTTGCTTCAACAAGTGTCAAGTGGCAACTGCGCAACGCGTTTTTTATCAACAATTTCTTACTGCAATTGCTATTGTTGTTACAATTATTGTTGTTGTTGTTGTTGCTGTTGCTTGTCGCGTTTAATTTGTTGTTACGTCTTGTGTGTTGCTCTCGTGTTTATCAACTGAATTCAACTCTTCTAATATGCCTATCGCTTCTCTGCTTTCTTTGCCCCCATAGAAAGTCGAACAACGCAAATTTTTATAATATAAAAATTTATCTATAATTTTTTTATGCTTCTTTGTTATTGTCATTTGCCTTTTGTGCAGCTGATTCTTTTTGTACGCTCGCCTTTTTTATTTTTTCAACAGCAGCTGGTTTTCATTTTCATTCGAAGCTTTCGATTTTCTTTCATCGCTATTGATAACTTCTTTCTTCTCAAACGCTTTGTTAGCTACTAAATATGAAGACGAAGAAACTTGGGGAGTCACAGAGTCAGAGAGAGGACTGTAGACTGCAGACTGTAGACTGTAGAAAACCACAGAATGAGTTGTTCAATTGCGAGAGAAATACACAAACTGTTTACTGATTAGAGTTGAGTGCTCAACTGAATTAGCTATATGAATACTCATGAATAGAGTGCTATAAAAGAGTGAATTCTCTATAAGGATAGATGAATCAAGCCTATTCAAATTCACTTTGTAGAAACAGGCGGCTTTAAAGTGTGAATCTCCATAAGTTTTAACAAATAATTATTTACATAAATTTGAATCAACAAACATCTTAGATTTAAGAGTTCATGAAATGTTGCTCTATGGAGTCTTGGAGTTTTTAATACTAGATTTAAAATGCTCTGTCAAGTTAGAAATAAAGAATCGCCTATCTATAATTATAAAATACCCTATAAAAATTGATGGTTATAGCTAAAATAATGCTATCATATTTCGAAAAGATTATTCCAACAATTTGCTCTGTCGTGCTAGAAATAGAGAATTGCCTATCTATAAATATAATATACCCTATAAAAATATAGCGTTCAAGCAAAAATACTCCTAGCATATTTCGAAAAGATTATTCCAACAATTTGACTATCTTTATGCCTTCTCTTTCTTATAAATAAAAATTTATAAGATGAAAATTAAGCTTAATTTCTAATTCAAAAAAACTCATATTTTTTATTTACAAGCTACAAGCTTTAATTTGAATAAGAAACTTCATCTAATATTTTTTGTATTATGCAATTGTGTAATTTGTGGTTACTTTTGATACCCTGTAACCATAAAGCAGAGTTGCAGGCTATTATAAACTAATGCAACAGAGAGATTATACAGCATAAAAATGTAACCCAATTTAATCTATTAATTAAATTAATTAAGTTTTTTAGAGAGAATATTATTCAAAAAAATTTAACTCTATTTTAGCATATAAATTTTATCTTTCAGAGAGAATATTCAGCAAACTCTATTGTAATCTATTATTTTAATTCATTTAATTTTTTAGAGAGATTATACAGTCTAAAAATTTATTTTATTCTATTTATTTAATTAATTTAATTTTTTTATGTTCACATCACACTCCAAAATTCATTTTATATTATTTGTTAGCTAAACTAATTCTTGAGTTACTCATAAATCATGTTTTTTATATTGTTTCTTGTGGTTTTCTTTGCACATTCATTTGTTGAATCAACTTTGATTAATTTTAAATAAAATACGTAATATTTAAAGTTCATGTTAATTTCCTTATATAGTTTACAGATTTATGGAATTATAACATCTCCGAACTACATATGTATATTCCTTATAAGTAGTTCGATCATCATCAATCTTCACAATTCACAGAACTCTAGACTCAGAAATTTCTAACAGCATATCATTTAATCATTAAACTACAAATGATGACTAATTTTATAGCTAAAAAAAATCGACTTTTATGTGTAACTAACTAAATTTTCTATGCTTTTTTTTATCAAGGTCAAGGCACATGTTATCACCAGTTGCTTTTTATGAGACGAAATTAGAGGAAACGCCCACATATATTTTTAAAAATTAATTAATTGAAATTGATATTGAAAGGCAATATTCAAAATCAACAAAGAGGAAGTTTCAATCTGAAACTGACTTAAAAATAAGGCCAAGTTGATTAAAAACGTTTAATGCGCTTTACTGAAAAATGTGTGGAAAATTCAATGAAAATGGGTAAGAAAACTAAGCCAAAAAATAATGAATAATTCATCTCACGTGAGTTAAATTACATAAATAAAACATGTGTAAAAAACCAAATTGATTTAATATGTTGTTCATGCGTCAACAACAGAGAGTTAATTATTTGTTAGAAAGAAAAAAATTATTAAACCAAATGCATGCGATGAAAAATATTAGAAAAATGCTTAAGTATTTATTACGATATTTTTTTTCCTATTTATTTTTGCTTTGTTTGCATTGCATAATTTTGCGTGCTTGCATATTTTTTTATATATATTTATTTATTTATAGTTTTTTTGTTGCCAATTGTTTAATTGAACGTGGCAATAATTTTGATTGATTACATGATGCAAATATTAAATTAGTCAAAAGCGCAGCGCAACTGAAGAAACAGCAACAACTCAAGAAATTATATCTTAAACTTCACATTGAGGACAGTCACAACAACAACAACAATAACAATAAGAACAACAACATTCAATTATTATTAATAATATTATAGATTCTTTTATCTATGTTTCGCATGCGAATTTGTGAATTAATCGTGCATTGCATTCGCGCAAAACAAAAGAGAGAACAAATGATACGTAAATGTTGAAGAGAAAGAAACAAGAAGAGAGCGTTCGTAATGCTTTACTCTCTTTTGCTCTCTCTCTTTGTATATTTTAGTGTTACTCACCAAAGTCCGCATCGGTTGTATCCTGCGTCGTATTTGGCGTGCTCGTCTCATCGTTTATCGGCGATCCGAGCGACGCGGTTACGTTGCCGATGCCGCTGGATGCCGATGGAGGCGGCGAGTGGCGAGATGTTGCTGCAAGAGAGAAGAATGAGAGAAGTTAGAAAGAAGTCTGACAGATTCTTATTTTTAGAGTAAACTAACTATACTCTAGCTTTATTTAAAAATAGTCACATATTTCTAAACAAAAAGACCAATTTAAATTACCTCTTCCAAGTCCAAGTAGTTAGAAAGAAACATGACAGATTTATTTTTAGAGTACACTAGCTATATTTTAGTTTTATTTAAAAATAAACTGATCTTTTTTTAAATAAAAGACAATTAAATAATCCTTTCGAAGTTTGATGAAGATAACAAATGAATGCGGAAAGTTTTGACTATATCCTATATCCTTACTTGTGTCTATCATAATCTATAAATATCATGAATATTAACTAGCCAATGACAAGATCGAAATTATCTATATTTATTTTATATGAAAAATCCTAGCAATCGTATTATATTTTAATTCATTTGTCTTTTCATAAAATAAATTTTGTATCCTTTTCTCGAATCGAAGTCAAAAATAAGATCGAAATTATCATCTGAAGAAGCTCTCTCTCCAATTAAATATGAAATATCATAGCAATTATATTTTATTTTATTTATTTTTTCAT
Organism: Drosophila kuntzei; assembly: GCA_035042165.1. Classification (NCBI taxonomy): domain Eukaryota; kingdom Metazoa; phylum Arthropoda; class Insecta; order Diptera; family Drosophilidae; genus Drosophila; species Drosophila kuntzei. The sequence goes on along the minus strand of JAWNLU010001584.1, from coordinate 3,672,743 downwards.
TTTAGAAAATTCATTTTGTGTCCTTTTCTCCTCTACTTACGATTCGATAAATCGAGATCCATCAATATTTGGAACACAATTTCCGACGATAAATTTTCATTATAAACTAATTGTGTACTTTCAACTTTATCCATTCTAAGAATATTGTTGTTTGAAAAAAATATGAAATATTAATGATTAAATTGTGACAAAAGTCGTTTTGCTCTGTTGTTTGACATATACTAATAACAATGCCTACTTAATCTAATCTCAAGTGATTTGCTCAATACACCGACTCCTATATCCCCTCTCTTTATTCACCATTCTCTACGCACCACTGCAATTGTTACCCAACAGAAACCTCAATTAGTTGCTGATTGCCAGTTTGTGTGGGAAAAGGGGGAAAATAGCGGAAAAAAGGGGAAGGCAAGTGACACACATTTTACAGCTTATTAACTTGGACAACAAGCATGCCGGGCCATAATGGCACCAGCCAAACAACAACTACAACAACTGTAACAACAAAAACTAAATTTCCAACAAAAAGTTAGCAAAATAAGTTAAAAAGTGTCGTCCATTGAGCGTTCATTGACGCTGCGTCGTGCTGACCAGACCGAAACCTATAGCGGATTCTTCTTCTTTTAACGCGGTTAACACTTGGAGCTGCACTCTTTGGTTCCGCGGTAGAGAACTAGTTCCACAGTGTGGCGAGTGACGGTATTTGGGTGTAAAGGAGGAATAGCCCGGTTTCTAAATCCAAGAATATTCATATTTAATAAATATTTATCTCTTAATAGGACAGCTGCCTAAATTATTATAATTCCTATAATCAAAATACTACAAGTCAAGCTACTATCCTAAGCCTGTTTGCTTGAGTCTTGCTAAATAATATACTCGTTTTATAGTATTAAAGTCAATTATGTTATTATGATTCTCTTTGGTTATTTAAGTCTTAAATAATCGTAAAATTTAACGGAATTGTGATTTATCTTGCGTTTTGACGAATGAACTAGCTCAAAAGTGGTAAATAAACGATGGCTAGTAAGTATTCTAGAAAGTGTATTTAAATTACTAATCTCTTGCTTAGTCTACACAAAAGAATACAAATAATGTTTAAAATGCCATTTGGACTTAAGAACCGGCTTTTGGAACTAGTTGAAACGGAATGACAACACAACTCTAATCGCAACTAGTTAGCACAACTGTCTCTAGTTGTTGTTGTTGTAGTAGTAGTAGAAGTTGTTGATATTTTTGTTTTTGTTGCAGTAGTTGTTGTTGTTGTATGTATTGTTGTTGTTGTTATTGTTGTTGCTACGCATCGCTGCTCCACTGGCGAATATAGTTCGCAATTCCAGCTTTATTCCCTTCTCCCCTCACTCTATTTTATTTAATGCTTTCATGCTAATTTCTATTAGGTTGTTATCTTTGTTTTTTTGACCTCCCAGAACTGAAGTTAACTTTCGACCAAGTACAGCAAATAAAGGTTATTAATTTTAAATTTTAGCTAAATAAATCAATGTGAAGAAATTATGTTACGGCAACGAGAAATACGTAAATTATTATTAATTCTTATTTTTAATTTCTAATTAAAAAAAAAATCAAAATAATTATTAAAATTTGTATTAAAAAAATCAAAAATAAGTGTTATTTCGTAACTTTTAAATATAAGTAGAAATTTAATTATTACTTTGCTTTTTTTAAATGCAAATTAACATTGCAACATTTAAATAAAAATGGTTACTTTTTTTTTATTATTTTGAATTTTTCAAATAACAATTTTAAATAGATGTTATTTCGAAAATTTTAAATAAAAATTGAAATATAATTATTATTTTGCATTTTTAAAATAAGTGCTATTTCGTAACTTTTAAATAAAAATTTAAATTTAATTATTATTTGGTATTTTTAAAATAAAAATTAAAAATAAAATTTATTTCGTAACTTTTAAATAAAAATGCAAATTTAATTATTATTTTGAATTTTTTATATAAAAATTATATATAAGTGTTATTTCGTAACTTTTAAATAAAATGAAAATTTAAATATTATATTGAATTTTTTAAATAAAAATTAAACAGAAAAATGTAAGACCCATGACTCACCTTGTCGGTTGGCAAATGAACGCGACTGCGACGTCAACGTCTCTCCACCTGCCGTCTCCCTTCGGCTGCGCGATTGCTCCTGCAACTGTTGGAACATATTGGCACGTGCTCTCACACTGCTGCTACGTGACACACCCACTCCCACAGATCCACCCACAGCACCACCACTTGACTGTGTGGTCGATGCATCGTCGCCCAGCGACTGTGAGGCAGAGTCATCATCCAAGCCGGACATTTCAAAGATGCGTTCGGTGTCGTTGCCCACGGAGAGGGTCAATTGTTCGCTGAGACTGACGCTATCGTTATTTATCGATTGCTGGCGTGTTATCGATGATGGGGGCGTGGCACCGCCCTGAGCGGCCAAATGAACAACGCGCGGCGATTGCAGCGGTTGCGTTGAACTGCGCGCCAAACGGAACGAGGCGCCGGCGCCTGAATTTGTGGACGAGGAAAGCAGCAGCGGGGCGGGAACGTGGCTCAGCGGTTGTCCGGTGATAGGAGAGATTAGCGGTTGTTGTTGTAGTTGTTGTTGCTGTGAACCGTTGCGAATATCCAACGGTTTGGTGGGCTTAAAAGCCGACGTGGCCGAGATGTCAAAGGGCGTTGAGTTGGCTTTAAAGCTGCAGACGAAGGGAAATTAAGTTAGCTTGTTTTATAAACAATTCTCTCTGTCTCTATCTCTCTCTCCCCATCTCCTCTCTCCCTCTCTCTCGTCACTCAACAATGCGCAGTTAGCGGCAATCATAATTATAGGCAACATCTTTGTTTTTCCCTTAATTACACGCTGTTATTTCACTGGTGAAATTTTAACACTGCATCTCTTTGATTGACAATCTCCTCAATTCTCTTCCCCCCTCAAGGTAAAAGTTTAGTTGAGAGCAATCAACAATCCATAGATTAGCTGCAAATGAGTTTTGTTTCGCAGTGAAATCTGAAAGTCATCAGTTTTGTTTTAAATATTTTTGCCATTTATATTTAGTACTTTCAAACTGTAACTTATTGCATTTCAATTTGGAATTTCCAATATTTTTCGTCTGTTTGTTTATCGGCCAAACAAAACATTAACCGCATTTTTTTATTTTTATGCAGTGCAAAGAACAGACTAAAAATAAACAACAACAAAAATCTAGATGAACTATAAAGGAAAAAACGCAGCTAATTGGATTTTTAAAAGTGTGCGATCTATTTTTGAAAAAAACGAGAGAAGAAATGAAATACTAAAAATACTGCAGTTTAATACTCTTTTCAGATTGTTTCTATAGTGGATATACCTTAAAGAACTTCGACATTAATGTCATTTGCTGGAATGATCCTTAAATTTTTTTGAAATCATATAAAAATATTTAGAATATACAATAACATACATTTCAAAACTCTGATTGAGTTAGCTGGCAAAGTAAAAAAGTTTTTCATACAGGAACTCAATTTTCGAATATTTATTCCGATGATAGATTTATGTTATAGTAATCCAATTCACTCCGTTTCAACATATGTGCTCATTGGAGATCAAATATACAGCCCTACAAAATTTCTGCGCCTTTGCTTACAAGGGAGATGAGTTCACACAGTCAGTTCTAGGTTCTAATAAGAAATATGCCCGTAAGAAACTGATAAAATCGTCTATATTTGGTTAGAGAAACAAATATCGAAATAGGCACACATAAAAAATTGTGATTAAAGACAAACAGTTGGGGCCTAAAACTTTGTTGTACTACGGCATTTGAATATATATGTATTTTTATATAGAGCACATTGTATATAGCATTTTTTAGTGACATTCCCATTGGTTTATTTTGTTGTTGATACTTTTTTATATACACTGCGCGAATATTTTCACAGTTTATGACACAATATTATATTATATTTATAGCACTTTTTATGGTTTTATGACGCTCACAATTGGCTTTTTAAGTATATATAGAGATGTTATACATATATAAAAATTTTTGTGCGAATTTTGCACAATTGGCACTTGAAAAATCCGTTAATAATTGTATGGATTTCCATTTGAGTGCACATTTTCCATGCATTTATTTTTAGCAGCATTACGAAATATGGCCTCATATATATAATTAACCATAGATTTTTCCATGGTTTTTAACACATTTTCTTTTTATTATTGTTGGATTTTCCGCTACCTTTTTGGTCACTCGTTTCCCCCCTCTTTCTCACTCTCTCTCTCTCTTTATGAACTGCCCGATAACCGGCCCGAAAAGCAACTGACAACAGGTCGAGTATCTTGTAGAACGTGGCGCGTTTTCGATATTTGTTGTTCTTGTATTTTTACCTTTATTTCTTTATCTCTTATCAGTTGCCAAGAGGCAGGCGGCAATAGATTTCATATATTTTTGTTAGTTTTCGATTTCTTTCACTATTTATTCTGTTTTTGTTGATAATGACGACACTTTACAAACAGTTCGACATTTTTTTTCAAAATAGAATTTTACCGATTTCGAAAATGGGGAAGAAAAAATAAAACCGAAATTTTGAAAATTCGCCGTCTGCGTACGTGAAAATTGAAAAGGCGATCGCGAGCAACTGAGCGCAAAATTTTGTACAAACAACAAAAAAAGCGAGCGGCAAGTGGAGCCGACGATCAACGCCACCGTCGCAGTCAACGTCGACGTCGCTGCTGGCGTCGCTGCCCGTTGCCGGCCAGAGCAAAATTTAAATTATTTTCAGCTTTTTGTTTTCTTTTTATTGCCTATGCTTTAAACACACACATCGAGAGCGAGAGAGAGAGAGGAAGTGAGAGAACGAATGCAAGATAGAGAGGGAGAGATGTGTGTATATTTATTTTCGGTATGCTATTTCTTTCCTCTATTTGTATTTCCACAATTTCAAAATGTCTTTTTCATTTTCCTTTTGCGGCTTTTCTTTCTCTTGCGCGAAACGAAATAATAAAAAGAAGAGAAGCGGAAATCAAAAAGAGTATTTTATATTTGCCACTTGATAGAGTGGGTCAATGTGGTTTTGAGATTATATAGAACTCATGATAGAACTGCAAGAATTAACTATCAACTCTTATGTGATAAGTCTGATACTTCACATTATAAATCCTACTAACTTTAAGTGATTTAAGCGCTTGGAAACTTTGCAAAAAAGAGAGTTACGATAACTTACGAAATGTCCATTAAAATTTCCGTTACGTTAGTAAAGTCAATTATCTATCTATTATATTATTATCTAACTATCTTATGCAATTATCAGTTGTATCATTGATTTATAACCAAACTAATCTTATCAACAACTATTTAAAAACTACTTTTTAATTGTTTAACCCTTTAAGTTTATTTATTTTAGTACTTTTTTTCAAATAATATTTTTTATGATTCAATGGAAAAAGCTAAAGAATTTTCCCTTATAAGTCCCAAGCGGTTCAAGCTCATAATTGTTTAATATGTTATTGTCAAAATTCTTTCTAAACTATTTAACTTTAAAAAAATTCTCCATAATTTCACAACATAATATACCTAAAGGGAGTAATTATTTTTCTCTTAAATAAGTCTTTAAGGAATCCATAATAATATTACTCTTCGGAACTGTCTTAGATCTTTCTCCTAGTTTTATTTCATATATTTCATCAATAAAAGTGTTCATCAAACATATTTCATCTTGTAGAGTTTCCCAACCACTGTCTCCATTAAACAAGTGTTGAAAAATACCATAAATGAAAGATTGTAGCACATGATTTGACAGTAAAGAACACATGTCGAATCCAATCAGAACAGAGTCAACTATCTAATCTCTGCATTCCTTCGTTTACTCGCAGTACCGCCGCCAGATCGTATAGATTATGGTCTATATATGTATCTATATAAGTATGTAGGTAGTGACAACCCTTGACTGTTAGCGTTATCTAGCCAATGTCAGCTAAATATTGGCTATCAAAATGCGGCTCATCGCACCTACATGTAAACCATTCAATGACGCAATTATCGACTAAAATACTTGGTGACTTTTTATGGCTTTTTTTTTCTCGTATTTTCATTTACCGTTTTCTGATATACGCTTCAAACATTTTCTCGCTGTGTTGTCGCTGGAACAACATGAATAACAGTATGAAAGAGGTCTTAACCCTTGACAACCGACAAACAACAACAATTGAAATGACGAATAACCGAACTCAGTTCAAAATGTATCTCTGGACGCGTCCGAATGCGGCAACCAACTGAATGCAACGTTGAATTCAACACGTTCACAATTCAAAAAATATAACCCCCTTGGGTGCCACCCTGCCCCACGAACCTTTTCAGGAGGTACTGCAACTATGGATAGCATAAATTACGCGCCACAATGGCAAACGTACAAAGAAAACAACAATCTTATTGACAATACACCGAATCGGTGCATGCAAATGTGGGAGAGTGCGAAAAATGTATGAAAAAGCAGGTAAGCATGCTGATGATGAGCTTAAACGACTTGTAGATACCCTGTAGACACAAGAGTATTCAATGGTAGCTTATTCTCAAGTGGGAAAATTAAAAAAATGGATAGTAATGTTGTAGACTAAGGTAAAGGACTAAAAAAATACCCTATTCATAGATATAATCTTCGATTTCTACAGCAAACTTGGTAACCATTAACTTTTGTATTTCTTCAGTGATCGTGATGAAATTTTCGGAATTAATAATAAATACTTAAATATACAAGTATGACAAATTTCGTAGAAAATCATTAACAAAAATCGTTAACATATGTTCCTTAATTAATTCAGGGGAGACTCGAGGAATAATATTAAATTTGAGAGTGTATTCCATAAGGATACCAAAATTCATATATCTAATTCAATTCTAAATTCAAATATTTATTTAACTGAGTCAATCTACTTTTATATTTGTAATACCCATTTTATTTACATGTTCACAGGGCATGATAATAATCGTAGAAATAAGCAGAACGAGCCTTTGTTTTCTTAGCCGGGAGTGGCGAAACAAAACGAACGCATCGAAATATAAAAAAAAAATAAAAATAAGCCAAATAGCACATAAAATGCTGACATGAAAACCCCGTTAAAAGAACTCACCACCTCAAAGAAGAAGCAGAGAGGAAGGTGCCGGGTCTACACACCAGTCTAAGTTGTCCAAAATAGATACCGAGTACATACTAAATTTAGCTGGAAACTAGGTTTACGAGCGTGCCTGTCTGAAATTCGCCGAAATGATCAAGGGAACAGGTTCAAATACACCAAAAAAAAAAACAAGAGGGGGGCGTGGTGAGAGATGGGCGTGTAGAGACTAATTGCCAAAATGATAGCAACAACCAGGTCAAGTTCTTGAAACAAATATAAACTAAATTTAGAAACATGATAAAATGGGCAGGAAATTGAAAAGGGCTTGGAATTGAATTGAAAGACAATGAACTATAGAAATAATATTACTGAAACATCTTCATGGGGTATTCCCCATTTTGAATAAACATTTTGACAATATGAGTGGTTCAAGGAAACCACCAAATGCACCACTGTCAAAAAGGGGTTCCAAACGAACGACCTTCTGCTGTTATTTGCAGGCATTACTAAGAGTCTTGTTGTTGTTTTTGTTGTTGGCCTCAATAGTCAGTCAGGTAATTAGGTAAGCAATAAGCGGCTTAAAGTGACAACGGCAACAACAACAAATGAAGGCTAATAAAAACAAAAACAAGCAGAAATCGTCAAAGAAAAGTGAAATACAGTTTATGACAGGCCAATTGAATGAGCTTTTGCACTTGACTCTTATATGGTTTTAATAGAACTGGAAATACACCTATGTATTTAAAAATAGAATTTTTAAACACTGCTATTCTTAGTAAAAATATATTTTTTAGCACGTTTTTTAAAATATTTTTCTTGCAAAGTTGCAAAACTAACGAAATTTGTTAAGTGCTCAGCGAAGTGCGACGGAAGCTGTCACAGTGAAAAGATGTTGATGATGATAATAATGATGGGGAAATAACCCTGAACTGGACAGTGAAAACACTAATTTCATATGCCACATGCGAGTGAGACAGACATAGTGTGGGGGCGTGGCAGGGCGTCTGGCAAATAATACAGCGAAAAATAATCCATGAATAATTCTGCACTGAAAATTCATTTTGCCAGCGAAGCGTATGAATAAAACTCAACAGAAGCTGACAGTAAGACAGCTGAGAGAGAAGAGAAAAGAGAGAGAGAGAGGGTGGGGAAGGCAGAAAGAGAGAGAGAGAGATAGGAATAAAAGGAAATATTTATAGGAAAAAAATAGCCAGAGAGAAGGACAGAAAGATATAGTTGAAGGAAAATATTATATTAATCAGAGAGAAAGACACTTTATAAGAGCATCTCTTAAGTAAGAGAGAAAGAGAGTGAGGAGAAATAAAGTCAAGGATGGAGAAGTTGGACAGTATGAGAAACAGAAAAAAAGATATGGACATCGAAAGCAACCGAAAATTGGGAGATTCTCGGTTGGTTTCGATATCTGTATATAGTATATCTTTTTTTCTGTTTCTCTTATTATCCATCATTCTCCGTTCTCTGGTTTAGATTTGTGTAGCACCCCTGATAAAGAGAAAGTCAGCGAGAAAGTGAGATGAAGAGAGTCAGATAAAGTCAGAGAGATATTAAATCAAGGAAAGATTAATTCAAGGAACGAGATAAATTCAGGAAAAGAGAGAGACAGTCAAAAGCAGACTTGGAGTAACAAAGGAGAGGGAAACAGAGAGAAAGAGAGACAACCAGAAAAAAATACAGATCGTGAAAAAGTCGAGAAACAATCAGAAGAAAGAAAAAAAGGAGAACGTCAGAGAATAGAAGGAATTCTGATCAATGATCATCCCAAAGTGAGATCGAGAGACAGTTAAAAAGACAGAGGAGGAAAGAAAGCGATTGAGACAACCAAAGAGCAGAGAGAGAAAGACTCTCAGAGATATATAGTTTTATAGAAATGTAAAGATAATCTGTAGATCCACCCATTTATTTACAAGCTCTCCTCCTCGTTGAGAGTAAGTCTGGGACAAGAGAGAGACCGTGAGACAATCAAAGAGCATAGAGAGACAGAAATGCAGCTAATGGGAAAGACTCTCAGAGCAATATATATTTAGAGAGAGAGAGAATAATTTTTAAATCCCCCTATCTACTAACAAGCTCTTCTCAGAGAAAAACAGACATTGCGAGAAAAAGAGCAAATGACAGAGAAGGATTCTCGAGAAAGACACTGATCAACCCAAAGTGAGATAGAGAGACAGTAAAATATACAGAGGGAGGAAGTCTGGGACAGAGAGAGAGAGAGAGTGAGACAATCAATGAACAGAGAGAGCAGAAACTGCAGCTAAAGGGAGAGTCTCAGAGGAATATATGTATATCACTGCGGACGGCAGTCTGCGCTAGTGACGAAAGCAACACGAAGTGCGCAAAAGGTGACTAGCAATATTATTCGGGAAGAATGGAAGATTTGCGTTGACTGTTATAAATATTTATAAAGAGAGAGAGAATATCTATAAATCCCCCCCGCCATCTACTTACAAGCTCTTCTCCTCGTTGGTCACCGGCTGCGTCTTGTATCGATCCCTGTAGAGATCCCGCCGTAGAACACTCGGCTTGAGTAGCTTTGGGGCAGCACTCGAGTCGTGGAGCGACGCCGACTGTTGCAGCGGCGACTCCCAGCTGCTGTTGATGCCGCCAGCTGTGCGGGATGTGGACGTCGATAGCAACTCCATGTGCTTAATCCGTTCGGCAACCGAAATACTCGATGCATTGGTCACAAAGTCAACGGGGGTGGCAGGTGCCTGGGAATTGGTAATGGCATCCAAGGCGGCAGCCAGATCCATCACTGGTGCCGCATCTTGACGCTCCAAGGAGCGTGTGCGTCTCTTTAACAAACTACTCGCGTTCTCCTCCTCCGATCTCTGGTTGGAGCCGAGGGAACGTCGTTTGGATGGCGAATCCGTCTTCAAAATGGGACGCATTGCGTCATCGTTGGCATCCGGACTGAGTCCGGTTAGATCAAACTCCTCGCGGCTGCTCTTGCGACTGCTCTTGAGGATGGGACGAATCTCGTGCTCATCCGCCTCGCCAAATGACTTCTTCTTCAGTATGGGCTTCGGTGGACGCGCTGCCTCCTCGCTGGATGTGCTCTCCTGCTTGAGGATCGGCCTAATCCCCTCATGCTCCTCGCCATCCTCGATGCCAGCGAGTCCATCGTGAGCCGCCAGCTCAGCGGCAGCCAAAGTGACCGCCTGCGAGATGGATACATGCTTGGAGACATGTCCTCCTCCATCGGAGGGTGTCGATAGTGAATCCTTCTTCTTCAGTATGCTATGGGGTTGACACTCATTGGCGGAGGGGCAACCGTCGCTCTTGCTGCTGTCGTAGCTGCTCTGCTTGAGGATGCCATGTGCTTGCTGGCCAGGACTGAGAGAACAGCCCGCTTCCTCGAGAGAATTGCGACGTGCCGACTTGATGAGTATACTCCGTTCATCCGGCGAATGGGAGCGGGAATAATAACGTGACTCATCCAAGCTGGAACGTTTCTTGAGGATCCCCTGACGCTTGCTACGACTCCCGGCAAGCGGTGTGTCCAACACATTGGCCGAGAAGGTCACAGGTGACGCATTGCTGGAGGCACTCGAGTTGCATTCCCCGAAAGCCTGCTCCTTCTTCTTCAATATGGACACAATCTGATTTGGAGCAGGTGGCGAATTCTGTGTGGTGGCCACCACATCATCCGTGCTCTTGCGTCTCAGTATAGGAGACATCTTTAACTCGGTCGGCTGATCATTGCCAGCTGCCTCGGCTTGTTCGGCAATCTTCTTGATCTCGGCCAGCTCCGTTTTGGTGCGTTCATTGAACTTTTGATTGATGCCACGTGCCTGACGCAGTGACTCCGACTTGGAGGTTGATTCGCTGCAGGAACTCCTCTGCGATGACTGCAACAATTCACGCAGCGATTCATCATCACCAGGCATCAAGGGACGCGCCATTCCCAATTCCCGACGTCGTCGACGACGCGTTGACGCCGCCTCATCTGCAAGAGAAACGGATAAAGGATTAGATTGATAAGGTTAAGTATATTAAATTGGGTTGCGGGACGTGCATGACAGTGGGAGGAGGAGCGGCACAGATTGCAGTTTAACATATTGTACACAGCTTGTTTGGATGCGAAGGATGTGAAGGAAGCGTTCATTTAATAACACAAAATGATTCAGATGCAAGTGTTGATGCTGCTCTCGTATTATTCCGTGCCACATGACACTCTCGCTCGGCTCCAGCTGCCACACTGTGCCACAATTCAGTCGCCACCCAGTTGCATAGCTAGACGCGGGCAATCAAGCTTGACAGTCCCAAAATTGGACAAATGCCGCTCCTCCACTGTCATCCACTTAAGATGCATCTTCTTCAGTTTTGCCAGTTGTCAGTTGTCAGTGGTTGTTGTTGTTGTTGTTGTGCACCACTTACCGCCATCCTTGGTGGCTTCCTCGTTGTATGAACGATTCAAATTCGATTTACGTTTCGCCGATTTATCGCGATCGCCGGCACGACGTGGCAAGGGTGAGGCTTCCGGCTGTGTGGCAATAAAAGAATGTGATCAGAGTTAAATTATCGTTAAATATGGTTTTCCAAGAGCTTTAATTACTGACAATTACTTAAGTAATTACCCTACATAATTTAATTACTGACAAATACTTCAGTAATAACCCTGTCTAATTAAAAAATAAGAATTGTAAAGAAAAGTAATTTAAAAATATTTTCTAATTACTAACAATTACTTAAATAATTACTCAAGTAATTAATGCGATAATTGCGTGTAATTCAAGGTAGATTGTTATTGCATTAAAGCCGCGTAAGCACATTCGTCAACTACATACGAATGAAATTGTGAAAGTATTTTTTATATTTAATTAAATCAAAGTAATTTTTATGCAATTACTTAGGTAATTGGAAAAGTAATAAGTAAATCTTAAAATAATCACAAGGATATACGAAGAAATTAATTTAAATTTAGGTAATTACTAGTAATTATTAGAGTAATGGCACATAATTACTAAAGTAATTAAGATTATTTACTGACCATTTATAATAATTTTCATCTAAATTTATATTTATCTGAATATATTAAAAAAATAAAAAGTAATTTCAAAGTAATTACAAGTAATTGCAAAGTAATTACAGCTCTGTATACCAAAAATGTATATGTGCAACAAGTACTCACAGTTCTCTTATGCTTCTGCACGGGACTCAGCTGCAAATTGGTTAGATTATCACGTGCTTTACCCGCTGCACCGCTTCCCACTCCATTCTCCGCATCGGCGCATAGCGTGGAGCTTCTGGGACGCATGCGCAGCGTACACTCAACCTTGGGCGGACTGAGGATGCCGCCGGTGAAGTGCAGCTCGCTGAGATTCTGTTTCATCGAAACGTTATTGACGTTTGCCAACAAATATGGACGACGCTCCAGGCCAGCAAAAGCCTCCGCCGGCTGCGAAGCCGAGCGTGTGGAAGAAAGTCGCGAGCTGGCGCTGCTGCTGCCACTTGGCTCCGAGTTGAAGCCGTTGCCGCTGACGTTGCTGCTGCACTTGGGTGATAGCTCCGAGCTGCTCAGTCGTCGTGTCGGCGGCGTTGAGCTAGTGCGGATTGAGCTGGGTGAACTGTAACGTTGACGCTGCTGTTGCTGCTGCTGTTGTTGTTGCTCCTCTTCCTTTTTGCGGTCTGGATTTTGTGTGTGGTGTTGCAATGTTTTTTATTGGGGGGAAGACAGCATGAAATGACAGTTAGTTGGAATCTTCAGCGCAAGGTTAAATAAAAACATATACAACAAATACTACAACAAAAAAATAGAAAGAGCTACACATTGAGAAGGAAACCAGCACCAGGAGTAAGTAGAGAGAAAGAAAGTGAGAGGAGCAGTTGAAGGATCTTATGTGGTGTTTGTGGTGAATTTGATTTGGACTTTGTGGATGACTCACCGAGCGCGGCGGCACGTAGTCGACTTGCTTTGGTGGTGCGCACCGCTGGCGATGTTTGTGGCGAGGATGAGGAGCTGCTCAACAGTGGACTACCCTGTGGGGGCGTGGCAGCACCAACACTAGCAACACCACCAGCAGCACCACCAATGCGCAGCGGTGATAGCAAATTTTTGCGACGCTTTGAAGGCGACGGCGTCGCTGCCGCTGCTGCTGCAGTTGCAACAACAACAGTTGCTGCTGTTGCTGTTGTCGATGTTGTTGTTCCTGGTTTGAGCACTATTAATGGCGCTTTGCTGTTGGCGTTAGCAAGGGGCGGCATGGGCGTGGCCTGACTGTTGTTATTGCGGCGACTGAAGCGATTGTTGTTGTTGCTGTTATTGCTGTTGCTGCAGTTGCTGCTGTTGTTGTTGTTGTTGTAAGCGCAATTAATGTTGCATTTGCTGTTAACGCTTCCAGCGGCAATTTTAATGTGGTTCGCTGTGTAGTTGTTGTATTTTTTGGGAAATAAGGTGGGGATGAATACACGCATGAAGTTTAGAAGACATTAAAGTTGTTTTAGTTGCTGTTGTTGCTGTTGTACATGTGTGTGTGTGTGTGTGTGTGAAAGGTGTTGAATATTCAAGCGTCAATTGCATAATATGCAATTAAGGTCTAGCTGCTGGGCGTGTCACTCAGTCAACGATTGATTGATTGATGCGATGCGGTGACAAAAATTGAGGAACTAACTAATAAAAAACCCCAACTTTGATGTAAAATTTCATAATAGGCGAAAGTTGTAAAATCTGGCGGAAGATAGATTAACTGAAAGGCGTATTTCCAGTTGATATGCATAGGAATAGTTTGTCTAACAGGAATGATACTCGAATGTATCTATGAGATACTTTGTCATTATGTGGAATACACGCTCATTAATGCGAATTACATGAGTATGGCATTAAAATCAGACACTTTAAATTGTTTAAAAATAAACCAAAAAGAAACTAGTTTTTAAAAATAAATAAAAGTTTTTGTTTAAGTATTTTACTTAAAGATACTTTGTCTAAAAATGTGACTGACTCTTTAAATACAAAATTTCACTCAAAATCACAATTTAACGTATGGAAGATAATATAATTTGTAATATCTTTATTTTTAAATAAACTGTATCTAAGATTACTTCAAGATATTTTACTAGCGTATCTAAAGGTTAAGCCTTAAGATATTAGTTTTCTCTACTATGAAAAGGAATTAGTTACTTGTTCAACTTATAGATTTATTTAGCTAAAAAGCTAAAAGATACTTTGAAAATATTTAAAAACTCTAACAAATCTCTAAATTTTAATTAGCTATAATAATATGGAAGTTCAATAACTAGAAAATAGAACACAGTTCTCTCGAAGCCAAAAAATCAAAAAAAAAATCATTAAAAGTCTAATGTGATGAATCCAACGGATACTTTACAAATATTTAAAAAACTCTAACAAATCTCTAAAATTAAATTGGCTACAATAATAAGGAAGTTCGAGAGCTAGAAAATAGAACACTGTTCTCTTGAAACCCAAAAAAAAAATAATTTAAATTATAATGAGATTAATCCATGAGATACTTATGCAAAAAAGGTTGCCAAACAAGATGTATTTCGCGATTGATATGAAAGCGCAACATTTATTAATGATCTGCTCGTATCGTCGACAAATATGTATAAGATTATCAGTAAAGTTTAGTCAATGTTTAAATTTTTGCGTATTATTCCCATTTGCTATTCAGAAATGTACAAATACATTTATTATATTTATGTTTTTGTACCCTGTCCCTTGGCTTATGTAATCGCCTAAATGATTTCATAATCCCCAAAAAGATTTGACTCTTAAGCGAATCATCTGACACATCTGCCAAAGAAAGAGGGGGAAAAAAAGAAAGATAGACGAGATGATGAACAGACTCCGTTCATTGCCTCTTCTTTTGGGGCTGTCCGTCAGTCAAAGATCACTAAACTTTCTGGCTCGAACATTGCCCTAGACACGATTCCCGAAAGTAAGAAAAATAATAATAAAAAAATACATGTATATAAAAATGAGGCAACAATAACAAACAAATGAAATTAATTCCGCATAAAGCCAAACAATAAAACTGAAGTGAACAAAAGCCGGGCGGAGAAAAAATTGCAAAATTGTTGAAATATTAAAATCAATATAAGAAATCTAAATTTATATACATATATTGATCTGTTAAATTCTCTCACTTGCAAATCGATCTTTATCAAATTGTTGTTGATGCGGCAAATTGAAAACTGTTTATATTTTGATTGAGCGTGTGACATTTCGTATCATATGATATGCTATGGATCTGATATGAAACACATTTCCCTATCGATGCTATGCAAATGTTACGATCCTCAGTCAATCGAATTGAGTCGAATCGTGTTGAGTTAACTTTCTCGAAGCAACGCCGTTATGAGAGCTTGTCAAAATCTATGTAAGTTTTTTTCTTCGAATTTATGAAACTTTTTTTTTTTCAAATTGATAATAAAAGTTGAATGAATGAAATGCTGTAGGTTCGAATTAATAGATAATACAAACAAAAAATTGGGCACAGCTTGTTGTATCTTTTATTTTCTTTCCTACATTTTTTTTATTTATTCCTATTAGCAATTTTATGACATCTTTCATTTGCCTAAGTTGTGTATATATGTGTTATATGGGAGGTGATCCACTCCTCACTTTTAGTGATCTCCTCCTCATCAAATTTACAAATAATTTTAATGACAAGCAAATCTATTCAAATGTCGCAAAACCGATCTATAGATCTCAATAGTTATCCATCCGATTATATTTATTTTGACAGCGGCTCTTGAGCAAAAATTGCTTTAATCATAATATTGTTGTGATTGTTTTGAAATTTGTGCAAATTATTTTTATATAATTTTCGGACATTAACTCGCAAATGATTTTTTTTTGTATATTGCAGGTGTATAGATCTAGATCTATAAATTAATCTATAGAGTTGTTTCTGTTTCATTGAAGGTCTTTTAGCTTCGCTTATTTTTTTTTCGCGCTTGATTGGCAAACCGTACAAAATCCAATTTAGTTCAAATTAGTTTTAAGTGTTTTGCAAAATACAAAAGTAAAAAACAGAAACGTGGCAAACATTTTCAAGTGCTTTTCTGCAACTCCAAAAGAGTTGCGCCCCTTTAGGACAGACTCTTGACTCTACGAACTAATTATGGTCTTTATGGTCTTTTTTTTGGTTTTTTTTTTTGGGTTTTTGGTGGGAAAGCTTTGGTCGACAGAACTAATGAATGCGTTAAGCTGATAGCTGAGTTGTGGCAAAGGTGTAAGGGCAAAGGGAAAGAAGAAGCAAAGCTAAACTAAGTGAAAAAGTTGTGAATTTGCTGATTGACGAAGAAAATACAGAGGATGAGCTACTTGAGAGAAAGCACAACTGAAAGTAACAGCAACTTATAGATAGATTACAAAACCAGCTAATCAAAGTCAGGATGTGAATTAAGGGATGGTAGCTAAGCAAAAAGATTAAATCATATATGAAAAATACATTTTAAAAATCTTGTTCTTAATAGAAAGTTACTAAAAGGATTCAGTTTGTGTACTTAAATCTGACAATAGACTAAAAAATACTTTAAAGTATCTCAACCTGATAGTTTACTCAGATAAAAAGTTTAACAAAAATTGGAAATAATAGAAAATGTTGAATGAACAGATCATATGATATAACTTAAAATAGAATAAACTAGGGAATTGATAATTTTATCAATTTTGATAGCTATTTGATATATGAATATGAACTTAAAGTAGGGGAATTGATTCAAGAAAATTCTAAGCATCATATGATATTGTAATCTTTTTTAGGGAGTTATTGGATATTATTTTGGGAGTCTAAATAGATTTATATTGACAGCTGATGATAAGCTATTGAAAGTGTTGAGGATGATAGACTTATAGTAAAGAAAGTAAATTGATACAATTGAAAAGTTTACTAATGAAAGATTTTAAAGCTAGTTCAAATATATGTAAACTCATAAAGAAAAGAAGAAGATATATGCATATTTTAAGGGAAATGGAAAATGGAAGCACATCTAGAAGCTAATGCATTTTTTAAAACATTGTTTTGTTGATCCATAAACTTAAAAAACAGATAGCAGTTAGCAGGAAAACTGAGTGCTAGGAAAAACTTGTTTAAGGAAATTACAGAGTTATGGCAGTTTAAGGACAACAGATGCAACAACAGAGGAAGAAACTTGGCATAAAAAATAAACAAGACAAGGACAATACAAAAAGCAACAAAAAGCACTTGTAAAGCGGCGACAGACAACAAAAGACTTTACACAGACACAGTTACAGACACAAGACACAGATACAACACACAGATACAAAGGCAACATCTTGGGGTTGAGGAGGGGGTAGACAACTCACCTGAGGGGCGAATGATAACGTTGGACGTTGCGTTTGTCTGAGACGTTTTAGGAACTTCAACTTGTTGTTGTTGCTGCTGTGGATGTTGCTGCTGTTGCAATTGTGTGCAATCTGTTGCCGGTGTGGCATGTGTCATCACAGTTGTGGCAGCCGTTTCATAAGCGGAGCTATTCCCATTTGTTGACGATTGCGGATCTGCAGCTCCACTGCTGCCAGTTGTTGCTCCTAGTTGTTGTTGCTGCTGCTGTTGCTGTTGTTGCTGCTGTTGTTGTCGACGTGTTGGCGATGGTGAACTGTAGGATGAGTCGCTGTGATAGCCGCCTGCTTGCGGTGGCGGTGGCGGTGATGAGTGTCCACCCGCACTTTGACGACTGGAGGATCGCGGAGTGCGCGTTATGAATCTGCAGGCGGGAAAAAGAAGAAAATTATCATTAAAAAATCTGTATAAATTGCAATTAAATTGAGTTTATTTTTAGCAAGACTGCAAACCGATCCTGAAGCATTCTAAACGTTTAAAATTATTTATTCCAGTCTTAGAAAATTATTTACATAAATTACGAACTATTTTATATCGCGGCTTTTTTTGAGATTGCGGCAATAAAATATTAAATAACAAATCATAATTTAACCATCTTAAGTTAGAGTCTTTAAAAACCAAAGAAAAATTAAAAAATTGAGAAACATTCCTTTTGTTTATTATTATATTTTTTTATATTGTTTTTATTTGTTATATTGGAAAAGAGCCGGAATTTTGTTAAACAATCGACATTAAAAATCAAAGAAAATGAAAAAAATAATATCACTTTTTTTGTATTATTTTTCTTTATTATATTTATTTATTTGTTTTTATTAATATTTGTATTATTCGAAAAGAGCCGGAATCTGAATTTATGATTTGATAGAAAGCTTTTGGCATTATAGATTTTTATATTAATTGTTAAGCAATCAGCTTTAAAAATCAAAGAAAAATTAAAAAGTTTAGAAAATAATATCAATTTTTTGTATTATATTTATTAATTTGTTTTTACTTATATTTGTGTTATAATTTAATAGGAAACTTCTTTAAAATTTTGGAATTATAGAATTATATATTTTTTTATTAAACAAGAAAAATTAAAATATTACGAAAATATTATTACATTATTTGTATTATTTTCTTTTTTTTTAATTGTTTATATTAATATCTGTATTTTCGGTATATTTTGAGTTGATAGTAAACTTCTCTACAAGTTTGTAGGTTTGCAATATTGATTTTCAGGCAATTTACATTTAGGCGCAAAATGTATCTGTCAGTTTGCTAGCCAGCTGAGTTATCGCAACACACACACACACACTCAAATATATACACACGCACACACACGTAGAAAATAAAAACAGTTTGTGAATAATATTTTGTTTTTTTCGGGTTTCCGCTAGATGCGGCGCTGTTGCCTCGACGCCTTCAAACACGCTCAACAACTGCCGACGGGCAGACCGAAAGTAATGCTGGTAACCCAAGCTCGACGATCGACCCGACAACAACAACAACAACAACAACAACAGTTGCAACAACAACAAACAAACAAGCAAAGCAAGCGAAGCTAATAACCAGAGGTTTTGTCTTTTTTTTTGGGTTTTTGCCGCCGTTTGTTTGTGTATCTTGCAGATACACATACTCAGACACACACACACGCACACACACTCGCTCACACACACATGCAGCAACAAATTGACTCAACCAAAAAAATATCACTCAAAGAGCGAAAATTCGCACATATGTTTTAAAAGAGATAGAGATACTTTTGTATGCGCGTATCTGACAGATACAAACACAATTCGTGCTGTTTCGCTTGTTGTTGTTGTTGCCACTCTTATCTGCAACACATCAAGAACAAAGCGCAACAAGTTTGTTTTATTGTTGCAACTAGTTGTTGTTGTTGTTGCAGTTGCCGCGCATGCGCAGGTAGCCCAAATGTATCTCAATGTCGTTTGGTTTAAGCCTGTCTCGTTGTCTGTCATGTAAATGATATCCATTGGGGGCAGAGACACAACAAAAAGATACAGCAACAGATACAGATACAGTCTCTCTGTTCAATTTGTTTCCTCTTTTGCAGCTGTTGAATGCAGTTCACAGTTTACTGTTGTTCATTCAGACAGTCTGTCTGTCAGTCAGTCAGTCGGTCAGTCTGTCAGTCGTCAGTCAGTCTGCCTGTCCGTCTGTCCAATTGTCAGGTAGTCGCGTCTGCAGACATTTAAATGTCGCGTCGTCTGTTTACTTTATGACGCGACTGTATAATAAATATTTCTCTCTTCGTTTTTGCCCTTGTAAAGGCATTGGGCATGATAATTTGATCATGAAGTGGGTAATTCACAAAATCTGACAGACGACAGCACAAGAAGTTAAGAGTTGGTTTTTTCTCATTTTGTATTCTCCGATGTGACAGCAGCTACAGCATACAAAACAGTTTGATAAGGGCTTGAAATACAGAAAAGAAACTCAAGAAAACTTGACAAAAGTTACAATTATTGTATTTTATTGAAAGTCGAAACAATTATAATTTTTAAAATAAAAATTATTTGCTTACTTTATTAGAAAATTTAAATTTTATAGTGAAAGTTGAAAAAAAATTGATATTCTTCCAGTATTCTGGGATTTTCTCATTCATCTAAATTTCTTTAATCTAATTTTTTTGAAAATTGTGAGTGAGGAAGAACATTGGATATTTAAATAGTTAAAGAAGACACAACCTGACTATATTATACTTATCTATCTAGTAAGTATCTAGATCTGACTCAGTTTATTAGCTCTCATTAAATATACAGATGAGGTAGACTTAAAAGATACTCAGTCTGAGGATATTAACTTCCATTAAATATACAACTGAAAGAGACTGAAAAGATGCTCTGAGAAAAGGATTGGAAGCTACGAAAATAAGTAGATACACATTTTACATATTGTGGTTATCTATTGAATATTTATACATCTTTCACTAATTAGAAAAGGCACTCTTAAATACTTAGGGAAGGGTATGAAAATTATAGAGTAAAAAAGATACAGATTATCCTATTGATGTTTTTATTTCTAGACAAGTCTAGACTATTCAGAATTTTAGCTACCAAAAAATTAATGATTAATAGATACCAGAACTTACTATAATTTATGATCGTAATAGTAGTAATAACCATTTCCGGCTTTAATACTTGTAACTCTGTTAAAAGACTGTCATTTAATATAAGCCATAATCAAATCTTAGACTGTCTCTTCTTTTTAATTGAATGCTCTTAAGATACTTATCGAATTGACCTCGAGAAGAGAACAGACAGCATCTAAATGCCTGTCTAGGTATCATTACATTTTCAAGGGTATTTCTTATATCGATACGGATCATCATTAACGTCTCGCTGACTTTTAAAGACATCTGTCAAAATGGAAAATTCCATTATAATTCGAGGAGATTGAAACTATTTGAATTGACAGCCAGCTGTTTTTGGGTGGATATGGAAAAAGAACTTTCCAACTTGTTGGAAAAGCTTTTTGGGGGAACAACCAAGTGAAAAATAAGTAAAAGAAGAAAGGAAAAGTGATGTACAGACAGGAACCGGTTGAGTTCGTTTCGGTTGCACAGCTGCCACGAAAGCGAAATCAGGACTTTGTAGAAGAAAACGGCCAGACGACGAGTCGACGAGTCGAGTCGAACTGGGCCAGGCCGAAAGAAGCGGCTCAATGATGTCGACGGTCTCGACTTGGCCATAAAATTAATAGTCTAGAGTAGACGGTTAGCTGATGCTTCAACACACAGCAGGTGTCCGGAGCGGGAGCAGAGATTTAAAAAAAAAGAGGAGAAGCGTTGACATCGCAACGGGCTTCAATAAATACCAAAACTTAATTGAACGCATTCAAATTTTCGTTGCTGTTCGGAACAAATTCTACGTTGAATGCATTTTATATATTTTTTCTTAGACAATTTTCTACTCTTTTCTCATTTCTTTTTCATTTTTTGTTGTTGTCGTTGTCGTTGTCGCTTTTATTAGGCATTTTTGTAGCGAAAGCCGAAAGCAAAAGGCCTATGGAAAACTTGTCGCGCAGTTTTCGGGTTTTCAATTTCAGTTTTCAGTTTTCGGTTTTCGGGTGTACAACAGGTGCTTTCTATAGAGTTGCTGGTTCCGGGGTTGGGTTGGGTTGGGGGTCAACGTCAGCCTCAATGTGCCATTCGTTTTGATATATCTCATTATAATTGATGGAAACGTCGAATTGCCAACAAGAAATGAAAAATATACAGAAGACAATGGACAAAGACAAAGACAAACATAACAGCGCATTAATACCAACAAATTTAACAATAAACAGATTTGGTTTGTTAACAACAACGATTTGGTTTGGGGGCCCGGCTTAAAGCAAAATTGTGTAACAATCTTAATAAAGATTTGTGTAGAGAGCTGAAAACAACAACAACAACAACAACAATGACAACAATTGTATGCAATTTGTTTCGGATTTGGAGAAAATACAACTTGCAACTTGATAAAAATGGGAGAGTTCAACTTTTGGCTTTTAGCGTTGATATCTCACTTAATGTTTGGGGATTTTTAGGCAGAAGAGACTCGAAGAAATGCCAACAATTAATAATAATTAATTATCTATTTAAATAGTTTCACTTTCATACGTTAATCAGCTTGTAAGC
Organism: Drosophila kuntzei; assembly: GCA_035042165.1. NCBI lineage: Eukaryota > Metazoa > Arthropoda > Insecta > Diptera > Drosophilidae > Drosophila > Drosophila kuntzei. The sequence continues at coordinate 3,650,675 of JAWNLU010001584.1, read as the reverse complement.
ACATGAAATGTCATTAGTCATGTTTATGCAGTGCCTATTCAAGATATACGACTAAGTTTTTAGTTTTATACAAGAAAAATAAGTTACAAATGTCAATTGGTGAGAAAATTCATCAATGAAAACGAATAATTTTTTAAAATAATAATTTTAATATCATTTTTATTATACGAAATCCTTAATCACGCATTCTGCATAAACATAAGATTTGTACTATAATTTCTATCAATAGAAAGTATAAATTAACAAAATCAAAAGTAGTTTAAAGAAATTAGATAAATAGAATTCAGCTCTCTAAATCACAATATTACTTCATCATGTATTCTCCACGCATAAACCAAGTTCAAAATTATATCTCTTGTAAAAAATAAGGAACATTTGATAGAAAATTATAGAATTGAGTCATCATTACCTACAAATGTACAAAAAAGAATAATTACACTGAATAATTTACATATTTTTGTAGTGGAAAGCGGTTCTAAATAATAATTGAACATCTTTATTAGTTTATCATGCATTCTCCACGCATAAACCTAGTAAATTCAGTAAGCCAATTAAATGGAAAATAACCACAAAATCCTTGAGCACATACGTACTCATTTTCACGCTTAATTGGCGACCAAATAAATGTATTGCCAATCAAATACCAAATACTCGTGTATAAATATTAGGCTATAATTGGTGTGTGTCGGGAGTGTTTACTGTAGAGCCACGTGACTCTGTCTGTAATCATGACAACCAACCACAAAACAACAAAACAGGGGAATAAAGAAATGCTAATTATGCGCGTAATTGCGACTAAAGAGACAGAGATACAGATACAAAAATATATGTACACTCAGAAGTACGACCGCACTTGAATTTATGGGTACTAAAAATCTTAAATTAAGTATATGAATCGATTTTAAATTTAAGTTTTCGACTGACAGTTGTATGATATAATAGATCAATCTTAATTAAACTTAGGAAGAATATATAAGACCATGGCAAATATAAAATTTGTGAGTCTGGTTAAGATATCTCCAGAAACAATAGATTTAATTTAAATAAAAAAAAAATAAAAAAATTGTCTTTTTCAAGATTGAAATGAACTTAAAAATTAGAATTTTTTGTACTAAAAATAAATACATTTTGGTATTATACCAAGATTTTTGTTTACTTAAAATAGCATGTTTGGATCTTAAATTAATTCCAAAACGTACTTAAAGTATCCCAGAAAAATCATATTTTAAGATTTTCGTACTTGAGAAAACTTTTTTTTGTTCTCAGTTTTGGAAATTTCGAACTTAGACAGAGTTTCAGATTTGTACTTGAATATTCCCTGCTTAAGTACGGAAATCTTGATTTTTTTTTCTGAGTGTAGAATACAAACGTGCATATCATAGAATATCATAGAATATAATAGAATAGATACATAAGTGGGTGGTTGAGTGGTTGAGTTATCCACTTACCTTCGCGCATTTGTCGCCTGGTGTTGATGATGATGATGATAATTGGATTGAGACTGGGCCTGATGATCATTAAGTGCTTCTACTGCAACTGATGGTTGATGATCAAATGTGGGAGACACTTCATGATGATGTGGATGATTCTCAAGCTCATACTGATGATGATGATGACCATTTAAAAGCTGCGCTGATTTATCATTTGTGGAGCTCAACTCCTGCTGCCAACGCGCCAAAGTATCAAGAACTTCACCCTGATCAAATACATTTCCCGATTCCACTTGCTTTTCCTCATTCCCATCCTTATGCTTGACCAGACAACATTTGAGCTCCGGCAATGACAACTTTGGTGGCTCCACATAGAGATTGTCGGTATTTACAGGCATCATTTCAGTGCGACTCTTGGCCAAGAATTCTGGGATTTTGGCTTGTGACTCTACAGGATGCGATGGGCAATGGATTTGTGATGGATCCTCTTCCTGCTGCTTGAGGTAATCTGTCGATGGTGGTGGTGGCAGCGAATTGGCTTTGCCAGGACTCAGATTGGTTACCTTTTGACTAGAGTGCAAGGCATAGGGAGAATCATCCTCATCACTGGAGCAGCCATTCTTATCAGTCGTCAATCTCTGGATGCGCTTCTGTTTGCTCAGCAGCTGCTGGCGCTGATTTGGCTTATCCAGCTGCTCCGTTAATTGCTGCTTGGCACCGCTCATTGAGGCTCTGTGGTATTGATGGTGCAATGGCCAAAAGGTCGCCAGTGTGTTGCTGTTTTTTAATTGTTCTGGTTGTTGTGGTTGTTCTGATTGTTGTTGTTGTTGCTGTGTTTGCTGTTGCTCGTCGTTGCTGCTGTTGCTGTCGTTGTGACTGCTTGAAGTGGTTGTGTCTCCAACGTCGAGACCCTTCTCCTTGCATATTATATCATACAACGCACTAATCGGACGCGATTCGCTGCGCACGCGTACCGCCCGCTTGGAGCGCTGCTGAAAGCGCTGCGTGTGGCGACTGTTGCGACCGCTGGTGGCGCCACCAACACCACCAACAACAACTGGTAATGAGCCAACAACTACTACGGAACTAGCTACGGGAGATTTACTACTATTACTACAGAATGAATTGCAGTTGTTCTTGGACTTCTCTTCACCTTTTATGGGACTGACAGATGGTGGCAAGGATTTGGCACAACGTTCTTTGCTGCCTCGTTGCTGGCGTCTTGTATTTTGATTGTTGTCCTTGTCCTTGTCCGTTGCAACAATGTCGCCAAGTCGAAAAAACGATGTTGGTGCAACGGTTGCTGTGCTGCTTTTTGGAAAACAACGTTGCTCCACCAACTGTGTACTCGGTGTGCTATAGACACTCTGATAATTCTCATTCAATGCTCCAACATCCGATGCATTTGGCGTATGAATTCGTAATTGAAGATCCGTATAATATGCAGGTGTTGTATGATGATGAAAATGCGGATGTTGTCCACGATATGAAACTTTAGCCGACTCGGAGACAACAGATTCGTCAGATGGTTGTTGTTGTTGCGGTTGTTGTTGTTGTTGTTGCTGGCAGCTAGTTTTGGCAGTGGCAGATGCTGTGGATAAGTCACTTGAGGCCGCAATGGTTTCTGTATAAAGAAAAAAAACACACACATTTTATTAAAATTAAAAGAAAATGTAGCTCAAAGTAAATGGAAATGCAAATGTAAATGTAATAAAAATAATCTTCATTTAGCTAAAATGCATTTTATAAAAGTGCACAGTGGAAAAAAATCAAGTTATTTGTACTTAAAACTCTGCATTTCCAACTTGATTTCTCATTGAGAGAGTAGAGTACTTCGATCTAATTTTTAATTACCTAATTGAAGTATTTTACTATTTTCAAATTTAAATTTACTTTAAAAAAAGATATTTGATTTAAGCATTGTGCAGACTTAAATCGAAATCATGTAAACTTTATTTGTATGCATAAAATAATCTTGAAATATTTATTATTAAATATAAATAATTATCAAATTCATAAGCGTGATAAAAAGCACATTTTATTAAAATTAAAAGAAAATGCAGCTCAAAGTAAATGCAAATGTAAATGTTAGTGTAATAAAAATAATCTTCAATAGTTAAAATGCATTTTATAAAAGTGCACAGTGGGATTAATAGCTTTCAGTTTTACTTGATACAAGATAAATTGTTCTTATATTAAAATGGTTAGCACTTGCTTAAAACATTTTGTATGCTCATTCTGAGTAATTCGTACTAAGACAAAGTATAAATTTTAATTTACGAAAATACTTAATTCAAGTTAATTTTAACTTAATTGTAGTACGGAACTTTTCTCTGAGTGTGGTGTGAGCATTTTATTCCCACCTCTTCTTTTTCTCCCCCAGTTAAGGTTAAGCAAATCTTGGCAGCAATTAAATTGCACCTGAGCACTCGTATTAATATCGCGCGCCTTCCCCAGAGCAACCATGTCAAGGTGAGGTGAGGGTTGCACGCTTTTTATAGCCAACAACACTAAGAACACCAACAACCCACATCTACAAATCTAATATATCATTTAAATATACATACATACATATATACATATATTTATTTATAATGTGAACTGCAGCATCTCTTTTAGAATTTCTACTCTGCACGTTTAACTAAGCCCCATTTTATTAGCCATGGCAAAGGCGATTAGTTATGATCTGTGTGTGAAAGCATTAAATGCATTTCCTCTGCTGTATAATTAGGCAAATAATTATGATAATTAAGTAGAGGAAATAAGCAGGTGTATGCTGTGGTTTTAGATACAAAAATAATTTTCTAGACATCTTAATAAATAGAGCACAAATAAATACTTCTGAGAAGTTCTTACATTATTCATAAATACTTCCTACTCTATAACACTGTTAATTTCTGATTAAGAATGCCAATTAATATTTTAAGAATCCTTCTTTTTAGTTTCCCTATAATATACTACCAAATTTCTACAATGGATCAAGTTTAAAAATTGAACTCTGAAAATTTCAACCTCATATTAACTCATAAGGGCATAAAAATATAGCTCTATAAAAAAGAGGATGCAGTTTATAAATTAATCGGAATATCTTGATCTATTTATTTGGGAATATATTAAAAAGGAAATTTTTAATAAGCTCTCATAGTCGTTATAAGCATTTCTCCTTATATACCATTACAGCTGTTTTTAACATACAACAACTGATAGTTAAAAATTGTTTAGCTCATTTCAATTCCATAAATTTAAATATTAATCCTTAAATGTCATCTAAGTAAAACGATAAGAATCTAATAATTTTACTGAATACCATAACATACAAAGGACTATTTATACATAATCAATTATCTACCTCTTTTTCAAATGCATTCTATAGTAAACTGTGTCTGGCATTTATACAATTTAAATAGGAAAAGGTTAAGAGTTCATTTGTATTCTCCAAACACAATAGTGTTCACATTCCTTGCAATCAATCTATCTACAGTAAATACATTTACTGCCACATGCCACATGCAACATGCCACATGACATTTGCAATTCCTTTCGGAGCATAAAGAGAGCACGTGCTCAATCCACATTTGTTCCATTGACAATTCCATTGCCAATCTATTGCCAATTGTTAATGCACTTTGACTGCACAGAGTGACAGTTGTGTACACATCATGATCAAGCAAAACTGATGCAGTTTTTATTGCAAACAATTAATTCACTTGTACAGGGCAAACTCATTAGAACAAACCCAATTCGAAAGCCAAATAAAAAACGAAATCCAATTGCCAAAAGTCAATTGAATCAATTAAACATAAGACCACGAAATAAAAAGAAGAGAAAAAACAACCAACAATAAAAAAGCAGACAGCCCTCGAAATGTTAAATTATAGTGGGCGTTGAAGACTAGCTGTGGGCGTGGCATGTAGCAAGTCTGGCGCTTGGCAACCGCTCTTTTAATGTTTTAATTGTACAATTTTTTTTTCGGTTTCGGTTTTTCGAGCTGTCTGCGATGGGTTTTTGTGTGGGCAGATCCCACAAATTGGTAGAAAGGGGGAAAGAGAGACAAACCCTTTAAAGCGTTGATTGGAATTAATCAAGGGAGGAGTGAAGAGTGCGAGGGGGTATATATAGTATATATGTACATATGCGTGTCTGTTGTTTATAAAATTGAAACTATGACAAATGCTCGCCCACATTTGCCAACTTGTTTCTGTGTCTCAATAGACACCCCCTCGATTTCTTGGTTGCTCCCCCCTTTAGCTCCACCATTGTTGCCCGTCTTTCAGGCGTAATTGAATTAAAATCTGTCTGCAGTTGTTAAATACCCTGTGTTGAAAGCGAAAGGGATAAGATCAGATGTAAAACAATTGCTGCCTTAATAATTGAAAAACATAAATAACATTTTAAATATTCACATTGAATGTTGCAAGAAAAAAAATGTATATTATTTTTTATATTATATTAGATTTGCTAATGGCTCTTAAAAGAAAAAAAAATTAATAAAACAAAATTGTGCATTTGTTAAAACAATAACTTTACATTGATACTTTATAATATAGCAATCTGACTTTGAAAAAATTTGGTCAGAATGCAAGAGACTGTTTCAAACATATAATCTGTAAGTTTGGTTAAGATATTTTAAGAAACAAAAAAGTTTTTCATACTAAGCAATTCCATGACCTCTGACCTCGATTTGACCCACTTACAAGTGGAATTTTGGAAAACTTCGCAATAGTAATACTTTAATTATAATAGAGTACAGTCAATATTTTGTATTTTTCTGCTTGTAGGGTATTTTCTAGTCAATCCCTTACTTTTTAATTCCTTTTACAATTCTTCATTTACTCGCTGATATGTAAGTGGCCCAATCGCGTAATTTGATTACTCGGTAGTCTCACTTCATACAACTATCTGGCTCTTTTGTCTATCTCTTTCACTCGCTAGCTCTCACTCTCTCCCTCTATCTTTATAATTAGTGCGCTTGTCATGCTGCAAAATGCAATTTCAATCGATTCCCCGGTTTTCAGTCATAAAAGTGCAACTAAATTTTCGCGCTTGATAAGATATCCGAGGGTTTCTCCAACTGTTTAAATATTTGAACTGTCGTAATTTTAAGTGCAAATATCTAGAGAATAAGATACAACGCAAGTCATGAGATACAATTTTATATTTGCGTGTTAATTGTTTTCAACATTTCACATTTCTCATTTCTCATCATAAATTATATCTTATAATACTCAAGTTCGTTGAGCTGTTGCATTTGCTGACCATTTGCCAGTCAAGATACAAAATGTATCCACGTTTTTCCTATTTGTGTGTAAATTCATGAAATTCTTTTATTCAGATATTGTTTAAACAAAATCTGATTTGATTATCAGTGAAATAGAATTTCTTGGCATAATGTTTACGTCTCAAGTTGAATTTAAATGTAACAAGTGTCTGGCAATGAGTCAACAGATAAGAACAATAGATAAGAGCTGGCTAATGTTAATTCAATTAAATTCTATACTTAATCTTAATCTTTTACGATTGAATTTATTAGTCATAAAGCGAATTATACAACAATTTATTGTACACATAAAAAATATTAAAGAATTTCCACATTTACTCGATTATATATTATATTCAATATACAAAGTTGTTGACTTGGCGTAGGGAGAAATATTAATACCCTCCCACACACACACTCACACACACACTCAATCAAATGATGAATAGCCAACACTCTTCATCCTTCATCTCCCCCTTCCTTCACCACAATTTGCGACAGCTTTAATACAGGGGAAAAAAGGAAAATAATTGAAAATAAATATTTGCTCAGCGTAAATTTTTAAAAGAAAATGCGTCGCCATTTTATTCGGGCTTACTTTTGTTAAAAGCGAGTAACAAAGAGCGTGATTCAAAATCTCATAGTTACATATATTCTCACAAAATTATAGCACCCTTTATTTTCCATTTTGTGTACAGGGTATAATAACAAAATTGCAGTTAAAGCTGACATTAAAGTTGAGCATAATAAATTCGGATTTTTACCACACAAGTGAAATGTATAAAATTGAAAAATGAAATGCATTTACGCAATTGCTAAATTTATAAAAATTTATACAAAATTTGTTAAAATTTGCTAAAATTTATTGTATAAACCGCCCCAAAAGCAGGCAAATTGCCAGCACGCGGAATTCTCCAACGTATTTTGCATGCCAAAAACTGAACCGAACAAAAAGAGACAAGATAGAATCATCCACTTGGGGTATGCTGCATTAATGATACCCTTTATAATAAATTCAATTAAATGATAAAGCAAAAAGTTGCTGATTGTTGTTAAAATAAGTATAAAATAAGTGAAAATGATACCCTCTCTGATAAATTCCATTAAATGATTAAGTAAAAAAATTGCAAATTATTGTTAAAATAAGTTACTAAATATAAAAAGTTTCAATGAAAATTTTTTATTTTATTTAACATCAACAAAAAGTAGTTGTCAAAAATGATTCAGAAATTGTAATTTAAATGATGCAATATTTGTAGCTAGGATTAGGAAAAACTTAGAAAAACCCATTAGATCAATAAGTATTATTATTTTATTAGTATGGCAGATACAAAAAATTATAAAAAGTTGAATTAAAAAAGTTTTAATGGGAGTTAGATTCTTTTGGAATTGATAGACTATATTTAGTGTTTAGAAAAGGGTATACAAGTACTAATAAATACTTTAATTATAAAAATACAAAATAAAAAGTTGTTAATTGATATTTAAATAAGTTACAATTAAAAGATTCAATTAAAATAGAGTTCTTTTGGAATAGATAGACCCTATTTAGTGGCAAGTAAAGGGTATACAAATACTAATAAATAAACTAAGCCACACGAAATGCATTTGCAGCATTTCTTGGCAGTTTGCCTTTTGGGTTTATTAAACAAACGATTTTCTTCTTGTGTTGCATGTGAATGACTAGTGGTTGTTGTTGTTGTTGTTGTGCGGAAAAGTCGACTAACTAATTATTGGCAGGAAAAACTGAGAGTTGACTTCGCGTAACTAAACCGCTTATACTAACAGCAACAACAACAACAGCAACAACAACTGTTGCACTCGTTGCACTACAAATCGTCTGTGCAACATTTTTGTGGCTTCAACTGCGTATTACCAAACGTTTTTGTTGTTGTTGTTGCTGCTTGTTGTTGCTTGTTGCTGCTGTGTGTGGCAAGCTGATTGATCGATTGCTTTGCTTTGGCCACGGGTTGCATAATTAATATGGAAAGTGGAGAGAAACAAAAACAACAGCAACAAAAACAACAACAGCAACAGCTGAAACAGAAGCTGAAACTTGAAGGCAGCTCACAGCTTAAACTTGCCACATGTGGTTGCCTCGCACTCGTATCAAATTGTCAAGGCGCAGAGAAAACTTGCCTCGCACATTTTGTGGCACAGCAAAAAAGTTGAATCAATATTAAAGAAACAAAAAAATAGCAACAACAAAAAAAAGAATTGTACACATAAAAAAATCATCCATTCTAAAATTTATGTTTAAGATACTTGAATTTAACATGTAATTTTTTAAGTTTGTATTCAGGATAAAATGGTAACGACTTAAAATTAAAATGTCAAAAACAGGGACCGTAACGATTATAATTTTTAAAATAAAAATTAAAAAATAAAAATGATATTTTAATTTTTAAAATAAAAATTAAAAATAAAAATTGAATGTATATATGTATCTTTTCAAACAAGTAGTGTAGTTCCAAAATCTAAATACCTTTCATATGATACATCCCACGTCCTTTAAGGACGTATATTAAGGATATTTTAGGTTGAAAAGATATGATTTTTAAATAAAAATGGAAATTTACATATTATTTTTATAATAAAAATAAGTCAAAAAATCCTAAAATATTTGATCTAACTAAAAAAAAAATTCCAGAACCCCAAAAATCAAAATATTGCTGAGAAAAATGGTGCTTTAATCAAGTATTTAGTACTTGGCTTAAGAAAATCCGAGATTCCCGCATTGGATTGATTTTATCCCGAAATCCCGCATTTTTTTCTGTGTAGTTGCAGTCACCGTTGCAATTGTTGTTGTCGTTGTTGCTGTTATTGTTGTTGCAATCGACATTGCCGTCTCGGTTTTTGTCGTTGTTTACAGTTGCAGTCTTATTTTTAAACGCAAGGGCAAACTGCCCACATCGACGTCAAGTGGCAGACAAACTGTGCCTCCAACGTTCTCTGCCCCTGCCCCTGTCCCTGTCCCCACCTTATCACTTCTCTTTCCCTCTTAGTCTGCCTCTAAAAATAACATTTCGAGTTTTTTATGCCGCCTGCCAATGCAATGAACAAATTTAATTATCAGCACACAGCAACAACAAGAAATACACTGAGTAGGCCAACAACATTATCATTATCATCATCACGATCATCATCATCATCGACATCCACATTGATCTCAAGTTCCACCGATCGACTTGGTCTATAGAATGGCAACCTCTTGAGAACTGGGACTCTTCTCTTCTTGTTCTCGTTATTCTTCTTCTTTTTATTGCTCTTGGTTTTGAAGTGCACCACCAAATTGTGAAATTGTGGTTGCCACAGTGGCAATAAAAATCATTTAAGAGCTGTCTAGTTGTTGTTGATCTATGTGTGGGTTTCTTTTATTTTATTTTAGTGCTTCAAATTGCATTCAAGTTAGAGTCATTAAAGTTAGAGTTATCAAATGAAAACCATTGAAAATGGACAAAAAAATAGGAATTTAAAGAATTGAAAAAGAGGAGTTTAGGAAAATAAATTGATGATCGATGAGTGAGATGTTGATAATTAAAATAGACTTCAAGATTGGAAAATTTTAAAGTATTTACTAGTTAAAAGAATTGATGATTTATAAGTGAGATCATGGTGCGAAAAATTCCATTTAATATTATTAAAAAGAAAGTATTTAAAATATAAAAATTAGAGGTACAAAAATAATAAAAATTTTAAGTACTGAAAAATGGGGAGTAGTTTAGGAAAATAAATTGATGAACTATGAGTAAGATTTTGATAATTAAAATAGACTTCAAGATAGGAAAATTGAAAAGGATTTACTACTAGTTAAAAGAATTGCTACTCCATATAATGAAATTTAATTCAATACAGAAAGTATTTTAAATAATTAAAAAAATAATCGTACTGATTATGCAAAGTTTGACTAATTAAATGAATAGTACAGCTTGTAAATTAACTCAAATACGGAGAATAACTAAAAATAATTATATATTGACAGATATTATTTAACACTGTATTTAATAAGCACACTCAAGTCAATTACAAGCTGTTAAATATTTATTTAGCACTTGCAAATACACTGTTGTCGATTTTAACTGAGATTTAGACAAATTAATGACTTCCCTCTTCATTAACTTAACTATGATAAATGAGCTAATCATTGTTAATTTGTCTCCTGATGATATACAAAGTTCAATGTCAGATTTAAGTTTCGTTTAGAATTTTGGAGTCTACTTTACATGCTTAAATAATTTATGGGTTCTACTTTTACTGATGTAAACAAAAAGAGTCAAGTCCCAGTTTGAATTTGGTATTGAACAAATGGTCTCTGATTGGAACAACTTTATAAGCCAATGAAAAAACTTGTATTGGGTTGATTGTTTGGTCGTTTTAGGGTCTTTAGCACTTAAGCCCTTAACAACAAAATAAAACGGTCATACATCAAGGCTTATACACTTGGAAGAAAAAACGAACATGAAATATCTAAAAACAATCAAAATCGAATAAAGGCAAACCCACAGCAACAATAACAATAACAATAACAACAGACAAATGATATCCAAAAAAAAAAGCCGGCTTCGGGTTAACTTTTGCCCCTTTTTTTATCACCGGCTAAAAAACAAACGAAATACCAAATAATAAATTGGGTAAAGTGTATGAGGGGTTGGGGGAAATGATTAAAACAATAGCAACAACAATTTGTTGTTGAACAAAAGCAATACAAATCATTAACAGTTATTAAACAATAACAAGACAAAGAATTTATATAGGAAATTGTTGAAATAGTTTGGACTGAACCGTGGACGACGCCACAGTCTAAAAATACAACATGAAATAGTCAATTTAATTTCATAACTGAGCAACGACTTTTAAATACCCTGTAAAAATATTTTGACAACATTTCAAACAAAATTATATAGAAATAATTGTAATATTTGCTTAATAACAAATCTGAATGTTTAGGGAAATTAATTTTTTACGACTTGGTAATACCTTCTAAAATAAAGTTAGCCATAGTCGATGTTAATTTAAAGTAAATGAAAATAACTTACTAAATCAATTTAAAATACCCTGCAATTTGAGGCTAAGCAATTAACGAACTTTGCATTAATCATAATATTTGAAAAAGTTGACAAAACGAATTTGCAACACTTTGTAACAAACCCAAAATTAAAAGTGTTTAACTGGGATGTACCCTGTGGAGTCGAGTAAATCAATTGGCATACTAAATATGACTCATAATTGATGACAAAGCGAATAATATATATTTTAAGCACATGTTTATTAAAATAATACGTTAGGTAAATGGAAACTGCTTTACTAATACCCTATAATATACAATTGATAAGTTTACAAGAGAGTATCGCAATTGATATCAACATACAAAACGTGTTTAATTGAACAATATTAATATTAACATTCGATCAATCATTTTATTACAAAGAATCATAAACACAGATTGAAAGAAAAATCAATGTTTCTTTTATGGTATATATTATATTTATGTATATTGTAATATTGGATTACAGTGTGTAACACAATATACTTGTGATTGGGACAATTGTAAGCGATTCCCTTGAAAACAATAAACACCGGAACACCTGTTCATACAGACGTTGCAAATTGCAAATCTTATCAGAGCACTATCGAAAAAATAACTATATTTTCTAGATATTGATATCGGATAGATACACTGATAAAAAAAACGGTTTTAAAATCAAGGTTTTGGTTCCAGAAATAAGAATTTTGGTCAAAAGAATGCGTCGAGTACATAAAATGCTTAAAGTTAGAAAACACTTCTTGATTTTAGAAACATTTCACATAAATATAAATATAATAAGAACTGCGATGTTTTAGATCAATATTCTTAGTATTAATATTCTTAAAATGATCTTATTTGAAAAACAAAATATGTAATATGAGTGTTTTTAAAATTAAAAGAATTACAAAAAAAAATTATTTTTCAATTTTTATTATAAAAACTGAAAATAAAAATAAAAATTAAAAATTGAATGTGAATATCTTTTTAACCAATACCTTTCATGTGATACTTCACACGTCCTTTATGGACGTATATTAAGGATATTTTAGATTGAAAATATATGATTTTAAAATAAAAATTTTAATATATAATAATTATTCTTGATTTGTATTTAAAAAATTGAAAAATAAGAGTTTAAAGTAGTTTTTCTAGTAAAAATAAGTCTTATTTGCGATCCTTGATGTTCTTGATTTTAGAAGTTGATCTTTTTCTTTCAGTGTAGACATTAAAATCGAATAGATACATATATGTACTATATGTTTAGTTAGATACTAACGGCGATAGCGTGGCATATCCATGTTGCCGCTACTTTTGCTGGACTGCAGTTGAAAGTGTCGCTGACTGGATGCATGATGGGGACTATCCAGATTGAGGACACCCTCGCGTATAAGGCACTCCTTGATGGCCAACATATTGTACACACACACACACTCACACACACATACACTGCACTACAAAAACACTGACTAAAATTGGCCACAACTTGCAGGTATATCTTTTACTTATTTTCTTTTTTTTTTAATTTAGAAAGTAAGACACACACCACACGCGTCAAGTGTTTTTATATATAAACATGAATATATATAAATCTTTGTATCTTTCGGATCTGTGCTTCTTCTTTTTTTTGTAGGATTTTGCAACGAACTGACTTGGAAGGAGGCTGGGGCTGCACTTGAGGCGAAAAATAGAAAAGCGCTTTTCACTCGCGTCAACTTTACAAGACACTCGACGAGCGACCAACGTGTGCCACCAATGTTGTCGTTGTTGTTGTTCTCGTTGTTGTCGTTGTTGCTGTTGTTGCTGCTGTAATTTTCCCCCAAAGCAAGCAACAACAGTTCGTGTTGTCGTCGTCCGTCTCGGCGCTAAACGTTTTTGCGACTGAACGCTAGACGAAAGTATCTAGAACTCGGCAGCTCTGTTGAGTTCTCAGTTCTGTGTTCATTTCTGTTCCGTTGTCGTTGTCGTTGTTCGTTGTTGTACGATTTTCATTCTTTATCTTTGGACTCTACGAAGCAAAAGAATTAAAACAAAAACCGAACAATCCTCTCTCTCTCTATCTATCTATCTATCTTTCAGTATGTGTGAGTATCTATGTGAGTTAGCATGCGTTGTCTGTCCATCTATGTGTGTGTGTTTTTGACTAGAAGCAGCAAAATCAAAACAAAACGAAAAACGTGCAACGGTAACAGCTACAAAAGACATAAGAAAACCCCTCTCAAAGCGCGCCAGAGCGAGACAGAGTGAGGGAGAGAAGGAGAGAGATAGATAGACAGAGAAGTTGGCGCTGCGGGGGTCAAAAAGTTGATGCTCAGCTGTTCGAGTTGCGTGTGTTTTCTGTGGCTGCACCACAGATCGAGTGGAGAGACTACTGTACAGTGGAACATGTGTATAGACTTTAAAATAAAAATAATATGAACTAGTTCACAAACTTAATTCAATAGGAGACATTTTTAGTCTTCGTAGAACTATTCATCTTTTTTTAAATTGCTCATATCTTTGAAAACTAAATGTTTTCACTTTTACTTTTTTCTCTGGAATATTGATACGAAATTCTCTTTTTTAGTTTCTAAAATTTCATTAATGATCAGAATAAGCTGCCGCACATTTATTTTTTTTCATGATTGTATCTACTATAAGAATTGATTGTCTAGGTTGAACTAGTTTTTCTATTCAAATATTTTAATGATATTTTTAAACTAAACATTTTATATTTGCCACAAAAATTCTAGTTTTTTAACTTCAAGAGTCTGATCAACTCAACAAAAAGTATATATGTATGTAATTTAATAAATATTCTTCTTATGAGTTTTAGAATTGAACTAAAAGAATTAAAGTAGAACTAGTTTTCGTCTTATAATTGGGATTTAATTTATTCAATATAAATGGTTATTTTGAATGTTAGCAGCAAATTTGAGTTCCCTTTTTATAAGTCTACTAAAGTTCACAAATTTGAACTAGTTCTATTATCTAATGTCTCACACCCTCCAATTCGTTTAAACGATTTAGTGCCTTAAGTGCAACTAATTCTTATTCTATACCTAAACTTTCGTTTAATAAATAATTAATTATATTTATTTTAATAAATAACTCCCTCCCATTTTTTAAAACCATATAAATCCTTAAGTGCAACTAGTTCATTTTCTAAAACTAAATTTTTAATTTATTGAATAACTTAATTTTATTAAATAAATTATTATAATTATTTTATTAAGTAATTTAAAGTAATGGTCGATTGGGCTTAGAATTTTATTACTTCAGAAAAAGTAACTAAATTTAATAATTTAAAATTTTCAGATTTTAATAAACATTGACCACTGTGTCAATTGTGTGTGAAATAGCAGATGGAGCTTCTACAGTTTGATAGAACATGTCACCAGGCAATGGCCGCAGCATCAAATCAACTTGGCCATCATCAAAGGCATTAGCTCCACATCATGTGCTCCACATGCCGTGCAAAAAACAACAACAACAACAGCAGAAACAACAGCAACAACAACAACGAGAAACAAAACTCATTAAATACCACAGCTTAGAGAGATACGCGGTCTCTCTGTCCGTCTCTCTGTCCGTCTCTCTGTCCGTCTCTCTGTCTGTCTCTCTGTCTGCCTGGACCGAGAAGCATTATCTGGTTTATGAGGTTGGCCAACGGTAAATGCTGCAGCAGGAGAGGGGCAAACGGGAGATGGGTAAAGAGAGGGAGGCAAATGGAATCTCAGCAACGCACACACGTCTAATGAGTGCGTGCCATAATTAAGTTGGCTTAAAGGATGCATTACACAGCAACTTGACGCTTGAAATGAAGTGAAGCTGACGGCGTTACTTGCCACTAAATGTGGCGCGCTTTATTATACACAGGAAAAAATTAATCATTCTTAAATTTAAGTATATAAGTTTTAATTCTAGCATGTACAATCGCAAAAATAATCATTCATAAACTTAAATTTAAAATTCTTGATTTTAGGATGAATGTGTTCTGGATATTATTGTTAAATTAAGACAATATGCGGATAAAATGGCAACGACTTAACTTTAAAATAGTCAAAGAACCATAATATATGTGATCTAAATAAAAATTAATATATAAAACTCCGAAAATCAAAATATTGCTGAGAAAAATCGTGCTTGAATCAAGTATTTTGTACTTGGTATAAGAAAATCCGGGATTCCCGCATTGGATCGATCCCGCATCCCGGATTGTTATTTCTGTGTATGAATTCAGGATATAAATGTAAATTGAAAAATCATTTGTAAATTATATTTTATTTTGCATTGAAAAATTAACACTGTTTTCCGATTAAATAGCAATGATTCAGCATTAAATGAAATGTCTCAAATAACCCTAAAATATTTGATTCAAGGTAACAATTCTTATAGAACACCCATGATCAACTCATTTCTTGAGAGCGAAATAAGAAACCAGACTTATATCACGTAATTCTTACTTGATTTAAGAACATTTGACACAGCTTGGGATTAATTTTATCCCAGAATTCCGAAATTGTTTGCTGTGTACAAATTTGCATAAACGTTTGCTTATACCCTCGATTTAGCTGTGTGTGTGTAGGTGTATGCGTGCCTGTGCATTTTAAATATTTATCAAGCATGCCACAGCTGACCTGCCATCTGACAGGTCTGACTGTCTGAGAGTTTAAACCTGGTTCAGATGTCAAATGTCAAATGTGAACTTTTTTGCTAGCTACAATATGCTTTTCTCTCACTCTCTCCCTCACTCTCCATCTCTTTCTCTCTCTAGTTGAGTGGGTTTTATGAGCTGCAGAATGAATATTTCTTTTTTTTTAAATGATGTTATCAATTTTGCTTGTGGCACGTGTTGGATCCAAAACTTGTCGTAATGCCCCCGCGCTATATGAAGGTCACACTCGTTGTGAGAAGGAGTGGGAAGGGGGAAGGGAGGGAGGGAGGGGCATGCAACGTATCAGAGTTCAAGCTAATTGAGTTTCATTTCATTTCTTCTCCGACAATTTCCGTTGTGGGCGTCAATTTGGATGATGGATGGATGCTTGGATGGTTGGTTGAGTGTCTGAATGGATGGATGGTTGGATATTATAAGTAAAATAGTGTAATTGAAACCACTAAGCGCCACCTAGCGTCAGTTTAAACTGCATGAAAGCAACGATAATTTATGATTTCGCTTCAAGAGTGCGGCCCGCATTTGTATCTCAATCTGTGCCTGTTTTTGAAACTACGTGTGTGTACACTGATAAAAAAATTCGGTTGCTTAAATTAAAATAGTTTCATCTTAAATATTTAATAAAAAAAACATCATGAAAACAATTCAAAAGTACTGAAACATGAAGCTATTTATACACGAATAAAAGCAGTGTTCAAAAAGAAAATTAAGTGTCAAAAAAAATTAAAATAAAAATTTGAAAACTCGAAAATTATATAAAAATTTAACAATTAAATTTAAATTAAAACTCAAAGGAAAATAAGATTAAGTCTGTAGTCTTAAAATAATCTTTCTATATTTTAAATAAAAGTTAATCTAATCTTAAAAAGGAACTGAGAACCAAAAGATTTTTATCAGCGTTTCTTTTGCGACTTATATTTCCCCCTGCCTCTCCAAAATTGACACTTTCGAGCTACCCACGTAATATGTCTTTACTAATTATTAACTTTATTATTTTTATTTATTTATAAGTTCTCCAATTCTCAATTTCCGTAATAATTTCCGCTGCATTTTGTTGTTGTCGTTGTTGTTGTTACACACCCGCTACAATTTAATTATTGAACTCGCAGTCATGGCCAAATGTGGCAAGTGGCTTTGCTTTGTATACCCTGTACTTAAGCCAATGAAAGGGTTACTTAATTAACAATACAAATTGCAGCAAGTATAATTTTGATGTAAATTGAAAAATATTTACATAAAATCAACTTGTATTTTTAATTAAATATTTTCTAGGATAACTGCTAGTCGTATATTTCCCAACCAGACAGTTTTACTTGTTTTTTTGCTGTCGTCTTATCTTTAGCTCTCAGTTTTTGCGTCCGATTGTTGTGAAAATAAAAACAATAATGAAGTAAACAGAAGAAAAATGCAAGCAAAGGTAGGGTGTATATATGGAAGTGGGGGGTATTCATAATAAATATATCTTGTTTGTTATTTGTATGGGCATTTTATGCATTAATTATATTTTTATTAATTAATGTGCAGCTGTGTCGCCAGTCAATTTTCATGATTTATGTCATAATTACTTTCATTAATATTCAGGATATGCGGCGTATGATTGATGTGTATTTATTGCCATGTCCAGCTCTCATATTGCGCATACGCCAGGTATTGCATTATTAATGCGCACTTTTATGGCCATGAGAACATGGCCAAAAATAAAAATAAAAGAAAGAAAGCATACGACAAAAATACCTTATTTGTGCACTTTGCAAATGACATGAATAAATAAGAAAACAAATTGCAAAAAGTGTTCAGAGAACACACACACAACAACAACTACAACTACAACTACAACTACAACTACAACTACAACTACAACAACAAGAATGAGAGAATGCAATACAAGTTCAAGCCATAAAAGTGTTTTGGCTTTTATGAGTCCGTCCTTCGCTTGTTTGGCAGTTAGTTTCGTCAGGCATTGGCCAAAATGTTGTGTATGGCCAAGCTCATAATACGATCAATGAAAGTGGATTAAACACACACACACACACACACACATGACACTCACACACTTGCAACATCTACACCTGCAACACTCATATATGCAACCTACTTTCATTGCAACAACAACAACAACAACAACTACAACAACAACAACAACGAGAACAACTGGATGACACGCTTGAAACCATGTCAATATTAGTTACGCCCATTTAACCAGTTTAAAAGGCGTGGCCCACACAACAACATCTGTACAAAGAAGGGGGAGGCCAATGGGGGAGGGGTGTGAAAAACTTGTGGCAGGATGCGAAACTTTGTTGCAAGGCTGCTGCAGTTGCTGCAACAACAACAACAATGAAAGTTCGAGCGCATTGGTAAAAGCTTCATAAATTGAAGCGCACTGTTAGCTGGTTTTGTTACATATTGTTATCAGTGTTGTCAGTTGAGCTTATTTAATACCAAGTAAAAAATACATTTTAAAAAGGTTAAAAATATTTTCAAGTGTTTGGAAAATGTTTTAAAATGCTTACAAATTATTTTAAAATGCTTAAAAACATTTTATAATGTTTGAAAATTTTTCAAAATGTTTGAAAATGTTTGAAGCGTTCTGTTAGCTATTTTTGTTACATATAGTTATCAGTGTTGTTAGTTGAGCTTATTTAACACTAGATAAAAAATATTTTAAAATGTTGGAAAATATTTTAAAATGTTAAAATGCTTAAAAATATTTTCAATTGCTCAAAAATATTTTAGAATGTTTGAAGATATTTTAAAATGCTTCAAAATATTTTAAAATGTTGAAAAATATTATTTTAAAATTTAAAAATATATGTTTAAAAATATTTTAAAATGTTAAAAAATATTTTACAAATTTTAAAAATATTTAAAAATGTTTGAAAATATTTTAAAACATTTTTAATTAAAGAAAAACAATAAACCACAACATTTATTTCTTTCTTTTTGTGCATTTAAGGTTTTTTAGATATTATTTTGTATATATATTTTCTTTTTGTCAATTCTTTCTTCTACTTTATGTTTTTTCTATACTATTTTCTGTGTCTTTATACTATTTTTTAAATCTAGCTTACTTCTGCCAACCCTGATAGTGATTATTATTGTTGTTGGCTAACAACAGCTGGACTCAAAACTATGACAAGCGAAATTCTAAGCTAGTTTTTGTAATTGAAGCGAGAAAACCGCCAACAAGCGTGGAAAATGGGAAAAGGAAAATGGCAAATGTTGAAAGGTCAAGGAAGCGCTAAAAGGATATGCGTGGGGGGCGGGGAGGGGGAGAGAGTCAAAGTAATGGCAATAAAGGCAACCAGTTGATATATCAAACTTGGCTAAAAACAAAAGAAAATGTTGTCAGCTGATTGTTGTAGTTGCTGTTGTTATTGTCAGTGTTGTTGTTGTTTACACTATGCATTGCAATTAGCGCTGACAATTAAAGCAGAACAAGATTAAGCAATGAGCTTAAGGTGCAACAGAGCATGGGGCAAGAAGAGGATGGAGAGGGAGAGGGAGAAGAGGCAGAGAGACAGAGACAGAGGCAAGACAGCGTGTTGCACTTAAACTGACACAAAATGGCAATGAAAACGACGAGGCAGACGTTGAAGTTGACGCATGTCATGACAGGCAACTGCAAAAGTAAATTAGCAACAGACAGAGACCAAAAGAGAGAGACAGAGAGAGAGAGAGAGACAGGCAACTCGACTTGTGTCGACTTCGAGTTGGCTAAAGAAATAACTTGATCAACATTGCTAGAAGCATAATTGCGCAGCGCCATTTAATAACAATTATATTATATTTAATTTGTGGCGCATGGCTGAAAGCAAAGTGAATCAACAGTGACGTTGCAAGGATACAGCACTTGCAACATTCACTCATTCATTCACTCCACTGCCAAAGTAACAACTTAATCAACTTTTATGCTGAAATTCTCACTGGGAAAGAGACACTTTAATTTAATCAAACAACTGCAAAAGTTGTATTATAATCAGCAGTTTATATGGAATAATATCATACGAAATCAAATAAAAGCTGCTGTTCAAATAAACTTGTAAAAACTGCGAATAAATGTGATTATCTGAAATGCCACTTAAACAACATGAGGATTGTAAAGAAAAGCTACACAAACAGCCACGTTTTTAAGAAAATCTAATTGCTTTAAGCTCACTTCTGGACAATTAGCAATGAGTTTAAACAAACTAAAGCTGCTTTAAACTCATTAAAGCACGTTTCTTGACAGTTTTCTAAGTAGCTAAAATAAGGAAAACATCTTAACCCTTATAACCATATTTAATTTCCTTTTTTTCCTAATCTATATACATAAATTCATATTTATTAAATTGTACTTTAGACAGGGAAGTACGATGGAAAACATTTTTTCGGTTACGGTTACAAATTTCAATCGGTTTTTATCGGTTAAAGGTTACGGCTTCGGTTAAGGTTTAAATCCCTGATTTTAAATAAAATAAGTAAATCAATACGAATGCGCTTTTACTTTAAAAACATTAATAAATACCTTTGACTAACTAAATCGTCTAATACACTTTATAATTTTTATGAAGAATCAAATTAAAAGATTTGAATTCTTTAGCTGAGTTGAAGTTTAAAGCTACTTGAAAAGCGCTATTGACAATTCACCAGCAGTTCATTAAAATTCCCAAAATGATATTCTTATCAAAATTACTCAGAAAATCGTAAATAGTTCATCTAAACAACGACATTTTTGAATGAATGTAGTAGAGTAGCAATCAAACATCACGTGAAAACCACAACACAGATTTTGCGCGCTGTGAAAATCCAATGATGAGATAAGAATGCTTTTAGCTGATAATGTCAACGGGCGTTCATCTTACAATGACGTTGAATTCAAAAGTACTCACGTTGACGTATATAAAACTGGCTGACATTTAACCACAACAATAAATAAGTAAACAAAACCCAAACAGACAACAAAAATCACTTAACAATGCGACAGTTCTTGTGAATTTGTTCAAAAATAATTGAGCCATAAACTGATGCGAAATCTAAATCAATATCAGCAACTCAATATGTGTTTTTTTTGCCAGTTTTTTGTGGGCGTCAAACGTCAAGCGGAAGCCAATAGTGAGATTTTTTAAATTGATTTTGAAGGAAAAATACAGCAAGAGAGATTATCTATTGTAGGCGGAAAAATAATTTGCATAATCCAAAGTGTAGAATAACAAATTACTTAAGCGCAAAATCAATAACAATAACAATCACAAGCTGACCATATTTGTGAGATCTTAGTCTCAGGATCTCAACTTGAAAAGTGTATGAGAAAACGAATAAAAATTGAAGTAAAGTTCAGGAACTGTTTAGTTTTAAAAAAATATGCACAAAAATATAAAATGAAGTCATTATTTGCTAAAGTTGAATCTTAGGTTAAAGGAGAATTCAAAAAATTTAACTCAATTTGAGTAGCTTAATATGGAAACTTGGGAAACTTGAAGATAAGTTGTAATTCTATGAATAAAAGTCAAGAGTTGTGAATAAAATGCACAATTATTAATTGAAGTTATTTTTTGCTGAAATTGAGTTTTAGGTTTACTGAGAATTCGAAAAATTTAACTCAGTTTGAGTAGCTTAATATTGAAACTTGGGAAACTTGAAAATAAGTTGTAATTCTATAAATAAAAGCCAAGGGTTATGAATAAAAATAAAGTTATTATTTGTTAAATCTCAATTTCATAAAATTTAGGTCCACTTGTGGAGCTTAATATTGAAACTTGGGAATCTTGGGGATAAGTTAGTTGTGAATAAATATGGACAAAAAGCTCGCATTAAATGAAGTCATTATTTGCGTTTTTGTTTATCCAACAAATTGGCCACTCGAGTGCTAAACGGGCAAAGAAAAAAGACACTTAAGAGCCTTATCTAACCAGCTTTTTCAAGCCTTTTGTTGCCTCACTTTTATCATCATTCCCCCCCCACAACAAGTAAACTTGGCGTCGTATTAGGGTCAAGTTGACTTTTACACATATACGATTCAGTTAGGTATACTATAGTATGTTTGTTTACTCATACATATATATTTACTATTTTGTTATTGTTTATATTGCCATTTTTTGTTGATGCGTTTTCTTTTCTTTGCTTTTGCTTTTGCTTTAAGTTTTCTATGCGATTTTCATTGTTGTTGGAACTGTTGTCGTTTTTTGGATTCAATTTAAATTTCAACGTCAATGCACGTTGCAAATTACGTGGCCCTTGAAGGTGACAGCGTCAAGAGAATTGCATTTTATGATGACTTGGCATTGTATGACAACGTCGTTAGGTGGTCTCCGTCTCCGCCTCTATCTCTATCTCCCCGGCCAGGGGACATCAATTCCAGTGAAGGAAGGGGTCGTTCCAGGGGAGTTGGGGAATTGTGTGACCTGCTCTGGTATCAACTAACTCAACTAACTTAACTCGGCTCAACGGCAAATCTATTTCTCTATCTCTCTCTCAATCTTCTCACATGCAAGTATTTTAACAAGTCAATGAATAGCAAACGTCGAATCTTGAGCTGCTGATGAATGATTAATGTGATTCATGATGCAATTCAAATAATTTGCATGCTCAAATTATCAGAAGTATGTGAAAACTATGAATAATTTAATTACATTTAGACATGAGTGAATAGACACTATTTATCCCAATTCATAGCTATAATTATTATTAATTAATATTTATATTTATTTTAATATCATTTTACTTTGTCAAAATTTTTAGATTTAATTTAAAAATCAGTTTTTTAATTATTGGAAGTAATTCATTGGAAATAATGCATATTATTTAAATTATAAAGAGAAATTTGATTTTAACTTAGTTGTATTATTTTTTAATAAAATGTATTCTGAATTTTGATTTAGTTCCAGAGCTCATAAACTTTTTAAACTAATTTAATGACATTAGAACAGGCATTATTCATTCCAATTCATTGGTTCTTTGAGACAACTTCAACTAAATAATTAAAAAAAATAACTTAACATTTATATTTATTTTAATATAGTTTTAATTAGTCCACATTTTAAGATTACATTTTGAAAATAGTTATTTAATTATTGGAAGTAGTTTATTCATTTATTATTTAAATTATTAAGAGAAGAAATTTGACTTTAGCTTAGTAGGATTAATTTAAAAAAAATTTTATTTGCAGTTTGGAATTAGTTCTAAAGCTCACCAACTATCATAACAAATAGAATAAATTATTTCAACTTTCTACACAATAACTACCATTTATTTATGAGAAATTTGCATTTATTTGCATTAATTATTTTGTGCTTGTTCTATCAACTGAGAGGTTTGTTAAACTATTATTTAATTTTTCTCATTTTCCCACCATTTTCCATGAACCTGCATCAATTAATGATCGAATTGCCTGACCAAGAGAAACATATGTATGCATTCAATGAGCATTTGTGAATAATTTATTGATTGATGGCCATTAAAAACAGTTTATATGCAAATTGCATCAATTACGAAGCGTCAAAAACATAGAAAACACACACAAAACAAAAAAATTCAAATAGCAAATCGAAATGGAAATCAAAATCAAATTCAAATCTCTTGTCATTTATGATGCAAGATGTGAAAGATGCCGAGATCAAAAGTCAAGAGAAAAAACAAACACAAATATGTAAATAATTCGTTGCAACTTCAACTTCATGACGATTTTTGAATTATTTGTGATGCAAATGCGAATGAAATGCATAATGCAACATGAATGAATGAGACAAAAACAAAATGATGAAAATAATAATGACGATGGGAATGAGCGACAAGGCATCTTTATAAATTAATTAACAAGGCGTGACATAATAATCTGCTAGGCAATATTTACATAATTAGCCCGGCTACCAGAGGCAATGCCAATAACAATAATGTAAGTGGCACACAAAAGAGAGTCAGAGAGAGAGAGAGGGAGAGATCTCAAATAGGTTATAAGAGAGGGAGAGAGTGTTAAGAAGAGTGAGCAAAAAAATCGCATTAGCGTTAGTGACACAATATTTATACCCTTTTATGAAAAACAGTTGAGTCAAAAGGTATCATAAAATAGTGCAAAGGTCAGAAATTAAAGTAGAAACTGTGACTTATAAAGTACGTGTATATTGTATATCTATTTGCTTATAATCTAATAATACCTCAATTTACCCCAAAATTTATTTAATAATTTTATAAAAATTTAAATTTTCAAACATTATATTAGATATAATCTTATCTTATAATCACTGTGGACGGCAGTCCGCGCTAGTGACGAAAGCAGCACGAAGTGTGCAATACACGCAGAATGGAAAATTTGCTATGACTGTATCTCAATCTACCCCAAAATTCTTCAGCTTATTATTTAATAATTTTATAAAAATTAAAATATTCAAACATTATATTTGACATAGTCTTATATATATGTGTCATCTCAATATTCTGTATAATAATTTTAGAAGATTTTCCAGATGCTTCAACTCTTAATTTAAAAATGTTTTAAGTATTCAAAATTTCAAGTTTCAAGCTTGATTTTTGCCATCAAATATCCTTTCTGTATTATCTCAATTTCATCGAAAATTCATTAAGATTGTTTAACAAATAATGAAGTTATTTAACAAATTATAAAGTTAATATTAATATTAAGAAATTTAGATCTTTTTCCAATATTTTAACTATTAATGTTTATACAGGGTATTTCTTAGCTAAGCACTTGTCTGTTTACCTAATTTCAACTTGTGTTTTTCATTGCAATTACGTTGATGACCAACGTTGATTTGCCAGTTGGATTTATGTTACTTATGTTGGAAAAACTTGGATACTCGGCCATTCGTTAAATTGCACTGCAGGTGTGGAAAAGTGTGTGTACGTGTGTGCGTGTGTGTTTGGAAAATGCGGGCGCCATAGAGAGGGAAAGAGAAAAAAAACTAGGCAAATGGCTTTGTGGTGATTTTTCCGATTTGTGCTAAATGTAAAACGGAAATCGCTTTAAGAGTTGTTATTGCAATTGTTGTTGTGGTTGTTGTTATTGCTATCGCTGATGGTCATGTTGATGGCAGTGTTGTTGTTATTATTGTTGTTGTTGCTGGCGACAGTTTTGGGCCGCGTGGGCCGTTTGATAAGTTGAAAGTTTGCCAAGTGCCAAAGGGCACAGTCAATATGCAAGTTATGTCAGCAATGCACTTAGAGCGAGCGATAATTGTACTAGAGGAGAGAAGAGAGGTGGGAAGAGGGAAGAAGGGCCTACACTGAAAGAAAAGACTAACTTCTAAAATCAAGAAGATTCATCTAACATATTTTGTTTTTAAAATAATACAGTTTAGTACTAAGAAAATTAATCTAAAAAAGTGAAGTTTGTAATATAAGAATAAAAATGTTAAATTGTTAGGAAAATATAAATATGTCATATTTTATGTGAACTCAATAAAAACAAGCGCGGGTTCGAATCCCACGATTGCCAAGGTAAAACATATTAAATGAATATTTATTAAAATACCTAACCCAAAAAAAAGTATATATATCAAAATAAAAAACAAAAAAAAATCTATATATTTTAAGCCCCTTGTATTGTCTCACTGGCTTTTTTGCGAAATTCCTCCTGTAAGTGGGTGAAATTCAGGTCAGAGGTCAGGGAATTGTTTTATATAAAATGAACTTTATTCCTTAGGATATCCAAACCAAACTTACAGATTGTGTATTTGGGACTGTCTCATACATCCTGACCATATTTGCTCAAAGTCGGATTACTATAACATATAGCTGCCAAAGGAACAATCGGATGCAAATTAACATTTAGTATAAAAAATTTATTTTAAATTTAAAACCGGATTTCTTTTTTTTTGTTCTCTTGAGCATTTAAAACTGATAAATAAGAACTTGGTCTTATTAAAAATGCTTTTAAATTCAAAATGTGTTTTCTAACTTTAAAAATGTTATGTTCTAGAGCAAAACCATTTTTGTTATCAGTGTAGGAGAGGAGATAGGGGGAATAGAGGGGGCCTAGGGGGCAGCTAGGGGCTATCAAATATAGTGCAGCTGTTGTGGCAGCACAAAATATGTGAAAATGCAACTACGGAATTCAATTATTGAGAGAGCTTTAGTTCACAGTTAAGGGTTGTAAAAATTGTAAAAACTGCAAAAATGCCATAGAAACTTTTGCGACAGAGTTGAGAGATTTTCCCCAACTGCCCGAGGAAGAAGAAAATGCTGGAAAATGTTAAAAGTGCAGCTTTAATATGCGAGCATGTACCTAAAACTTGTTAAAGTTGCAGTAACTAAATTATGGCAATGGAAACAAAAAGTTAGACGAGTTGTAATAATGGAAATGTTCATTATTAACTTGATGAACTTTGACCTAATTGAGTGTAGCTTTACTCTTCATACACTCGACTCTTTTCACTCTCTTGTCTTTGTTTAGTCCACATAATCAATTTCACATAATCAATTTGTAATTTAATATACATTGTGAGCAGTTCATTCAGGCGCTTGTCATCAACAGCTCATTAATAATCCTTGGCCTGTTCAACCAATCACTCTTTTCCCCTCTTTCCCTAGATATCCAAATGCAATCCCAATAATACATGGCTCCATTTACAAAGCTGTCAAAATTGTCTGTTGGCTCCACAATGGAGATGAGGCCACAGAAACCAAACGAAGCAGAAAAGTATCTCAATACAATGTTACAATGTGGAAATGACAAAGCTGCAACAGCAACAGAGGCAACAACGACATGGATGAGTGCACCCGCATCATTGAGGGTAAATCTCCTCCAACTCCCCCCTTTATCACTCCCCTTCTTCTTTTGACTCACTGCCTCATCGGGTCAACAACAATGCGCAGCTTGAGAGGCTCAGCTCGACAGCTGTCACTCTGTATATTTTACTTTTTCTTTTTTTTAGATTTTTTCGGTTGTTTACCCGGTAACCAAAGGGTGCAAGGGTCTAATAAGTTTGTGGACAGGTAGAGCTTTTAAATTTGGTAGCAATATAAAATCCTCTATTGTGCAGATGAAGTTTACTGATAAGACTTTAAATATAAATATAAAAAAAAAACAAATATTAATTTAACTAAATTCTTGACTTATTTTTTTCAGATATCACAATTATATTGTAAATCCATTTGAGAAATCAAAATTAGTTAACAGTTAATTTTTTAGATATAGCAATTTTTTTCCTGCAATTGCCTGAAAAATGGGTGGTGATGAAAATATTCAAATATTTTAAATTATTTAAACTTTAAATTTAAGAATATTCTTTTTAAAGACATCTTGTTGAGAACAATAAAAGAAATCACAAGTAAGCAAAAATATTGACATACAATTTCTATTTACAATTTACTTTAACAATTTCTCTGTTTGAGCTTTAAATTTGAAAGAATTTCTGGTTCTGGACTCATTTTTGAAACGAAACACTTTTAATTATATTTATTAAATTAAAACTTAGTATTTTCGTCTTAAGACTGGGTCGATAATACCAATTCTTTTTATTAATGTTTTTTTTTTAAATTTTATGACAACTTATTCCGCCCCGAAAATCGAAAAAAGCTACAGTCTCAATTTTTGGCACATATAAAAAGTATTATAGTGCCGATATACTCTGAAAATTGTATCAAAATCGGCTAACAAAGTCTGAAAGCTCTATTTAAGAGCTAAAAAAGACAAAAGAAAACTGAAGAAACAACGAATATTTCTTACCAGGGGTCTCAACCAGTCGAGCACACAACAAAGTCGGAAGGTATTTAAGATATAATGAAAGACAGAAAGAAAAAACTGAAGAAACAACAAATATTTCTTCCAGGCGTGGTTACCAGGTCTCTACCAGTCGAGCACACTCGACTGTAGCATTCGTACTTATGTATATTTTTTGTCTTGTCAAATGTTTTGGCGAGCGCTGTGAGTTTTGGCGAGTGGTGCAAGTGGCGTTCGCACCACCTGACGACGGTTTTGCCTGCTCCATCAATCCTCAATACTCGATGGGCTTAAAGTGCTTATGGCAAAGTTATAGGCGTTCAAACGACACGTTGGTTTGTTGTTTGTTTGCTTGTTGATTTAATAGACATGATGCTTGAGCCTTTTGTTGTTGTTGTTATTGACAGTTAACAACAGGAACAACAGCAAGGACAACAAGAAAGACGAGCAGCTATTGATGCATAGCTGACATTTTGTGACAATCCGCGTGGGTTCAAACAACGTCAGGCCATCCCCAACCCCTTCCCTTCCCTTCTTCAGCCTTTGTGATTCAATTGACAAGACTTAAACACACACGATATACATATACACAGAGAGAGAACGGAAGGAAGCGACGGAAGGAAGGAAGCAGAAAACCCAACACTCCACTGACTGACGCGACATTTTTGCTATGCCGGAAATGGGGACTGTTGAGGGGAGCAGTAAATCAGGGGAGGTACTGACAACCGACAAACGACGACAGACGTAGAAAAGTCGCACGTTTGGTAAATGCTATTTTCGGATTTATCGATTGAATTAATTCTTAAGCAAACTAAGTGGCATTAAGTGCAGACTAGAGATGAGCACGGGCCTCCTTTTTGAGACCCGGTTCGGGCCCGAAACCAATTTTTGAAGCCCGGCCCGGCCTGAAATTATTATATAAAAAATATATTTTAATGATTTTTACTTACATTTTTTAATTAAATCAAACAAAAATTTAATTTTAAAGCGTCAATTTAAAACGTATCGATAAAAGATGTGCATCTCTTTAAGATTAATTGTCCATCATACAGAAAAATGTTGTGAGCTTTCGGGCCTACCGGACTTCGGGCTTTTAGCTGAGGCCCAAACGAAAAAAAGCTCGTTTGCGATTTTTTGGCACGAAGCCCGTGGATTTTTTGAAGAGGCCCGCGGGACACGAAGCTCGAAAATGCCCGTGCCCATCAATAGTATGAAGTGCAGACCTTAAATTATAGATAAGTACGCTTCAATGGATTAATAATAGCACAAAAGGCAATTTAAACCAGTCTAAAATTCGATGGCTAATAGCTTAAATGTCCAGCTGACAGTCAAGACTGCCGTCAATCTTAATAACTCAAAAGGTAAGGACATTAGTCATACGCCCCGTTGTGCATAAATCACTACGAATCGAATTTATGACAATTGTGAATCATTTTTATGGAAAATTCATTCAAATGATGAAGAAAAAATTGAAACAGATTAAATGAAATACGACAAAAGGCAAAGCGAATGCAAAAAAGAAGAGATTTATTAAAAGAAAAGCATAAATTTTGAAGTGGGAGGAAGTAGGGAAAATTGGAGCTTGGTTTCACTCAAGGTCAGTTGCCTTGGCAATGGAATATAAGCAAGATAAACTTGGTAACTCGGTGGGTGACGCTTCATTTGAAGGTTTATTCTCACTACAAAAAAATAGAGTGAAAGGGGGAAGAGTCAAGAACGTTTCATGTTTGGGATGTCGCCTCGGAAATTGACTTTGGAAGTCAAATGACCTTTTGCAACTCAACCAACTCTGTTGGCCCTGGTATAATATGAGAAATATAGAGAAAGCAGACCGTGAATCAAGTTCAAAGGTCACGTATCGCTAAACAAAGCCGTTGAATAATGATGTTATATATGCCCAATAACTTCAAACTGAAGGGTAAAGTAATGATATAAATTTAACAATCATCAACTACAACTATAAAACAATTGAAAAGAAACTTTTAAATCGACAAACTAACATATAATTATATAAATGTTAATTAAATGTATTACGGTTAATTATGGACTCCGCTTTAGTTAACATAATTAAGTAAAGCAGTGCTGCGTTTCTATTCGAGAAAGGTAAAATTTGTTTTATGGCTTAAATAAAACTTGATAATTTTCTATACTCCATTTTTATAGTGCCACAAATTTAAGGCTAAAATCGACAACCAACAACAATTCCCCTTCGATCATGTGAAATGCCAACAACAATAACTATAACAACAATAACAATTCTGTTGCATAGAATTCTAATAAAAATCGTTCTCGGAATTTATGCAAATGGTTATCACACATTTATTGCTCAAATGCGAATGTTATTTTGTAAAGATTGCATAGAAATAAAAATAATAATAGTCCGCAAATTACTATTTCAAATATTTGTGAATAATTATCAAATTACACTGCAAAAAATCTGATTCAATGTAAACAACATTATATTCACATTGTGTTATTAACATTATGCTGTAAACTGTTGAATAAACATCAATTAGCAGACGCTTGGTATTTAAATACTACACTGAAAAAAAAGAACAACTTCTAAAATCAACAACATTCATCATACTATTTTTTATTATTAAAATAAGACCATTTTAAGACCAAGTTACTAATTCTAAGAATTTTAATCTGAAAAATCGCTGTTCTTAATATAAGAATAAAAATCTTAAAAATAAGAATGCAAATCTTAAATCTCATTTGAAAGCAAGATGTGTTTACTAACTAATTTGGTAGTTCAGATCCCAACAACTTGATTTTAGATTCTTTTTTCATCAGTGTAGAATTGGCAATTAAATGCAATGAAATTTGTAATTTAACAAGAACAAATTACACGCGAGAGTACAAAATGCAGCTTACAGTGGAAAGTTGGCATTGCTATAGCAACAACAATAACAATAACAACAATAGCAATAACAGAAGCAGCAGAACAAAAAGCAAACAAAACGCACGACTCACTGCACCAACAACAACAACAATAACAACTACATAGAGCAGACACAACAACAGTAATAGCAGCAGGTGATTCTCTCACTCTGCCGCGCTAACTGTTCTTCACTTTATCTCTTTTACTCACTCTCTCGCAAGATAAAAGCTTTCAATGCAAGTTCAACTAACAACAACAACAACAACAACTCGGCGCAGACAGCGCGTCGCTGTCACGTTGAGATATTGAATTAAATTAAGGCAAATTCGCGCAATAAATGTAAAATAAAACGCACAGCAAGAACTTATTTAAAGCAGTTGCTAAAAATAAATACTTTTGATAAGCCGACTGCGACGCTAGACAGCAGCGACGCCGACGCCGTTAGCTAAAAATAACAACAAAACCTGCGTTTGCCGAGAGAACCAAAGAGCGAGAGAGAGAGAGCGTGGCGGAGTGGGGAGTTGTGGCTGCTGGGCAGCACTTGTCTGTCAGCCGAAAATGAGACAAACTACAACTGCAATAGTGGTGTTCCTGTATTTTAATTTTAATTTTAATTGTATTTAAGCAACTTTTATTCAGATTGACAATTGACAAGTTGCAAAGCTGCATGGTAGGCTTTCTAAAAATCTTTTAAATAAATTTATTTAATTATCAAAACATTTCAAGAAAATCACATCTGAATCTGTTTAGGGAATACCCTTAATGAGAGTGCACACTCACACATATACATTTAATGTCTCTTTAAAAGTAGAGCGCACAAGTATTTACCGTTGTTGTGAAAAGCTCAAAGCGGTTGACAACATGACATGTGGAAAATGAAGATTCCTCTTAGCGACTGCAGCGTCATTTGCTTTTATTAGCTTTTCACACAGAAATTAACACGCCGAAACCAAAAAAGAAATCCCGACTCATTTACAATGAAAATTAATTATCAGTTGAGCAAATTGTTTGTCATTTATTTTAGTTGAATTGAGTGTGTGATTCATTTGTTGAATTTCAATACTTACATACAAATGCGGTATCAATTGTTTTGCAATTGATTTATAAACTTTTGGCAATCACTGTCGATTAAATCGAGCGTGACAATAAACGAAATAATATGTGAACCGGCGCATTGGTAAACTTGTTTAAAGTAGTATATAAACACACTCACACACACACGCACACGTTGAGAGAGAGACATACGCACAGTAACAATAACAAAATACAGCGGAAGCACAATGCAAGCTGAAAACAAAAGCTCAGCTTAGTACACGAATACTGCCAACTGAGCACGACGCAGCAGCCAGAACTCTTTGATTTGATTGCCCAACATGAACCGACGTCGAACAGCGCAGACAAAAGACTAAACTGTGCTGAGCTGAAGTTGCGCCGAAGCCGAAGCTGCTGCAAGAGAGAGGAACGATAGCAGTCGTCGTGCTGTTGCCCGAACCAGTGACGCGGGCGCAGTACTCACTCTGTGTTGTGGGCGGCTGTTGTTGCTGTAAATGCAAGCAGCAACGTAAGAGAGCGAGATATCGGCAGGGAGTGGGAGACTACAAGCAATTGTTAAAAAGGGAAAGGATCAACGATTGCCAAAAAAAAAAAAACACGAACTTGTCAATGTCATGAGAGAACGTAAATGAGCGAGTAACTTAATGGAAGAGAGAGTACAGGAAAGAGAGTTATAAAGCGTAAGTATGTAATTTGACAGTTTTCCATTAGTTTTCTATTACTTTCCATATAGACAAGAATTAAGAGTCTACAATCTAGAATGCTCTCGCTCTCTCTGTCTGTTTAATTGAGTTTAGATTAAATAGAAATGTTAGACTACATAGATGTTAGTGTTAATAAGGCAGTTGTTGGTTGCTGGTTGCAGGTGCCGTTATGACCAATGCCGCTGGATGATGAAAAGCGCGCGGAAATGGAAAATTGCTTAATGAACCGTTCTTTGCGTTTGTCATCGTTTCACGTTTCACGTTTGCTCCAAATGGCAGTGGTTCTGCCAACCAGTTAATAGATCCAGCTAGCAAGTTCAATGCCATTATAGGCAGACTACAACATTAACTACTACTATTATTACTTATATACTACCATTTGGTGTGCAACAACAACATTAACTACTACTATTATTAATGCTACTACTACTACTCTTTTTGCTACCATTTGGTGTGCAACAACAACATTAAACACTACTATTATTACTGATATACTGCTACTACTCTTTTTGCTACCATTTGCAACAAAATTAAATGCAATTGCACTTGCTACTACTATTATCATTGATGATACTACTATTTCTGCTACTACTTCTTACTACTCTTACTACTACTATTTTACTACCATTTCGGTTTCAACTACAATTGACTGCTACTACTACTATTATTATTGATACTACTACTATATATGCTACCATTAGGTTTGCAGTCAATTCTGGCAAATATAACCATAAAAGCACATAAATCTAAATAAGGCGCGTGGCAGCACACACACACAGACACATACACACACACAACTCACAGAGAGTACACAAATATTTATTGTGTAGGATATAAAAACTGCATTTTCATTTTGCGCAGGCGAAACAAGCAAAAACAGAGGCAGCGACGCCGGCAGCGCAGCAACCGCAACAGCATTCATCGTTTTGCAGTTTTGCATGCTGAGGTGGATTTAATGCGGATTGAATTGAAAGAGATGAAGAGACGAAGAGAGTGGAAGAGAGTGTGCACAGTGTGAGGTGTTTAATGGATACCTAGAACTTCTAGCACAAAAAAAAAAAGAGAAAGAGAAAAAGCTAAAGAAATGCAAGTTGACTTGGATTACATTAATCAAACAGGGAGTAGAACACAAGAGAAAGAAAAATGGGGAAAAGCTTCACAAAATTGCGGTTCTTCGATTTCATGTAAAAAGTGTAATTCGATTTTTTTAATACACCATAATATGATGCCAATTGCATTTTCCAGTTATAAACTTTATACGACTTACGCGTTTTTTTCATAAAATTTCCGTGTATATTTTCAATAAACTTTTTGATTGCATTTCCAAGACTTGAGATTGTTTTAGCTTATGACTCACCTGCAAAGAAAGAGAGAGACAAGAAATTAGAGTTAAATTTAGTGCTGGTAAATAAATCAGGTCTCACTTAAAAAGTGTCGCGACAAACGCAAAAGCAAAACAAATCAAATTAAAGCCTTAAATGAAGTCATTGCCGTGTCTAGCACACGGCACGTGCTCTCACTAAGATAAACAAACAAAATTAGCTAATTAATTAGAGCAGCAGCAGCAACGAAAGCAAAGCAAACTAAACTAAAGAGAGTAAAAAGCACTCGCAAAAAACTTAACTCAAAAACTCTGCACGTCACTCAAAACTTTTTAGCGCCATGCTAAGAGAGAACAAAAATGAGAGAGGGGCAAAGAGTAGACAGAGAGCATCCCCACTTTGCGTGCTTTGTCGCACGTGTAGGTGGACGCTTTGAGTGTCTCTTTTGTTGCCTTTTGACTTATGAGACGTTGGTCAGCTTTGTTGTTATTTCCATAATTTATGTAGCGGCGGCGCCGGCGCCAGCGCCTACGTCAGCGCCCAACGTCAACGCTGGCCATTTTGTTGCCATTTGTTGTGGACAAAAAGCTTTTCTTCCCACTATCATAACTTTGGCCAAACTCAAGCGATTTCTATGCGAAAAACTTTGTTTAGTTTGACTTTTCTATTACACATTTTTTTTAGTGAAAAATTTAAAACTGTCAAATTGTAAATGGTCAACTAAAATTTCAGGGCGTAGAGCTTAAAAGCAGGGACTGAAAATAATCGTTATTGATTAAAAAATTCCACTAAAAAACAACTAGTATAAGATCAAGTCGTCCAAAGTTTTTCAAATAAAACTTAAAATATTTATTTTTTTAGTCTTTTGTAAGAGTTTTTGATTATTCTTTTAAATAAAAGTCTTTAAAGACTTTTACTTTATTTCTTTAAAATAATAGTTTTTATTTTATTCCTCAAAAATAATAGTCTTTAAAGACGTTTATACAAAAGAATAATCAACAACTTCGATATATAAGACTGAAAAAATAAATATCAATAATAATTTTATTTAAAAAAAAAATTTGTTTTTAATCGGAAATAATTATTAAATTGGATTTATAAAATAAATCCATTAAAAATTATTTTTTTGCTTATTCTTAACATTAATGGTCCCTTCTTAAAGGTTTGCATGAGAATTTTTTTTTGTTCTTACTATTTAGTGCAAACTTTTTTTTTAAAATTTGTGTACATTTTCCCATAATTTCACTTCATATTTTAAGCTATTTTGACTTTTAAATATTGAATCATAGCGATTTCATCCGCATATTGTCTTAATTTAACAATATCCAGAATCCATACTTAAAAAATGTCGGCTAAATTGAAGAATTTTAAAACTTGAATTTAAAAATGTTTTTTTTTCTGTGTAAAACTAAAAAAGGTAATTTTTTTTGTAACTATTTGATGCAAACTTTTTTTAAATCATTCTACATTTTCCCCTATTTTCTTTTCATATTTTGTCCCATATATTAGCCAGTTTTTTTTTATTTCTCTTGTTGTCCTGTTTTTGCCATGGCTTTGACTTTTTAATTAATGAAAAAATGTTTATTGCCATGGCTGTAACCAAAAAAGCAGTCACGTGTGCCGACTTTGAGTCCATAAAAATCATGGCTGTCAGCAATGTAAACCAGGGGTGGAGAGTTGCGAGGGGAGGTCGGAAATGTGGCGCCAAAAGCGTTTGACGAATGACATATGAATGTCAATGGGTGGGGGTGGAGGGGAATTTGTGAGGGAAGCTTTTGTTACGATTACGGCAATTTAAGGATTAAATTAAAGCTGAAAATCCTATCGATAACATTATGGATGCTATTGATTACGACCGCATTTTTTATGCTCTTTTCACAAAAAAGTTGATTTACATTTGTATTCGATTTTACACATTTGATTTACAGTGTTAAGTAATTTATGTACATAGGTTGACTGTAGAGTACTTAAAGAATGTACACTGCTAAAAAATGAGTTTTAAAAACAAAGAAAATTTGTTTCAAATATTTTACTTTTAAAATAAAACTTAAATAAAACTAAATACTAAAATTAATGGTATAAAAAACTTATAAAAAAGTTTTCTCTATTTTTGAGATTTTGGCGCATTATAAAATAGAAAGGTCTACAATATAAGATTCTAAACGAGAACTTAAATAAAAAAAATACTAAAATTAATAGACTCACAATTTTCTCTATTTTTGACGCATTTTTAAGACAAAAAGCCTAAAATGTAATATGAAGATATATTCAGAAATAATTTGTTTAATAAGTTTACTTTAATAATATATGAAAAAATGTCTAAAAACGTTCAAAATTTAATTAAAAAACTGATTTAAGTGGCCTAACAAAAAACAACCATTAGATTTTACGCATTTGTGCTTCTAATTCCCAAGTGGTTTTAACAATAGTTGGAGAATAGTAGTAAGTTAAAAAGTTAAATGAAAGGTATACAATTTTAGATTAAGATGTGTCGAGAAATAATTTTTATCAATTTACAATAATAATAATTGGAAAAAATGTGTAAAAACGAAGAAAACTCTATTAAAATACTGTTTTGTATACCAATCTCTTTAAGTGGATTAAGATACAAAAAGTTCTTTAGATGTACTTCTCGCATGTTGTGCTTCTAATTCCCAACAATAGTTGGAGAGTGAAGGTTAAAGTTAATCACTCTATCATCACACACATATTTTTTGTAGCTTTCCCTCTTTGTCATATCCCATTAACAACAAGGACAGCTTTAAGGACCTTCTAGCAAATATCACACACAGTACTTTGCGACTTTTCATGTCACTTGTCCAATAAAAAAATTCAAATTAGCCACACAAAAAAAAAAGAAGTTGGTAAATTGTTGTTGCTGTTTTTGTTTTTATTTTTTTTTTATTGCCATTTAAGCACGCTTCGAAAAGTTTCGCATGTTTTGGGGAATCCCCCAGAATTGAATTATGCAGATTTTCTAACTAGTGAAAAAAGCTCGATTAACGGTCACTTTGCGTGCTTACCCCAGTAAAAGGACTTTCTCTTCCTCTTTCTCTTCCTCTTGCTCCTTTCTGCTCACAAATTTGACTTGAACTAATTGCACTTTACTTTTTTTTGGGGCTACGAAATTTGATTATGAAATTTGCGAATTCAGCGGAAAATCCGAAAGGAAAATCGTGTGAAGTTGACGCTCTCTCTGTGCGTGTGTGTGACAGATTTGTAATAGTGTGTGTGCGTGTGTGAGAGTGTGTGTGTGTGTTCTCGCGGCAACACAACAAAAAAAATGTGCAACAATTGTCTGTCAAAGGGAAATTTGTTAAAAGCAAGAAAATTTATTTATCTTCGAAATCAAATTTTGAAACTCGAACCCAAGGCCAACTAAGATCGGAAAATATCATGATGATTGTGTGTGTGTGTGTGTTATCCACAAAGCTTCCACTTCGACAGGTGTTTTATTGCAATCCAATCAACGAGATTTTCCTTTTTTTTTTTCCTATTTTCCGTTTTTCCGTATTTTTTGCTGTCTAACGAGAGCAAAAAACGCCTCCATTTGCAGCGACGCTGACGCCGACGCCGACGTCAACGTCAACAGCGACGTTGACTGCGTCCTACGTGCAACTGACAAAGAACCGAAGAGAACGAATAAAAACAAAAAAGGGAGAAGCTGATCGACTATGACATACTCTGTAAGTTGTATTCAAAAACTAATTTTAGCGTTTATTATTAACTTTTTCACTTTAATAATAGCTAAATTTAGTAAGTAAAAAATTATCGACTATAATATAATATACATAATTAAGTAAACAAATAATAAGCTGATCGACTATGACATACTCTGTAAGTGATAATAATAAATCTCAGAGTTTATTAACGTTTCCAGTTTAACCAATGCTAAATAAGTCTGCTATAATTAAGTAAAAACAAAGAAGCTGATCGACTATGACATACTCTGTAAGAGATAACACAAAAATATCTCAGTTTATTATTAACTTTTTCACTTTAATCAAAGCTAAATTAAGTAAGTCAAAAATTATCGAATATATTTTCTATTTTCTTTTGGTATAATATTATTATATGAATAAACATAAACCAAATTACAGTTTACTATGTAGAAAAATCAAAAATGCAGCAGTGATGGAATTAAATATACCCTGTAAGTCATTTTTCAACGAGTTACAAGAAGCTTTTAATATAAAGAAATAAAACAACTGAAAATTGTATACCATTTATATGTTAAATAAGAGTGTGTGACTTAAAAATACCCTGTACTACCTACTTAATAGCAAAAATATATCAGCTGTAAAGGCTGATATTTTTAATAGTATTGAAAATGTAATGATTTGATTCTTTGACAAATTTTTAACAAGTTTATTATACACTATAAAATGAGTTTTAGGTATAAACTGCTTATTTAATTTATTTAGAAGTGTGTATTATACTGTATTAAATTTGTGGTGTATAAAATGCTGTATGTACACTTAATAACACAGAATTTAAATAGTACAGGGTGTAATATGAAATCTATTTATGTATTTATTTAACTTCAGATAAAAAAAAATTTTCAAAAGTTAAAATAATACTACAAATTATAATTTTTAATGAACAGCGAAATTTAATATTAAAATATATGTATATATTTCCATATATTTATTATATAATTTTCTCTGATTATAGGGTATGAAATGCAATATTTCAATATATTTATTTTAAGGCAACAATAAATTAAATACATTTTTTGACTGCCAGTGAATATACTCTATATGCAAACTACATTTGCAGGGTATTTAAAAGCGAAGCAAGCTTACAAATTGTGCCTGTTGTTGTTGTCGTTGTCAGTTGTCTCTTGCTGTCAGTCAGTCAGTCACAGTCGCTATCTCTCTCTCTCTCTTTCTCGCTCCCTTGTCAGCTTAATGATGCAGGAGTATTAAGGAAGAGGGGGAAGAAAGAAGGGGGGATGAAAGAAGAGGGGAAAGAGGAGGCTAAAGACAAACCACCAAACAATCAGTTGGCAATTTTCTTTTTCTTTTTTTTATATTCGATTCGAATGAATGTTGAAATACTTTAACTGTTATTTCGTGCATACGTGCATATAACCGTTATAATACGGTTAAAAGGTAGGCGAGGAGTGAGGATCAAGGGAGGGGGAGGGGGAAGCTGTCTGTAACTGCAGCTCAAACTGAAACTGAAACATAATTATGTTGAATCACTCACGTATCTGAAGGATACCCAAAAAAACAACAACAACAACACCAAAAGATACACAAATCTGCCACAGCAAAAATGTATGTGTGTGTGTGTGTGTGTGTGTGGGTGTTGACTTTGTTGTTGTTGTTTGTGTTGTTGTTTGTAGGTGGCAGGTAGCGCATATGTTGCTCCAAGTGGAGATCAACTTATATATTTTTTTTATTTTATGGGATATTTTTCGAAAGTACACAGAGAAAAAGCAATTTAAAATTTGAGTTAAAAATTCCTGATTTTAGCTTGCAACTTTTAAGTATGTTTTCAAAATATTATATTTAAATTAAGACAATATGCGGATAAAATGACAACGACTCAACATTAAAAAGTCAAAGAAGCCTAGAATATTTGATCTAACTACAAGAAAATCTACAGAAACCCGAAAATCAAAATATTGTTGTGAAAAATCTTGATTGAATCAAGTATTTTGTACTTGATATAAGAATGTCCGGGATAACAATGTTGGAGTGATTTTATCCCAGAAAACGGGATTTTTTCTGTGTATCTTTCCCAATGTTGGCTCAAACAGCAAGAACGTGTTGCCAAGAATTCATATATACATATGTTAAATAACTATACAATAATCTTTAGGATTAAGCAGATCATATCTTGAAAGATTATTTCATTGAGGAAAACAAAGATTTGAGGTATTGAAATGGGAAGTTTAAAAAAAATTTGATAGAGAAGTGAACCGCTAACTTCGAGGACAAGATTTAATTTATAGAGTATGGAAGATGGGTGCTGATTTTGTATTTATTTTTAATTTTATTTGTTTACTAGTCCCAAATTTTGTCAGGATGTTAGAGACAGTCTCAAATACACAATCTTGGAGCTTGGTTTGGATATCTTAAGAAACAAAAAAGTTTTCCATACTAAAGGTTAATTTGCACCCGATTATTCCTATGGCAGCTATAGGATATAGTTATCCAACTTTGTTCAGAATGTAAGAGACAGTCCCAAACATATAAACTGTAAGTTTGGTTAAGATATCTTAAGATACAAAAAAGTTGTTCATACAAAGCACTTCCCTGACCTTTGCCCTGAATTTGACCCACTTACAGGTGGAATTTCGCAAAACGCCGTCTTTTTTAGAAAAAAGAAGAGTTACAACGAAAAATATTCTTATAATTTTTCAGACATTTTTTTCATATTCACCGAGTTTTTGAGAAAAGAAAAATTGGTAAGGAAAAATTCTTTGCCTAAGCTAGAAAAACAAAGAATTTAGAGGAGTAAGAGAAGGAAATATTAAACCGAAAATTGATAATATATTTCATTATATATTCAAATTCAATATTATATCACTATTTTCATACTTAAACGATTCTAAGTAAATAATTTAAGCCATAATAAATTTAATAACAATATAAAGCCAACACTCTCAGTATGTATAGTGGATTCTATGTAATATTTAGCTATAATTTTTCTAACTACACAATCTTCATTCATTCTTCATTCATTTGTTCTGCGAACTGGAAATGCTTTCCTTTATAATAGT
Organism: Drosophila kuntzei; assembly: GCA_035042165.1. Classification (NCBI taxonomy): domain Eukaryota; kingdom Metazoa; phylum Arthropoda; class Insecta; order Diptera; family Drosophilidae; genus Drosophila; species Drosophila kuntzei. The sequence continues at coordinate 3,609,959 of JAWNLU010001584.1, read as the reverse complement.
TCCTGAGTATTCCCAGAATAGCTCTAAAGATACTCGTATTTGTGCTTATGTAATCAGGAGCACTTCTCAACAATGAATAAACGAGTATTCGCCTTTGAGTACACTCACACACACTCACAACACACACTCACGTTTCTTTAGCTCATTTTGCAGTCAACAGGAGCATTTTTTGTATTTTATTTTTTATTTTTTTGCGACTTTCAATGCAATCAACAGACACGAAAATTTCACTTGTCATAGCGAAGGATGGAACTTCAGGGAACATTAAACTCTTCCAGACCAGCTGGCAACAATGAGAAGAAGAAGAGGAAGAAGAAGAAGAGGAAGAAGAAGAAGTGGCAGAAGAAGAAGAAGCAGCCACAAAATCCACACAATGACTTGAAACTACCGAAAAACCTCTAGAAATTCAAGTAAATGCAAATATGAGAGTAGGAGAAAAATGCGGTGAAGAAAAGGAGGAAATAATACAATAGCAAAGAGTGTAGGGAATGTCTAGGCAGGAGATGCCGACACTCCAAAAAGGCAACAACAACAATAACAACAACAACTGAAGGATATGAACTGAACTTGACTGTGGCAACAACAATAATAACAACAATAACAACAACAGCTGCTGGTGCGTTGAACTTGGCTAACAACAAACAGTCAAAATGGGCTGAGTTTGTGGGCGTGGCATGAGACCACACTAAATGCCACTTAAGTGAAATGAATTGCACAAAAAAAACAAAAAAAATATAAAAACAAACTATTATCAAATAAGAAAATGCTGTCCCTCTTCATTTCCCTCCCTCTCTCTCCCTTTGGCCAATTTGAAAATGTCCTGAGAATTGCATGCACTCATAAAAAAATATATATATGTATATTGTTAATACTCGACGCATTTTTTTAATGAAAATTCCAGCGATTACAATTTTTAAAATAAAAATTATCAAATAAAAATAATTTTTCAATTTTTAAAATAAAATAAATAAGAGTTAAAAGTTATTTTTATAATAAAAATAAGTCTTATTTGCGATCCCTGGAAAATTCTTAAGTCTGGAACTAAAATCTTAATTTTTTGGTCTAAAATTCTTAGTTTCAGGCATAAAAAGTTAAATATTGAATTTTATGTAATAGGGCAAAAAATTGTTCCTAAGCTATTCTTTATTTTTCAAAACTCTCTGTATAGGACAAACAAATTGCAAAAAATTGTTCCTAAGCTATTCTTTATTTTTCAAAACTCTCTGTATAGGACAAACAAATTTCAGAAAAAGCATAAGATTAGTTTTCTTTATAATTCTTCTCTATCTTCTCTGACTCCACTAAATTCTTTATTTTTTCTGGAAATCTCTGGATATGGGAAAAATACTGAAGAAAAATAAAAAATACTTTTAAATTAAATTATATATGAGTGATAATATTAGTTTTCTTTATAATTCTTAACTTTCTCTATCTTCTCTGACTCCACTAAATTCTTTATTTTTTCTGGAAATCTCTGGATATGGGAAAAATACTGAAGAAAAATAAAAAATACTTTTAAATTAAATTATATATGAGTGAACAAAAAATATATAAGACCATTAACTTTTATATTAGTGTTTTTCTCTTAAAGTTTTCCGATTTATACAATAACATATTTAAGTTAAATATTATTATTTTTATTTTAGAAACCATTCCTTTATTTATCAGTGTAGAAAGGCGCGTGCAGGCTTTAAGGACATGGAGCTAAGTAAGTAAATATTTGCACTGCAGGAAGACAGAACAGAACAAAACACAATGTGTTGGGATGCGTATTTTCCACGCTTTCCCCACTTTTGTCTGTCTCCATCTAACTCCCATTTCCACTCTTTTCCCCCTTTTTCTTGTCTAACAACTATTTAAACCCTTTTCCGGCTTTGTCGCATTGCAAGCGTGCGTTTTTGGCATTCCGGAAAATTCCTTTTAATTGCGGTTAACTTAACTTACACTCACTACTATAAGTATACATACACTCACATAGACGCACCTTTTTAGCACTTGTCGCCTTTTCTTACATTTTCCTGCGTTTTCTGTGCTTTTTTTTATAACTTTGTTCACAAATTATTTTTTTAGTCGTTTTGTTTTTTACTTTTTCGACTCTTTCACTTTTTTGGCTTTTCAAATTTTGTGCTTGAATTTCTTTCGTTACTTTTGTTGTTGTTGTTTGAAAGTACGAAATTTTGTGTTTGTTTGTGTTGTGTTGTTGCCACATGCAACTGATTTTTTGTATGCGCAACGTGTTGCGAGCTGCTGGAAAACTCTGCGCGTACTGAACTCTCGCAAAGTCGTCGCCAGATTTGACTTGATGTGACCAGACTAAGGGGCCAACACACACACACACACACACACACATAGGCCATGCAACAAACTGAGGCAGGTTACAAGTCCTGAGCTCTTGTTGTGGGGGGGAGGGAGGCAAAAAAAACAGCTGATTTTGTAGCCGGTTTTCTAGTTTTCATATATTCAACGTAAAATCAACGGCGAATTCGCAACAGTCACACTCTCTCTCTCACTCTCTCCTTCTATCTCTCTATCTCTCTCTCTTCCCATCTCACTCTTTTATTTACTCTCTGTTGTGTCTACACTGAGCGCGATTCGTCTGTGTTTCCTGTGACTGTTGCCGAATTTAGTTTTTTAAGGGTAGATCTGTCTTTTTTTAAAGCTATTTCTGTCGGAAAAATACACTGTCGATCAAAAAAATAGGTTCATGGTTTTCTTAATACACTTTGAATATATATGTATATGCTTCTTTTTAATTCATTGTGCTATACATAAACTTTCCCGAAATAAATTCTAATGTATATATTTTTATATATTTTCTAAATTGTATTTCGCTCCGTCAAATAAAAGTAATTTTCAAAATTTTTGTATAATAATAAATAAAGAAAAAAAGTAATAAAATAAATAAAAGTAAGACGAATATTTAGGAATACACTGATAAAAAAAGAGTCTTCTAAAATCAAGATTATATGTCTTGAATATGTTATTTTTAAAAAAATGAAACAACTGATTCTGAAATCATGAAATATTTACAATATTACTACATATTTATTTTTCATTCATTTACCGACTAATTTTTTTAATTTTTAAATAATAATAAGTAAAGAAAATAAGTAAGGAAATAAATAAAAGTAAGACGAATATTTAGGAATACATTGGTAAAAAGACTTTTCTAAAATGAAGAATATTTGTCTTCAGTATTTTATTTTTAAAAACTTGTAGAAAATAGTACAACAAAATTCAAAACACAACTGATTCTGAAATCAAGATATTTAAACCGAATTTACCGGATATTTACCGAATAATTTTTTGGCTTTTTAAATAATAATATATAAAGAAAAGAAGTAATGAAGTAAATAAAAGTATGACAAATATTTAGGAATACAAAAATTAATATTAGGCATATGTATGTTTTTAATTTGTTATTTTTAAAAACTTGTAGAAAAATTTAGAAAAAACTAAATACAACTGATACTGAAATAATATATTTTTGAAATATTTCTGTATATATTTTGATTTTTTTTTTTTCCGACCGTTTTGTACTATTTTGTGGCATCACTGTTCTCTGTTTAGTTACAAGGTATTTTTCAACTTGAAGGCTCTCTCTCTCTCTCTGTCTCGCTCTCTGTCCTTTATCTCTCTCTCTAGTTCCCTCCTTTGTCTCTCTTCCTTTCGCTGCCTTTATTGTATCCCTGCGAATTCGCCGCAAGCACCAGCCCTTTATTTGAGTTTCCCTAACGCATTTTTGTTTGTACCTGCGCAGTGGAAATGCTAAACTCCCCCTTCCCTCCTCCCCCACTCTCCCCTTCACTCTCTATGACAGCTAGAATTTTCCGAACAACGTTTAATTTACATGCATGTTTTGTAGCCAACGGCGACCGCAAATGCATTGAACACCACCAAATATGTTATGTCGCGGCATGCCCCCAATCTACTTGAGTAGCATGCAACCTCCCTCCTCCCTCACTCCCTTCCCTCTCCCTTCCCCAACCGCATAAACGAGGCGTGGCAGGGGGGAGTGGGGAGGGCGCAACAGTAGCCCACACTTGACCGCTTGAATGCAACAGCAGCAACACTCGAATAACCGCACACAATTCTCATCCATGCAACATGCGGCGTATGAGTAATTTTCAGTTTTTGCCTGCAGGCAACTCCAAAGCGACGCGTCGTCGCGGTTCTGATAATAATTATCACTCATTCACTAGACAAAGCGACAGACATTGAAAGGATTTCGCAGCGCATAATTAGGCACAGTCTACGAAACGCCCACTTGGACACGCCCACAAACTATGTGGCAATACCTAGAAATAAAACTTAAGCAGCGAGGTTTATTTCAACAGTTCTAACAGAAAAGTAAGACAAATTTAAGGAAATCTGAGATATTAATGAAATGAATCAAATTTAAACTTTAATATTCTCTAAATATTCAAAAATTATATTATACTTTAAGAAATCTGAGATATTAATTATATTAATCCAATTTTAGCTCTAAAATTCTCTAAATATTAAAAGATTATATTATATTTCAAGAAATCAGAGATTTAAATGAGATTAATCCAAATTTAGCTCTAATATTCTCTAAATATTAAAAAATTATATCACATTTTTAGAAATCTGAAATATTAATGATATTAATCCCATTTGAACTCTAATATTCTCTAAATATTTAAATATTACATTAAGAAATCTGAGATATTAATGATATTAATCCCATTTGAACTCTAATATTCTCTAAATATTTAAAAATTTTATTATATTTTAAGAATTCTGAGAATTTTAACTCTAATAGCATATAGTAAAGTGATTCAAAAAAATATTTCAAAATTACATTAATGTTTAACTAGCGATTTTGATAAACAAAATAGATTTTAATGCCGATTCTTGATTCATTTATAGCAATGACAGCTATTAGATAAAGTTTTCGGATTTTCGAACTTAAAAGATATTTTAGAATAAAAAAAGTTATTCCCGCAAGAACTAAATTTTGGACCTATAACTCAAATAGCATTAAGATGTTTCTTTTTAATAAAATTCAGATTTATTAAGCTTCAACGAATTACTAGTTCACAAATAACAATTATGAGAAGTTTCAATACTTTACGAACAACCCTCGTTAGCCAATTCGTTGGGTATTCTGTCTAGGAGAATATATAACATTAAATTGGGTTAAGTAAGTTATGATTATTTGAAAGGTGGGCGTGTTATACTCCCAAGGCAGAGAAATTGGAATGAGGTGGAAATGGGGAAGAGGGAGGAGAAGGAGAGACAAGGAGAGGGAAGAGGCTCCTTCTACACACATGCTCGTATTTCTAAGTATGTGACAAAAAGCCGTGTCCGTCTGCTCGGCTGTTGTTCTAGGCTCCCGAGGAGTCTTATTTATAACAGGCAGGCGAATTGTGGCCAAGTCAGGGAAAGTACCCCTAGTATAAGAATTGTGGAGTAGGGTAAAGTACTTTGTGGGCAGAGTGACAAAAAAAACAAATTAGAGCTGTGACATTTTTATTGCTATTTAGTTTTAGCAGCTTGAACTCGACATGGCAGGTGAATGAACTTCCTTTAAGTTCAGCAAATACAGCCTTAAATTTTCACTATTGATTTCTGTAAATAAATGCAATTAAATTAAAGTCTTTCGACTTGTCAATCCACAGGGAAAACACCATAAATCTCTCTCAATGCCCCAAAAGGAAACGCATTGAATCGAAACATCGAGATAAGCGACAACTGGGGAAATGTGAGAAACTCAAGGACTCTCCATTTATAAAGCCTACATTAAAATTATTAAGTATACGGCAACTTTTGCCTGAAAAAGACTTAAATTACCCATAGAAATTTGAGAGCTCATTAGCAATAATAAAGTAAAAATCAGCTTAAAGCTTAAAGTTGTTGGGTGACTAGAAAAAAAGGTCACAGGACCTGGCAGTTGAATGTCCTTTTTATGCCAAACAACAGACGTCGTCGAACCGTACAAACAACAACAACAACTACAACAACAACTACAACAACAATTGGATAGAAGAAGACTTTCGCTTTTTGTTGTTCTGCTTTAACATCTTTTTGCGCTTTTCTATTTACTTGCCGTCTAGGGGCAAATTTGAGAAAAAGGGGGCAAGAAAACAACGCAAACAAATATAATATCCCAAAATTTGTCGAGTTTCTATTGACTGACAGGCGCATTGAACTCCTTCCCCACAAGTTAAGCTCAAATACTTCATTTGGGTCTTTAGCTAACATCAAAGTTTTCAATTTATGTCTAGACTGTATTTTATTATAACTGAATTATTTATTCAAATATGTAAATAAAAAAAATAATTAATAAGGTAGCAAAATCAATCCCTTCTAAAAAAGCTTTTGAGTATTTAAATTTCAAACTCAACCGAAAAAGCTTTTTAGCTCGAATTAAAATTATGTATACGCCTCAAAGTCCAGCTTTAAATGCCAGATGGCGCCAAATTTTAAACTATCTTTTTAAACTTATTAAAACTACAAATATTAAATAGGAGCTCATCCAAGTTTCAAACCAAGCATAATTGCTGCCCACATCCATTTCGAAAAGCTTTCGCATTCGCCAGCTTTAGCAAATACACAAACCCATGTCGAATGCTGTAAAGTATTAACATTTATCTGTTATCTTAAAAATACGTTAAAGTATTCGAAATTGGTAATAAATATTTTGTTAAATATCAGCGGCATTTTTTTTAGCAACAACAACAACAATAAATGGAAACAAGTTAAATTGATTCTTAATTCGGTTTTTTTATTCATATTAGTAATACTATTTTGGCCATAAACTGTAAATAGGAGCAGAATTAGCTTTTAAGTAGTCCAATTAAAAGCACATAAAATTGCCAACAAAAACACTAATTAATCAAATAAAAAAATAAACTACGAGTATAAACAAAAGCGAATTAGGCAAATTTCAAGCGCACAAATAAAACAAAAACAATGGACAATAATTTTGCACATTTTATGTTTTTCAAATAACATTTTTATTATTAATAAGATTTATGTGTATGCGTCGTCTGTATTTTGTTTAAATTATAACATTTATAGAAAAATTATAGCGTACAAAGTCTACGTAAAATAAATGTAAGGAAAATCGTTATATTTGTTTTTTTTTGTCACATTTCTGATAACTTAAACTATTAAATTTTGAGCTGAAAATATACAAAGAGATTTTAGAAATGATTTATGATTAGTAAATATATTTAAATATAATATAGATATTTTTTTTCATTTGATCGTTGCTTTTTTCGTGGACTTAAATATTAGAGAGGAGTACAAATTATATTTATATGTATTAATTAATTAATAGAACATGTGTAATTTATTAAGTAAATATTAAAAATCATTGGCACAAGTTGCAGTCAAATTAACAATAAGAATTATTAATTAAGAAAAGTATTATTGCAAACGATACAATATATAGAAATTAGTTAGGTTAGTTTATCGATTTTAGATGAATGAAATGCCATTGCACAGTGGAGCAAAAACAATGTGTGTGTGGTTGTGTAATACAATATAGTTTAAACGTAATTATAGAAATGAGAATACTTTTGGTTTATATATAAAGAAATATTTATAATAGCTAAATGTATGTATATAAATAATATAATGAATAAACAATTTATGTTTTTTGCCGGAACAATTTGCTCGATAATTACAACGCTAATAACAAGAAATCAACATGAACAACAACAACAAGTTGCATTTACAACAACGACAACAATCAAGTGGAAGCTCTCTCTCACTGTCTCGCTCTCTCTCAGGTGAGCGCAATTGCAATAATGATAATAACGCCAATTACGATCAAGCACAGTGTGAGCAAATCGTTTGGTGTAATCAGTCCCACAGTGCAGGCGACAAGTACGTGCTCAAGTGTTGTCAAACCGCCTCGCATTACGCCCCCCTGTCCCTGCACCTGTCCCTCTCTCGCTGCCGCTGCTTGCAGAGTGCGCACCTCGCCGAACACTGAGAGCGCCTTCGTACTCGTCGTCGGCTGCTCGTCGTCGTTGGCTCTCAATGCCGGAAGTCCTTTGCTTAATCGCGTCTCAATTTCATCATTCGCTTCGCTCTTCGCTTCTATCTTCGCCCCTTCGCTGCTCTCTTCTGAAGTATCCCTAATTGGCATATCATTCGCTGCTCTCTTCGCCCCTTCGCTGCTCTCACCTCGCTCCCTAATTGGCATATCATCATTGCCGGCTTCTTTATCACTCTCATTGTCGCTTGCTTCGTTTCCTTTGCTGCTCGTTTTGTTGGCTTCGTCAAGTGTCGCTTCTTGCTCCACTTTCGTTTCGTAATTGAGCTTCAATTCTGAAATGCTCAAATTAATTTGCGGCGTCTCGTAAACGATACTTTTTCTGCGTGCATCACATTCGTCAAGTTCAGTTTCGTTATCGAATTGCATTTCTTCCTCTAATGCTTCTTCGAGCGCTATTTCGACTAGTCTACTGTAGTCAAGTTCGTCTTCGTCAAGCTCGTCAAAGTCTAGCTCGTCAAATTCTGCCTGCGTCGCTGCTTCTGTCAGTAATTGTTCAGTTGTCACATCATAAACTGCCTCGCTTAATGCGGGTTTTTCGTCAAGTTTAAAAGCTTCATTCTCTACTTGCATTTTGTCAGTATTTTTGTATGTTTCGTCAAGTATCAGGTCTTTAGTTAAGAGCTTGCTCTCAGTCTGTTGCGTTGTTTCGTCAAGTTTCTGATTTTTATTTGAGGAGTTGCTCTCTGTTTGTTTATTTGTTTCGGCAGGTGATTGTTCCTCAGTTAAGGACTTGCTCGCTGTATTTTTGCCTGCTTCGTCGAGTGTCTTCTCGTCGGCAAAAAGCTCGCTCTCAGTTAGTTTGCCTGTTTCGTTAAGTTGCAGCATTTCTGCTTCTGTCTGTCTCTCACTTTCGTCAAGTGCTGCCTCCTCTCTCAAACTCTCTTGCAACTCCTCTTCAGTAGGCAAACGTGGAAATTCCTGCTCCCTCTCTGTCGCACTAACTCTAACACTATCGCAATTTTCTTCCTCATCATCGCTCGCACTTATCGAAACCTCGGATACATAATGCTCCCTAACCTCAAAGCGACTATTATACGTAGTTTGCAGCTCAATGGAGGCATTTGCATGTCCGGCAAGTGGAAAATCCGCCAGACTGGCATTCCCCGAATCCGGATTGGATGATGTCTCCTCCAGCGAACTCAACGAATCAAATTGGGTCATGACAGGTTCAATTGTAGCGGATGTTGTTGTGGTTGTTGTTGTTTCCACTTCGGGTTTATCCATTACAATGTTGATTTTACTGGCATAGATGCGATTGAAATTGGGGGAAAGCTTAAGGCTAGTTTCCATTTCATCGTGTTCCAATTGTTCCGTCTCCAGTTCCGTCTCCAGTTCCGTCTCCAGCTCCATCTCTGGTATGGTGGCTAGCTTACAACTATGACTACTACAATTACTAGAGCTACGGGCACTGTCATTAGTGGGCATGAATTGTATGGTTGTGGTTGTGGTTGAGGTGGTAACATCAATTTCAGACTCAGACTCAGGTTCAAGTTCAACATTCAAAACTGGATTAGTAGCAATAGCTTTGGCGGCACAGCGGGGATTAGTAGCGTCATCAGAGCTGGCTTGGACTTGGTCTTTATCTTGGTCAGCGGGAGCGGTAGCGGTAACGGTAGCGGGTGCAGTACCTTTACCTGTTAGCGGTTGTTGTTGTTTTTGTCGACGCTTGGGCTGCTCTTCAATGCCAAAGATGGCGGCCAATTCCTCGCTAGAATTGTACTGTGATGGCGATGAGGAGCGCGCGCGACGCTCACTCACCGGCGTCAACTGTAGCGGCGGCGGCGACGATGACGAAGAGGGCGTGGCAATGCTGGTGGTTTGATTGTCACTAGTCGTAGTGTTGGTGGTGCTATTACTGCTCAATGTGCTCTGTGTATTCGTGCTAATTGTGGTGTTATACGGCGTCGATTGCACCTCGTAGGAG